>RPFO01000213.1:11011592-11366592 GCA_009746045.1 Mesostigma viride
CTCCCTCCCTCCCTCCCTCCCTCCCTCCCTCCCTCCCTCCCTCCCTCCCTCCCTCCCTCCCTCCTCCCTCCCTCCCTCCCTCCTCCCTCCCTCCCTCCCTCCCTCCCTCCCTCCCTCCTCCTCCCTCCCTCCCTCCCTCCCTCCCTCCCTCCCTCCCTCCCTCCCTCCCTCCCTCCCTCCCTCCCTCCCTCCTCCTCCTCCCTCCCTCCCTCCCTCCCTCCCTCCCTCCCTCCCTCCCTCCCTCCCTCCCTCCCTCCTCCCTCCCTCCTCCCTCCCTCCCTCCCTCCCTCCCTCCCTCCTCCCTCCCTCCCTCCCTCCCTCCCTCCCTCCCTCCCTCCCTCCTCCCTCCCTCCCTCCCTCCCTCCCCCTCCCTCCCTCCCTCCCTCCCTCCCTCCCTCCTCCCTCCCTCCCTCCTCCCTCCCTCCTCCCTCCCTCCCTCCCTCCCTCCCTCCTCCTCCCTCCCTCCTCCCTCCCTCCCCCCTCCCTCCCTCCTCCCTCCCTCCCTCCCTCCCTCCCTCCCTCCCTCCCTCCCTCCCTCCCTCCCTCCTCCCTCCCTCCCTCCCTCCCTCCCTCCCTCCCTCCCTCCCTCCCTCCCTCCCTCCCTCCCTCCCTCCTCCTCCCTCCTCCCTCCCTCCCTCCCTCCCTCCTCCCTCCCTCCTCCCTCCCTCCCTCCTCCTCCCTCCCTCCCTCCCTCCTCCTCCTCCCTCCCTCCCTCCTCCCTCCTCCCTCCTCCCTCCCTCCCTCCCTCCCCCTCCCTCCCTCCCTCCCTCCCTCCCTCCCTCCTCCCTCCCTCCCTCCCTCCCTCCCTCCCTCCTCCTCCTCCTCCCTCCCTCCCTCCCTCCCTCCCTCCCCCCCTCCCCCCTCCCTCCCTCCCTCCCTCCCTCCCTCCCTCCCTCCCTCCTCCCTCCCTCCCTCCCTCCCTCCCTCCCTCCCTCCCTCCTCCCTCCCTCCCTCCCTCCCTCCCTCCTCCCTCCCTCCTCCCTCCCTCCCTCCTCCCTCCCTCCTCCCTCCCTCCCTCCCTCCCTCCCTCCCTCCCTCCCTCCCTCCCCTCCCCCCTCCCCTCCCTCCCCCCCTCCCTCCCTCCCTCCCTCCCTCCCTCCTCCTCCCTCCCTCCCTCCCTCCCTCCCTCCCTCCCTCCCTCCCTCCCTCCCTCCCTCCCTCCCTCCCTCCCTCCCTCCCTCCCTCCCTCCCTCCCTCCCTCCCTCCCTCCCTCCCTCCCTCCCTCCCTCCCTCCCCTCCCTCCCTCCCTCCCTCCCTCCTTCCCTCCTTCCCTCCCAGCTCCCTCCCTTCCCGCCTGCATTGCGTTGTCCAGGCTTCCTTCTTTCCCGTTTTGCTTGCCCCATGAATCGCTTTGGCCAGGCCTTCCTTCTTCCCCTTTTTTCTTGCCCCATGCATTGCTTTGGCCAGGCCTTCCTTCTTCCCCTTCTTTCTTGCCCCATGCATTGCTTTGGCCAGGCCTTCCTTCTTCCCCTTCTTTCTTGCCCCATGCATTGCTTTGGCCAGGCTTTCTTCAGCTGTATCTTTTGCTTCCCCCTTGCATTGCTTTGGCCAGGTGCTGGACGACGACATGACTGCACAACCTTTGATGTACAGTCACTCACGGATTAAGTTGGGTGCGACGTTTTCGAGGGGTCAACCCAACTTTTAAGGCGTGAATTTTCCGGGTAAATGGGTATTTTTTATTAACCAATAGGAATATCGTTGGGTTAAGAGGTACCACGAATCGACCAGCAGGTTACCCACTGAGGGTAGTGTGATAGGTGAAAGGTTTAAGGCGTGAATTCAACTGAAGGCGTGAATGGCTCTAGTAAGTTGTACTAATTTGAACTTAAGATACTAAAATATACTATTCTGAACTACTTAGAACCTCAGAATGCCGAAATCCTATGCGACCCAACTTAAGGCGTGAACACAACTTAAGCCAACGCAACTTAAGGCGTGAATGACTGTACCTAAATGTCAATATAATGCACCAGCAATCAACAACTTCTTATATTTTCTGCTCCCTCGCGCTTTAATTCTCGCGCAGGTGCTGGACGATGACGTAACCATGTGGTTGCGCTCCACCGTGATGCGGCTGCCCAGCGTGACCACCCTGCGCGGCAACACCATGCATAGGATTACTGCGGATAGCAGCGGCGGCTCCGGCAGCGGCGGCTCCGGCAGCGGCGGCTCCGGCAGCGGCGGCTCCGGCAGCGGCGGCTCCGGCAGCAGCCACCTCAGCAGGCATGCGTCAACTTTTCAGCCCAGCCTCTCCTTCGAAGAGATCCAGTTTAACATGGTGTGTGACGTGGTGGGCCTCTCAGCACCAAACCCAATAAGGCAGGAACCACTACTGCTGGCATGGGACCAGGAGGGGGGGATGCCCGCAGTGGACGGGGCCATGCCAGGAACTGTCAGTAGCGCAGCCAGCAAGTATGCGCTGCAACAGATGGGCGCTCCCACGGACGCGCCGGACACAAACGGCAGGCGTAAGAAAATGCACAGACAGCTCCGGGCAATGCTTGATCGGGTGGGCGAGTGGAACTTTGACTCGTGGGCGCTGCTGGAGGTGAGCATGGGGCAGCCGATACTGTGGATGGGACTGGAGGTATTACGGCGCATGTCACTAGTGAGGCAGTTCCACCTGCCCATGAACAAGTTGGTGAGATTCTTGGCCGCGCTGGATGAGGGAATGCCATCGAACGGCTACCACAACAGCACGCACATCGCGGATGTGACCAACAGCCTGTTCCACCTGCTCAAAAGCTCGGGGGTGGGCGCGTACCTGACCCGGTTGGACATGCTGGCAGTCATCACTGCGGCGCTGGTGCATGATTTCCGGCACCCGGGCCTGAATAACGACTTTGTGGTCAGGTCCTCGAACGACCTGGCACTGCGTTACAATGACCTCGCTGTACTGGAGAACTACCATGTCTCGGAAGCCTTTTTTCTGATGGCGGAGGCGGATCTAAACATTCTGGAGGGGCTAAACGTGGACGACTTCAAATACTTGCGGCGCACGGTCATCCAGATTGTGCTGGCGTCCGACCTGTGAGTTTCCCCAAGATCTACTGGTACAGTGGCTATTTATTATACCTAACGCATGTACCACCTAAGTGTCAGATTGGTTAAGCTAGTGGTGGCGTTCGATCTGTGAGTCTGTTTCCCAACAAATTATGACGTTATGGTGAGGGTCCCATGCCACCCCCCCTGAAACCATATCATAGAATAACATGAACCACTGACCTGGGGGTACCCAAGAGATGTAAATGGGATGTATGGGGGTCCATCCCACCGCTTATTGAGGGTGGTATACATACATAGTTTTACGCCAGCATTGAGCTAAAGATAGCAAAAAACGCTGTTTATGACAAATTTTGCCTAGGACCATTGGGCCATCATACATTTTCCCCAGTTGAAAATTTTCCCACCTGATTGGAACCCCAAAATGTTGAGTATTGCATGAGGCTGTATGTAATTAATTATCCCCCAGGCCCCAAAAGACATACTTTTCCATGAGCAAGATAAAATAAAACAAATCAATAACACATCACTTGGCCTTGGCCCTACAAAATCAAGTACTAAATGTGGGCAATCAGCTGTACTGTCAAAGTTTTAGGTCCTTCTGAGTACAAACGTGGAAGAAATAACATCTGGGAGTTGGCCACTTGCCGGTGCACTACTTGGAAGGCTCTAGTGAGTATGTATGTTTCCAAACACTAAGGCTTTCTAGTCCATCCAAGAGGCCCCAGACCATGCCAGATTTGACAACAACGTACAAGCAGGTGGCTGGGTGCCCCATGTGCCCTTCCCTTCCCTCCGCATGGCCAACCGCACGAGTGTGTGCACAGCACCAAGGCAGGTAGCTCTTCATGCTTAGCCAACACTTCAAATGCATATTCCAGGTTGATGGTGTGAGCATCATACCAAAACCAAGCTGTCCAATGCAAAGACATTCTAGAAAGCCCTATCCACAAACTGCCCAACCAACGGGGACAACAGACGGTCCACAGAGAAAGCACATGTATCATCATACATGCTATGTGCCAGGGCTTCTTACCATGGTTACCTTGCCTTGCTAGCATACGATAGGACAGTCTTGAACAATTCAGTGGGAGAAGGGCCAACAAAACAATGATAATCCCTACCTACATTGGTGCCACCCATGCAGAATGCCTTGCAGAACAACCAATGTCTCCTTTCTTTCCAACACAGTCATTTGCTAAGAAACAACTTTCGGATTGTACAGGGTAGGCGCTGCTAGGAAAGGTTGCATCATTATTCACACAAGACTGAGTGCATTTTGGTAAAGTCCTTCCCAGAAACCACTCCACAAATACCTGATAATTTGCATACATGGCCATGGCTCGAGCCTTGACACCTTCCAGCCGTGAAACGTAGAAGAAATCACAGAAAAGGAATCTGGCGAGCACCGGGATTGCAAGCTACCTGGTGCTAATTTAAGGCGAAAACTTACGGTGATAACCCATAAAAGAAGCGAAATATCTATAAGATGACGCTGAGCACAGGATAGCGCCGGGAGAGCTGTCACCTTTATTGGGGCGAGCGCCGAGCAAGCTGATCTGATCAGATCCCTTTTCTTAATGGCCGTGGCCTCTTTGAATGCAGCACGGTTGCTATCGACCATCCTGTACGTAGTCAATGTGTACGTATTCAACCTGCCACCTACTGGTATTACTAAGCAGCCACTTCAGAGTGTTACGTAAGGTAACGTACTTACTGTGATGTGACCCTTCGTCCAGTTCCTTGCCCTATGAGTGCTGAGCGCTTGCCTTGACCAAGTGCGTCTGCAATTATTACAGGGATGAGATGATGGCTCACTTCCAAGCTTGCCTCTTGAAATCTTGTTCATGTCCCACGTAGCTCCCACAAAAACCAGCATCTTCATTAAAACAATAAGTGGAAGCATAAATGTGACACTATTGACATGCCCGGAGGCACGCCGTTCAAGGCCCTTCATGAAGTACATTGCCCTAGAGGCAACCAAGACAAGGGTGGGTGGGTGGGGAGCAAAGAAAGAGGCCGACAAAACCAGCCAGAGCGGCTTTTAGTCGCAAAACCTCCCTTATCCCTAGCTAACTGACGTCATTAAACCCTTCTGTTCAGTGATGCTAGTAAGACGCTAACCGTACAGACCGGGGGTAGAATATCCCGAATCTGCACGGCTAGTATTAAATAATGCGTAGGTTGTTCTTTTCAGGGGCACTGCACCTCACGCCCCGTTCCGCCCGGGTATAATCAACCCAAGCGCGGAACGCACATTTTATTTAATTCATTTTTCAACCATGCACTATACTGCATCTACTAATCACAAAAGCTCTAGCCAAAAAGCTACGAGAAAACACTACGACCTATAATCCGCTCAATCAGCGGCCTCTTGTTCCCGCATTCACGTATAGAAGAAACTCCGTTCAAAGAACCCCGATTCTCCCATGAAAAAGTCGCAGCTGCTGATTTGCCCTGGGCTGCATCACCTGCTTACAAGTAAACCTGCATCTACACTGTCTATGCTATACTTTTCTGATCTAACTAGAAAAACCAGTAAACTAGGGTAGCGGCTTTGTGATCAAAATTTGTGAAGATACTACTAAACAAACGCTTAGAGGCTGTATTTCGACATTATTAGAGGCAATATTTAACATTGCCATTAAGTTAACTATTCTGGTTGTGCCTCAAAGTTAAACTGGTATGTCAGCATTGACAGAGTCATTGCCCTTGCGGCATATATGCACGACTGGCCTTTTGGTACCCCGTTTCTCCCAGAGATCTTCCCCCGATGGGGTGGCGGATGCAGTTTTATTTCCAAACGACACTCTCACGCTGCGACTTGCATCAACATTGTTATGATTATCATGGTCATCCTCGTTACAATTATCATTATTACTATCTCATGCAGGCGCTGCACTGTACAGGCGCTACACTGTAGTGAGTTTTGATTTGGGTCCTTCAAGTTTAGGCGGAGCCGAGTTGTTCAGTGGTATCTCTAGGCTGACACATGATTCTGGCCTGCACGCCGTGTATTGCCCACCGGCTGAGCGGGACACCTCGGTACCCGTACGGTACTGAGTTGTAATGTGGACTGTCAGTACAGTACCATAGCGTGCCCTATAGCATAGTGGTCAACCTGTCGGTATGGGCAGTGCGTTACCCGCGGACAGGCCATGTGATAGTTAGGGAGACATGGCTTCGTGACACTGTAGTGCACAGTTGTCCACGTCTAGCAGCTTCTAGGCGTTAGTGCGCTGAGTGCATTTAGGTGTGGCCTGTTGGGAATTTTGCTCACCTCGGGTTCTTCCATCGCTCACGCTGACCCATTCTGAGCCTCGTATTGCTTGTCTTATATATTCGTCATATAAGTCTCCCTTCCTCATTCATTTGAGCGGTTATATCACATCCAGATATAACGCTTCCTGCTTTTGCACTTCGCTTGTGTTGCCGCTCTCAATTCCACAGATGTAATGCTGGGTCCTTCCTGCTTATGCACTTCACTTGTTTTGCCGCTGGCAATTCCACAGATGTGTAGTGCTGAATACATATGTCATTGAACAAATCAGAACATATGTCATTGTGAATCATTTAGGCATTACAATTTTACTTCATGCAGAACGGCAATGCAAGCAAAGCGCAACTCAGGAAAAGCCAGAAGGGAGAAGAGACACTGCATATGCTACCACCACCACCACCACCACCACCACCACCACCACCACCACCACCACCACCACCACCACCACCACCACCACCACCACCACCACCACCACCACCACCACCACCACCACCACCACCACCACCACCACCACCACCACCACCACCACCACCACCACCACCACCACCACCACCACCACCATGCTACCTGAAGTGTCGTATGGTAACTTGATACTACTATAATATAAAATATAGTAGTATTATAATACTACTATAGGAGTATGATTTTTTTACTACGAGTACTAGTAAAAAGTACTACATTTTATACTCGACATCTTAAACAATTCATGTTTTTGGTCCTTCACAGATACTTCCCTCCTTGCTTGACTTTCTCTAGCTAACCAAGCATTCTCCCCTGCTGCAATGCCGCACATTACCACTCTGTATATGAACCGCCCAGCAAGCGCCATTTTGAGCTGGTGGAGGCCTTCAAGGCGCGGACCAAGGACAAGGGGTCTCCGCTGAGCAAGTCCAACGAGGGCGACCGGCTGCTGCTGATGCAGGTTGCGCTCAAGGTGGCCGACATCGGCCACTCGGCCAAGAAGCTGGACATCCACAAGAAGTGGACCGACGCGATCACCGAGGAATTCTACCTGCAGGGGGACAGGGAGCGGGCTGCAGGGTTCAAGGTGTCGCCCTTCATGGACCGGGAGAACAACAACCTCGCCAAGAGCCAGGTACTTTGTTTAGGTGGGCCATGCATGTCTTTGCTTCTGCATAGGTGTCGGATAGACTGAGAGAATTTTCTCCTACATTCCAGACCATGAATGGCTGCACTGTCTGGGATCGAAAGAAACCGGAGATGACTTCCAGCTTTCTTCTTTCCTTCACTTGTCAACCAGTGGATGAGCCCTTCACAACTGACTCTCAGTTGATAGAGGAAGGAATGCTGGAGAGCAATTTGGTCTTCAGGATAGCCAAGCGATCCGTGAAAAAGTGTTTTGTGTGTTTTTTCCAGCAATCGCCCAGGTTTCTTCGTGCTAATGCCAGTCAAGAACGACAGATGCAGGATGCAGGCTGGACATCTCTGTGAAATATCTGTGGAGCCTGAATTTCACATAGTCCTTTCTTCCGAGATTCTGGAAGCTTTCTAGCAAAGGTTTACTGGAGGGTAGCAGTATATATTTTGCGAGTTGCTGTATGGTTATGATTTTGTGTGTGGAGAAGTCCGTGGAAGCGGCTTGAAGCATATAAAGAAATATTGAGTGTTGCCCTGGCACGCCCCGTGGTAAGGCCAGTTGCTGGAAGCACATGTGTCATGTCACTCTTGAGTCAGGCAACTAAAATCACATGTCACAGGTTTGATGGAAGCCAGGTCCATATCAAGAGTAAAGCAAGAAAGCGCCTTTCAAGAGATAGCCAAGAAGAGAATCTGCTGTTTTATTAAGTGTATTATGTTAGAACTGTTCTGGTTCCTTTTGGAGAATGCCAGATCTGCACAGGATATATTGACATATTAAATACAATGAATAATAGGGTGGGATGGATCGTGGTGCTAGTGTCGGGCAGTCTATATAGAGTGTGTACAGGTGAACATCGCCAAACCGCGGGCAGCCTATCTTACTTCTCTTGGCAGGGTTGCAGGCCTCACGGCCTGAACCGCAGTTGATTAAATGCACGTAGACTAACCGAGCTATGTTTACCATATTTACGGTATCTATAGCCTCAACAAAATCATATTAGATGCAGAGTGTCTGGTTTTGCTTGCAAATTATTGGATCGATGCCCCTTTTCGTTGTATTCTCCTGCCCTTCCGGCTTCCCGATTCTGAGGGGGGATGTTACCCGACCATTCCATGACAATGCCGATGATTGTGATTTTGTTTCCCCCTTACACACAGCTTGGCTTCTTCGATTTCATAGCCCTCCCACTGTTCCAAGCTTGGGTCGCAATATTTCCCGACTCGCAGCCCATTCTGGAGGAAATGACTGCCAACATCAAGTATTGGGAGAACCTCCGGGATCGTGCTGCGGGTTAAAAAGAGAAATGCATGCTGCCGGTTGGCATTAGCTGGTCTACAGTGTCTATTCTTGCAGGCTGGTTTCAGGAAAGACCTGCGGAGGTACTACTAAGAAGCTGCATTTCGCTATCATGGCCCCTTCCACAAACATTTTGCAAGGCAAAATGCGCAGATAAATTTTGGTCTTCAAAAGGCAGCTACAATTTTGGTCTTCAAAAGGCAGCTACAATAGCATGAGTCGTCGCCTAGTTTTTTGTTTATTGATGAGTTCCGTATGACACAGCATATGAAGAGCTGTGTCGCAGCAGACACACACTAATGATAATGTGGATCATTGCCATACGTGATTCACACATTACCATTTTAGGTGCACAGCCACCATTGATTGCCACCAGTATGTGGCATTTAGCTACTGTAACAACCAAATCTGACTTGTTGTTACATCCTGAGTTTTGTTAGTTTGGATCTTATTTGAGGTCTTTTGGACAAGTATTGAGCAAGTTATGAGGTTTCCCACGTGCAGAGATATTGGAGACCTGGACGTTGTCAACTGACTTGTTTGGACCCTCATTGGTCGTGGCCTGAACCACGTGGGGTTGTTAGTTGGTCGGTTCTGCCAATTCTTAACCCGTGTTTTTTTAATTAGAACGTGATATATCGCGTTGTAAGCTTTTTTTAGAACGCGTATAGCACCTAAGGAAAAAAAATTTTCCTGGTCATGTATATACTTTCCTGAAAGCCCATAAATCAAAGTTTTTTTTTAGCTACTCAAACCTACAACATGGAAATTCATTAGAGAGATACACTGGTTTGAATACAGGGGGTCTGACCATGACCGCGATTTGTTGACCCTAGGTCACAAGTCATGTGCTTATTCACAAATGACCAGTTCATGAAAAAAAAATCTGGCTTCTTGCACGAGCTATGGGCAACCTATGCAGGCTTTGTGGAACAAAACTCAGGCCCATTGGGCCACTGGAGCTATTTTTCATTAGCATCACAATTACAACGCAGTACAACGCAGTGGGAAAAATGAGAGCCCTTCACAACATGACGCAACGACACGAGCCCCATAAACGGGGCCATAGTGAGCTTGGAGGGTCAAAACGTTGAAAATAGGTGTTGTATAAGTTATACAGCATCAAACATGCATCAAACATCATGACTGGATGACGTAATATGACTGAATCAGGCAGCCATAGCCAACCCATGACTGAATCAGGCAGCCATCCACTCTCACAACGTGTTGAGCACATGCCTCGTGGGAACGGAGGTGCTGGGTTTTCATTCCATAACGCGTGCAATACTGAAAGAAGAGGCACGTGTAATGCAAGGCTTGGATAGGTTGAGTGATCCATGAGCTTACATGCAGGCAAAGATGACGCTGGAATGCATGCTAGCAAATGGTGGCACGATGCTAACAATTAACACATGATTATTATACACCATGATTATGGGCACCTAGCTGATCTTCTTGCACAATCAACGCAGTATAAACCATCAACATCCAATCCGCACGAGCCACGAGCCACGAGCCACGAGGTAGCCATGGCTGACGGCGGAGCTCATAACTTTCACGTTTGAGCCCCAAATTCAGCTGTGAATATCACTATCGCTTCGTCTTTCTAAGACGCACATGCTGATATAATTTTCCGACTCTAAAACGCAATATATGACGAGCAAACTTCCTTTGACGCAACGCAGTTTGGCGTATGCGCTCGCCCATGAAAATGCGGCAGCTGCGGCTGCAGCTTCGCCATCAGGTCCGGCAGGCAGCGATGACACTAGTCGTGCACTGGTGGCCACCCAGCAACCTCCCGGGCTTAATGCCTCGCCATCGGCATCGCCTGACCCGAAACGCACCCGCCCAGCCGACAAAACAGGATGGTCCCGCCCCTCGGAACCGCGCTTTCGGCCCCACCCTTTCAAGGTCGATGATCACGACTGGAACAACATGTCTCCTGACGATGCTATGGACTGCATCTTCTTCGGGGACTACGCCTCGCTTTACGACCTGTGCATCCATCTCTACGACCAAGGTCGCCTCCTCCACAGCAACGGCAGCCGCTGGCAAGCCCACGGTGCCATGCTTGGCTGCCCCCGCCCCCAGCTCCAGCACGCCATCCTCAACTCCCTTCTCCAGCGCTCTGACGGCGAGATCTGGGCTCCATCCATCTCCGCCTCCACCCTCCGTTCCATCCTCACGGAAGCCTTTCAGCAGCACGTGACCCCCCTTGCTGCTGACGTCGCAGCAATGGGTGGCATGCTGGCTGCTGAACTTCCTCACATTTCCACCGCCGCCGCCTCCACCTCCACTGCCATTTCCGCCTCCACTGCCGACATCAAAGCCCAGCTCCTCGACCTCGACCAACGCCTTCAAGCCACCGCCAACGCCCTTGAGAGCTTGCATGACACCGCCGGCCTCACCGCCCAGGCGGTGAAGGACATAGCCGCCCAGCCGGTGCCTGCTGGCCCGGCCGGCGATGCTCCCTCCACCTGGGCGGACTTGCTTAAGCAGCACACCACCTCCACCACCTCCACCATCTCGGCACAACTCAAGCAACAAGCCCTCGACCTTCGCGAGGAAACCGACATCGCCCGGCGCAGCCACAATGTCATCGTCAAGCACTTCGACCAGCCGGCAGGTGAGACCTCCACGAGCCTTCTTGAGGCATTTAAGCGCGCCATTCTTGCCCCCATGTTACTCACTGGTGAGCTGGACATGTCGGCTGTCCGCCTCCCCCGCGCGCGGGGGAAGGCTGGCCCGGCACCCGTGCTCCTCACCTTTAAGTACATGGCGGACAAGCTGGCGTTCCTTAAATGCCGCAAGAAGCTCTCGGAGACTCGCTTCACGCTGGACGACGACTTGACCCTGGCCCAGCAACAACGGCGACGCGAGCTATGGCCGACCTACCTTCAGCTCCGGCAGAGCGCAAGGGGGAAGCCGGTATACTGGAGGGGGGCGGTCATCCACGTTGACCACAAGCCCTGGCAGCCCCCTCCTGCCACCTCAGACTAGGAATATATATTATAAAAATATAATTACTTACAGCAGAGTGAAATCACTCAAACCAAAGCAAACGCCCAGCTATAAACCTATGTACAGAGCCATGTCAAAGCTCTATACTACGATAAGACCAATGGAAACGCCTAACGGGAGGAACCTAATAGCCCTGCTGCACCGCAAAATCAGCCCGCGTACGGCGGAGCATGATGTCAGCCATGGCCCGAGTCAGCGCCACCGACAAGCGCTGACGCCAATATGACGTCCAGGTCCGCGCCGACCATGGGGCCCGCTGGCCCTCCAGGTCCAGCCGGTCCTCCCGGAGCCGGCAACACTCCTTGAAGAAGGCGGAGGTCAGGGGCCCCATGGCCCCAAACTCCTCCAGGACAAAGGGCACCACACGATGGTGCCCGACGTCGCCGTAGGCCAGGAGCTTGGCCCGCTCCGCCCGGTCCGCCGTGTAACCTGCCGTGAGGGAGGCCCCAGCCACGTGGCTAAGAGCCAAGGGCCGCGCCACCGAAACGTCAATAAGCAGATGCCGGCCACCCCCCTCAAAGTCCAGCACCACGATGTCAGGCCGGTGGTTGGGGGAATAGAAGGCAGCGCCATCCGCATCCTCGGACCGGATGTTCGCGTGGGGGAAAACCGACCGAATCATGGCGAGCACCACCGTCAGGAGGACAGTGTGCAAATAGGAATATATATACCAGTAGTGTAGATTAGTAAGGCTTAGCCTAGCATGTGGCCCACGCGCATGTGCGCCCATAATGGCCCCCATGGATGATGCCTTCCACATTTAGCCATGCTTTGTCTATAATGGGACCCCCATGGATGTTGCATTAAGAATTTAGCCATGCTATGCCATGCAGAGAGATGCTCTCTGTCGAGAAGCCATGTCCTAGCTCTTGTATAGCCATGATGATCTTCCTCCCTCACAGGCATGCTCCCCCCCTTACCCGGGCATAGCGTGATAGACCATGAGGGTGCAGGTGCCTTGGTGCACCTAGAGCAGGGGTAGCTTACATTCCCACCCTTGCATGAAGTAGCCTAGAATGTATTAAAAGCCATATGCCCCTTCTCAGGGCTATGTGCTACATCTACTCCCAACGGAGTGATGTTGATAATTAATTAATCCAATCCTCACGATATATTCTGATTTGGCACGCCGCAAAGGTGAAAACCATTTGCGTTCAGTGCCGGTCCGCGGAAAACGCGGAAAAACGCGATCTGCAAATGAATCCGACCGGAATCGAACTGGGGACCTCTCGCACCAACTTTCGCTGACTATAGGACGAACGTCTCCGGATCCTAGGGCATCGCCAACTTACACCTACAGTCATCCGCAAAAGTTCTCCTTTCCGGGGAGTGATGCAAGCCTTTCGGATTTGGTACTAGATAAATCATTCGAGATCTGTGTGTGTAGGAGTACTACACACGTGTCTGTCACGATATATGCACGGCTTGACGACGTATACAGCACCTAAATACTGCACAACTGCAACCTGCTATGGCTGACATGCAAGCAACGTCGAGTAGGATGGCGGTCTTAGAGAGGCTGGGCAGAGGTCGGTAGAAATAAGTGGAAAACTGGCAGAAACTAGGTAGAAACACGATATACTTACGCCTGCAAGCACTATTGAGCCGGTGGCAGAGGCCATTTCCAGGAAAATACAGCATACCGTAGCAATAGTAGCCACGGTCACGCCTTACGCTCTTTGCAGGCACCATCATGCCCGGAGCTACCCAATTAAAGTCTGCACAAATCTTGGTTTAGCCGAGAGTCCGGGCGTTCGGAATGAATAAACATGTGAAGTCGAAACACCATGGAAATACCAAGCATGGTGCCGCAGCAGACCCGAGTCTTGACGTAATAATATTAATTAATTAATTAATAAGCACGTGACTGCGTCACGTGGGTGCCAATACAGAGTAAAGGAACCTTCAACCCTATATACACAGCGAGAAGGAGGGAGGGCGCCCTAGCTTCTCTCACTGCCGCAGGTGGGCAGGCCACAGAGCGCTCTCTCCACGGCATGGTGCCGGGGCGCAAGTACACTGTGGGTGCAATACAACCAGTGCAATACCATAGGTAGGCTGACGCATAGCTTATGCTACAAATGTGAGGTGGGCTCAAGACGTCGGCTAATTAAGGCGCAAGCTGATGGCCACAAGGTGCCAGAGCTAATTGAAGGTACTATAACGCTGTGCTAATTCTAAGCTACTTCCTGCGGCCACGAGGTAGCCATGGCTGTCGGAGCTCATAACTTTCACGTTTGAGCACCAAATTTAGCCGTGAATATCACTATCGCTTCGTCTTTCTAAGACGCACATGCTGATATAATTTTCTGAATCTAAAACGCAATATATGGCGAACAAACGCGCCCCGACGCAACGCAGCCTGGCGGCTGCGCTCGGCAATGACAATACGTCTGCAGCCCCGGCTGCAGCTTCGCCATCAGGTCCGGCAGGCGGCGATGACACTAGTCGTGCACTGGTGGTCGTCCCGCAACCCCCCGGGCTTAACGCCTCGCCATCTGCATCGCCTGACCCCAAGCGCACCCGCCCAGCCGACGACACAGGAGGGTCTTCACGCCCCCAATACACAGAACCGAGCTTTCGTTCCCGGCCTTTCAAGGTCGCAGATTACGACTGGGCCACCATTTCTCCGACCGATGCTATGCGCTGCATCTTCTTCGGGGATTACGCTTCGCTTAACGACCTGTGCCTCCATCTTTTCTCCACCAACCGCCTCCTCGCCCCGGACGGCAGCCGCGTGGGCAACGTCTACCATCTGGTCGGCGGCTACCGCCCCCGTCTCCAGCACGCCATCCTCAACTCCCTTCTCCAGCGCTCTGACGCCGAGATCTGGGCTTCACCCCTTTCCGCCCCCACCCTCCGCTCCATCCTCACGGAAGCCTTTCAGCAGCACGTGACCCCCCTTGCTGCCGACATAGCAGCAATCGGCGGCACGCTGACTGCTGAACTTCCTCACATTTCCACCGCCGCCGCCTCCACCTCCACTGCCATTTCCGCCTCCACTGCCGACATCAAAGCCCAGCTCCTCGACCTCGACCACCGCCTTCAAGCCACCGCCAACGCCCTTGAGAGCTTGCATGACACCGCCGGCCTCACCGCCCAGGCGGTAAAGGACATCGCCGCCCAGCCGGCGTCTGCTGGCTCGGCCGGCGATGCTCCCTCCACCTGGGCGGACTTGCTTAAGCAGCACACCACCTCCACCACCTCCACCATCTCGGCACAACTCAAGCAACAAGCCCTCGACCTTCGCGAGGAAGCCGACATCGCGCGGCGCAGCCACAATGTCATCGTCAAGCACTTCGACCAGCAGGCAGGTGAGACCTCCACGAGCCTTCTTGAGGCATTTAAGCGCGCCATTCTTGCCCCCATGTTACTCACTGGTGAGCTGGACATGTCGGCTGTCCGCCTCCCCCGCGCGCGGGGGAAGGCTGGCCCGGCACCCGTGCTCCTCACCTTTAAGTACATGGCGGACAAGCTGGCGTTCCTTAAATGCCGCAAGAAGCTCTCGGAGACTCGCTTCACGCTGGACGACGACTTGACCCTGGCCCAGCAACAACGGCGACGCGAGCTATGGCCGACCTACCTTCAGCTCCGGCAGAGCGCAAGGGGGAAGCCGGTATACTGGAGGGGGGCGGTCATCCACGTTGACCACAAGCCCTGGCAGCCCCCTCCTGCCACCTCAGACTAGGAATATATATACCAGTAGTGTAGATTAGTAAGGCTTAGCCTAGCATGTGGCCCACGCGCATGTGCGCCCATAATGGCCCCCATGGATGATGCCTTCAACATTTAGCCATGCTTTGTCTATAATGGGACCCCCATGGATGTTGCATTAAGAATTTAGCCATGCTATGCCATGCAGAGAGATGCTCTCTGTCGAGAAGCCATGTCCTAGCTCTTGTATAGCCATGATGATCTTCCTCCCTCACAGGCATGCTCCCCCCTTACCCGGGCATAGCGTGATAGACCATGAGGGTGCAGGTGCCTTGGTGCACCTAGAGCAGGGGTAGCTTACATTCCCACCCTTGCATGAAGTAGCCTAGAATGTATTAAAAGCCATATGCCCCTTCTCAGGGCTATGTGCTACATCTACTCCCAACGGAGTGATGTTGATAATTAATTAATTAATTAATAACGCTGTGCGCTAATATCGTTTCAAGTGCTGTAATGCCTAAGCTATCCCATAATCGATTGCCCCCATCTAGACAACTAGCTGGAGTGCTGTATCCCGGGGAAGCCCGGGGGGGCTTCCACAGTTTCTTGTTGACATAGAGGTCCCCGCCCCGCCAGTACACTTCCGGGCCCTTCTCGGGGTTGGTCTTGTGGCGGATGTAGTCGGGCCACTGATCGCGGCGTTGCTGCTGCTGGGCTGGCGTCAGGTCGTCGTCAAGCGACCAGGAGGTGTCCACCAGCTTCTTGCGGCGAGAGAGGAACCGAACTCGGGCTGTGATGTCGCTGAAGGTGAGGACCACTGGAGGGGGCCCAGCCTTGGCCCGTGGACGTAATAATATCAAGGAGACAACCAGCGCAGGCCAGAAATCGGGAGAATCCGGACCATGGTAGCTCGAGCCTGCCGTTATCTTGTCCGCGTGTTCGAGTCGTTCAGGATGATGAAGATTAATGGTGATGGAAATGTGTATCCTTGTGCAGTGAAATTATGGCTGGCTTACGTGTAGAGCGACTAGATGACCTAGACGGTGGGGCCGGAAACAGCATGCTTGATCAGGGCGTGTGTTTCGAGCCTAACTGGCCGGGAGTGTCTAGTGGTGAGCACCATTGCTGCGATCGCTCTCCCACCATTTACGAGGAAAGACCCGCAAATGGAAAACCACTGAAAAGGTAGCTAGTCAGTCATCACGGATAATAATATGTATGCCGGTTTCCAGGGTTTCTGCATGAAAGTTGGGTGAGAAACTGGAAAAAACTACATTTCCTTTGCCCCAGTACCTCAACAAACTCGTAGAAACCTAATTATCAACCTTTGAACGCATCATCATGGTCGTGCCACCCAACAGCCACTGAAATTCGCGCGAAAACTGGCGAGATCTACCTGCCGCCATCGCCGTCGTCTTCACCTTCGTCCCGCGAAAATGCCTGATTTCAGTGGTACATATTTGTTTGCAGCTGTCACAAAAAAAATACCAAAAATACAAGGAATTTTTCTTGAATTCTATGAGATGTTTCTGACCTATGTTGAAAGTTTCAGACCAAAAATCGCATGTTGAATAGGTTTGCCACGTGTCAGATTACAACGCGATACATCGCGTTCTAACCCTACAACGCGATACATCGCGTTGTAGGGTTAGAACGCGATTTAAGGAAAATGTTAAAGGCATCCACGTGGCCTGAGCTGCGGTTAGACGCTGGTCGTAAGACCGTCTTAAATTACACCCGTGCCACCTCGCGCTTAGACTGTGGGACGAACTTTGCGAAGCGGCAGTCGGCCGCGAACATGCCACTGGTCACATAGTCCTCGTCGGATCCCTCCATGGGCATCTCTGCACCCTGCTTGGAGAAGGACTGGCCCAGGATGCCGTGGACCGCGCCCGCTGCCTTAAACACCTTGACTTGGAAGTTCTGTGAAATGAAGCACACCAAGCAGA
The DNA here is from genome assembly GCA_009746045.1 of Mesostigma viride. NCBI lineage: Eukaryota > Viridiplantae > Streptophyta > Mesostigmatophyceae > Mesostigmatales > Mesostigmataceae > Mesostigma > Mesostigma viride. The sequence continues at coordinate 11,028,901 of RPFO01000213.1, forward strand.
TTCAGGATGGGATGAAATTAGCAGGTGCCAGCAGAAGCGTTGCTAAATGCTTTCACGCGAAACTTGAGCACACAGACTGCCTATATGCACTGCATCCCGTTAGTAAAATTGAAGCATACCTAATAAGCCTGCACTTTATGCCAGCTTTCCAAAGGTTGTTGGCAAGAAATACCAATGACTTTGATGGAGAGCACGTTTTCGAGGAACTCACGTAGACATTTCGATTTGGAGAAGTGCGTTAGAGTATGAATGGGACCTCAACATGGCTATTGGATATAAATACAAGGGATATCAAGGCAGCTTTCCCGTGAGGCTCTTAGGGTAAGGAAAACTCAAGTCTGTGAGGTCAACACCCTTTCCCCCCCCCCCCCCCCTCCTCAAAATTGTGTGCATACTCGCAAGTTATATTCTGTGTAAAGGCCACACAGGCCTGCCGAGATGCGCACCAGACGCCATTTGATTGTGCTATAGCAAGAAGCACAAGTTACTGATAATTTCATGTTGGAAGCATAATGCCTCGCCTACTGTTTTATGTCCTCTGCTTTCTCCTTTCCCCCCCCCCCCCCCCCCCCCCCCGCAACCCTACTAAAAATGAGGAAAAGGCTTGCACACCTTCGTCCCGTCAATTTAAATGCTGGACACCGTCATCCCGTCAATTTAAATGCTGATGGATTTCTTTGATCTGCCCTAAGTTGGGGGAGAAGTCGAAACCCGGCACCTGCCCCCTCTTGGCCAATTCCTTCTGCCCCACTCTATTCATGCTTCCAATCTAGATCAGGTGCGTGCACCCAACTCACCAGGAAGTTCTTGCCGGGTCCCTTGTCGGCTTCCCAGAACGACGCGCGGACGACCTCCACCACCATCTCCATCTTGCCCAGCGCGCTGATGTACACGCGCGTCCTCCTGCGGGTCACCACCAGCCCCGAGGGCAGTTGGCGGGTGCCCAGCTCTCCCTCCAGGGGCGCCTGCACAGGTAATTAAGACACAGAGCAGGCCACGCGTGCCGCGGTCTCATCGTTTAAGAATCGCTGATAGAGGGCCCCAGCCCCATCTCCCTCACACAGAGCCCTAGGGAAAATCAAGGCATCCTGATGTTTAGTGGACATCAAGGGAATATAATAATGACAAATATCTAGAAACTACACCTAGCCCACGTTGGTGTGAATATTGTGACATAATATATCTATCAACGGGCCCGCCTGTGAAAAAAGATTTACTTTACAAGTGACAGGACAAACAGGAATGCCATTTGACTGAGTCAAGCAGCCCACCAAGGCACCAACGGCCACTTCCTGGATGCCTCTCCTTCTCCCCATCGTTATACAAGGTCACAGTACCATGTACACGGCGTTATGCAACCATATCTACAAGCACCCAGTCAGTCGTTTGCCCACCCACCCAGGCAACCACAGCCGTCCCGACCCACTCATCACACCTGCAACCACCAGGTCGCCCCAACAATCGCCATATGCAGGTCAATATACAGCATGTCGGACCACATGCATGCACTGGCCAAGAGGCCTTGCAGTGAGACGTGCAAGTTGCCTAAGATGTGCAATAAGCATAAACCTAGTCAAGTGGTGTAGCATACACCTAGTCCATAACTATTGTGGAGGCCTATGCCTTCCATGCATGGCTTTCCCATTCCCGCTGGCTGCTGTCACAACTCCTCTTAAACCCGCACCATATAAAATTTCAATGTCCGTGACATTTTTTGCAAATCACTTTTTGCCCTCCATGGCCGTGCTGCTAAAATCATTGACCTAATGGGCATACCTAAGCGTGTGCCGTAAAGCATTACTGGTGGAAATAAAGCTCATTTTGCTGACCATCCCAGGTGGCACTCCGGCCCTTGTTTAACCTTTCTAAATTGTTTCATTCCAACTTGCTATGCATGCCTACAAGGTCTCACGCCACAGCCACCATCCGGCCACACATAACATGACACCATGCAGTGAAATACTATGAGTAGATTTACGCCCCATTCCCAACACCTGAAATCGAAAATCATGCGTACCCTAGAAACTCTAAGTAACTTGCAGTACCATCCACTTACCCCGTTCAGCAGGACGGTCCCGAACGACGCCGCGTAAGGTGTCCCTGGGCGCGAGTTGGCGTCCACCAGCACGCGGTCGCTCCCGTACATGACGCTGATCTGGTCCATCCACGTGCGGGCGTCCGCCTTCTTGGAGACACGGGCACTGGCACCCTTGCTGGCGACAGAGGTGTCGCCTGCCTTGATGCTGGCACCCTTGTCAGACTCAGCCCCCATGAGCCTCGCGTTCACGTGCACCCGCTCGTCCGACAACACACAGTACGACCGCTCCGCGCGCCCCACAAAGTCGAAACGGTCGCCGCGCGCGCTCACAAAGTGGGGGTCCGACTTGGCGGACCCCAGATCAACCTCACGCACCGGGGCGGCAAGCGCCACCTCTGCCACGTCACCAAAGGGCTCAAACAAGTCCGCCAAGAAGGCCGCGAAGCCGGCAGACTCGAAGATGCCCTTGACGGACTGCTGACTGAGCTCGGACGACGCAAACGACTCGATCGCGATTTCGATCTGATCCTCCGCCAGCTCACCCAGCTGCAGCAGGCGGCGCCAGATGCTACTGCCGCCGCCAAGCGTGGCGTTCACGCCCACCTGGCAGGGGGGGTGCCCCAACCAGACGGCCACCGCATCCCGAATCAAGTCAACGTCCAGGGTGTCGTTGTAGCTGCACGTGGCAAAGGATACGAGGTAGCTGGCCTGGACCAGGTAGCCGGTGCTACAGGAGGGGGTCGCCATATTGTCGCCCACGACCGGGATGTTGCTGGCATAACAAGCTGCGGAAGATTTAGGTATCAACCACATGTGCGCGCGTGGCACCAGGATGCCACACGAGCATCCACGTGAAGACAGGCCGAATGTGACAAGGGCCGAGTGAGGATGGTGGCAAGGGGGGTAAGTAGCAGGTAGCGAACGTTGGGGTCCAGGTCACTCCCAGACAATGCATTTATCTTGCCAGAACATGCCCATGCACAACAACATGCACAAAATAAAGCATCATGGGAAGGCTGGCAGCACATAGTACCTGAAGTGACGTGACAGTGTGTACATCGCGTGCTAGCCACTATCGCTTGCCGCAGTTTGTGTATATTATAGTATATGCATATATACTGTCTATATGCGAAGCTTATTTATTGAGTAACGTATAATATATATGCGAGCACGCGCACTCCTGGTGGGTGGCGTGTGTGTGCTATGCCGTATCCGCCTCAGCGCAAGAAGACTAAGATCCCAGTACAAATAACAAATAGAATCATACCATGATGGTGCCACTCATGGTAGCATTCAAGCTCCAGCTTTCATGAGCGCAAATCGCCAACTATACAATCACGGAAACTGCAATATACTTAAAATTGTCCCATTGATACTAAATACATTACTATCCAGAAAATCACCCTGGGCGCCGGATAGTAAGGAACCACCAAGCGCCAAGGAGAGCGAAGTATGCCAGCCGGACGGCCGTCACCGAAAGGCCCATGATTGTATCGGCAGCTGGAATTTTCTGGCGCCGGGGGCGAAATGCTTGGAAAAAGACTGAAAATACACAATTCTGTTCCCCATGGGAAAATATACACAGCTAACACAAAAAGGGAAGTCGGAATGGTAGTATAAAATGGAAGTCGGAAATTTCCTTGCAAAGGTACAATATAGTATCCAGGCATATGCCAATATTACAGTCGGCAATGATGGGTAACAACAAGGTCTTGTGGTGCTCACCTCTAGTGAAATTAGCCACGACCGGAGCAGCCAACACAACCGTTCCACCCGAGTAGCCCCCCACCACTGGGAACGCAAAGGTAGCATCGGCAGCAGTGTCAAGCTGTCGGACCTTGGCGAGCACGCCATCAGGGCTCGCCCCGCCAGGCAGCCTCACCACAACCTCACTGTAGATTGCATCCGCAGGAGCCTCCGTTTGGTTTGCTGTGAATGTCCTGGGGACAGACACGGCATTCCGCGCCACATTAAAGTACGAGGCCACATCGTCCTGTATCCACGCGGAGAGCGTCCCAGGACCGCCACTAAAGACATAGCGCTCGTACGTGACACCCAGCAAGTAGAAGGCAAACGTCAATGAACCATCCGTCGGGCCGGAATCATCCAGACATTCATAGAAGAAGCACAGATCCTCAGCATTAGCAACACCCTTCGAGGTTGCGCCTGGCACAAAGTTGGCAGCATCCGGATTGTCACAGCCGTACCTAGCCGGAGGATCATTCTTCCCAGCATTGTACTCGATGGTGGTCAACATGCCCATGGTGGCGTGCATGTTGAAGTGGCAGTGAATGGCCCAAACGCCAGGGTTGTCCGCAAGGAAGCAGATCTTGGTGTTCTTCAGGCTGGCCTCAGACCGCTGCTCCACCGCTGACCGGAAGCCAGTAAACAGAGGGAAGTACTCCGACAGGTCGCTGTCACTCACCATCACCGTGTCACGCATGGCACCGCCTCCCGGGATGGGAACACCGTCCAGCTCCACCACCTGGAAGTGGTGGCCGTGCATGTGGATGATGTGGTCGCCAGCCGCGCGGTTTACGATGTTGATGCACACCGTCTCGCCCAGCTCAACCTCGATTGGAACAGGGTTGGGCAGGAAGGGCTTGTCGTTGGGCAGCACAGGGCCAGGGGGAAGCCCCATGCGGTGGTAGTTGAACGAGAACTGCAGGAAAGGGGTCTCCCGCGTGCAGTTCTCTGGGGCAACAAACGGATCGCAGGTGATCTCCGACGTCAGGTTTAGCGTCACCTCCTTCACCGGAATGGGATTCTTGACAAACGACAGCGGGAAGAAGGCATGCAGCTTGCGCTCCAGGTCATGCGGCATGACGAGGAAGTCCACATTGGTGGCGTTGCAGCCATCAGCAGCCGTGAACTCATCCTGGTTCTCCACGGGGGGGCAGCCCTTGGTGTGGCCAACATCATACGTGCCAGGGGCCGGCACATAGGCGTCGCCACCAACCACAAACACCACGCCCACATGCTTGCGGTCGCGGATCCATGGCAAGTTGGTCTCGTCGCAAATCAGCGGATAAGCGCCAGAGGCGTTTGGCATCGTCAGGAGAAGGTCCAGGCGCTGACCCGTGCCCACCCACAACGAATTCCTGGCATCCGTCAGGTTCACGGGGTGGACCCACTGGCCATCCACAGCAACGGCTTGGGCGGGCGCCAGAGCCCCCAGATGGCAGCGGAACAGGGACTCCACGGCGGCGTTCACCATGCGCAGGCGCACCTTGGCGCCGGCGGGCATGTGCTCCACCCAGGGGTTGTCCAACACCCTCTTGTTGGCCAGGTAGTAGCGGAAACCACCCAGGCCGAGGTCATGCCAGGGACCCAGCGGAAAAACACCCTCCTTCAGGATCTCGGCCGCATTGCATTCCCATGGGGCAACGTGCTTGCTGGGGTCCTTGTGGTATGGGCACAGCTCCTCGAAGAACATAATCGACTCAATGGCATTGTTCAACTCGTTCACCAGAGGATAGTCCGAGGGAGGCGGCCGCTGCACCACCAAGGGGATGGCCAAGCCTTCATCGTGCCCCCAGCCATAATGCGCGTGCAAGATGTACGTTCCCGCATTCTGGGGGTGCAGCTCGTACACGTACAGATTCTCACGGTCGGCCTGGATGGGCATCGACGTCAGATAGGAGACGCCATCCAGGTTGTGGACAGGCGTAAGCCCATGCGCATGCATGATGGCGGGCTCATTCAGCTTGTTGCGGTAAAGCACGCGGAAGTGGGCGGTCGTGGTCGACATGATCAACGTGCCAACATTGCTGATCGTCTTGAAATGAGGACCCTTGCCCTCCACCCGGTGCTTGCTGTAGCTGAAGCCGTTGGGCAAGGTCATGCTCTCGTGCGTCAACGTCAGCACATCCGCTCCCACCACAAGCTCGTCCTTCATGTCGGTGAAATCAGAACCCAGAGCAGGAGGCGGGCGCAGGAACCGCTGACGCAGGCCGGCAAAAGGCAGGTTATCGTCAAAGTTGGCACAGATGTTGCTGCCAGCACAGCTGCCATCATCCACCGTGGCCTCCAGGGTGAACGCCTCATCGTTGGTGTTGGTGCAGCCGCGCACAGGCTTGGGGTCACTGTCGCTGCTCGTGTACTCAACAGTGGTCATCATGCCCGACACCAGGTGCATGCTATAGTGACAGTGGAGCGCCCAAATGCCTGGGTTATCTGCCAAGAAGCAGATCTTGGTGTTCTTGAAGGGATAATTTTGAAGCGAGTTGATGTGGGTGGTCCAGTTGCGCTGCTGGCCGACGAACTGAGGGGACAGATACGAGTCGCCCACCAGCACTGTGTCGCGCATGGCTCCGCCGCCAGGGATGGGCTGCCCATCCACCTCCACGACTTGAAAGTGGTGACCATGCATGTGACTGCAAACAAAGCAACAACGTAACAAGGCTGCACAGACACCCGCGTTAGGCTTGCACATGAGCCAGATTTCAGGGACACAGCATCCATGGGGAAATGGCTTGTAATGCGAATGTTGCAGGCCTTTCAAGGATTGAACGGTCAACGAGATGAGCGCAGGAAACAACACGGCAGAAAGGCCCACTCACATGATGTGGTCACCAGCCGCCTTGTTGACCATGTTGATGCACACCTTCTGGTTCAGCTGAACCTTGATGGGGTTGGGGTTGGGCACGAACGGCTTGTCATTGCCCAGAGGGGTCGTGAACCAGGGCTGGTCATCGAAGCCAAACCGGAATATGGGGTTCTCGGGGGTGCAGCTGGTCAAGTTGGTGGCAAAGTCGCACATGATGGTGGTGGTCAGGTTCAAGGTCAGCTCCACATCTGCGGGGCCTGCCTCCAGCGGGTAGTAGGCATGCAGCAGCTTCTCCGTGTCGTGCGTCATCTCCAAGTATGCACCTGCGCACCCGTCCGTGCCCTCGGGCACGCCCGATGCACAGCCATTGGAATGGCCGACATCGTACGTCCTTGGGGCAGGCACATACGCAGCACCTCCCACGACGAACACAATGCCGGCCTTCTTGCGGTCAGTGATCCAAGGCAGGCTGGTCTCTGCGCAGACCAGTGGGTAAGCGCCCGGCTCGACAGGGTTGCTGATCAAAATGTCCAGCCTCTGGGCCACGCCCAACCAGAACTCCGTCACTGGCACCGGCTGCACCCACTGGCCGTCCGCCGCCACAATGGTGGCGATCCCCAGCGTTCCAAGCGAGCACCTGCGGCAGAAACCATTGTTGACCACACACCCATGGAATGCGTCAGCCAGGGCGCAAGGCTGCACAGCAGTGCATGGGCGCCTACGACTGCTACAGGATAGCACGAGAGATGTACAATACCGTGCCTGCAGGGCCTCTGGCAGGTGTTATCCGACATCGAGGCTAGGCAGCACGCACAGAGATATAAGGCATCCGCAAAGAAACGAAGGGTTACATACACGGTAGACTGCAAAAACATCTGAACATGCGCATGCAGCAGCAGGAATGCACCTGCTGCAACCTGGCCGCAAGGACAACAGAACCCTTGGAGCCCAACGGCATCTTGCTTGTACCTACCGGCCATGGCAGGCATTGTCACTGAAACGACATTGGAAACATTATTGGAAGGCAAGCAGCTCTTAATAGGAAACAGAGATGCATCAAAAGGGGACGCGATACGCCTAGTGTAGTATCACAAATGACAACCGGCCATGGCCCCCCCCCTGCGCTCCAAACGAATAAAGACCTGCCCAGAACAGTCACTCTCCGCTTGCCTCCATACACTCACTTGAGGTTCGAGTGCGTTGACGAGCTGATCAGCCGGAGCAGAGTCTTGTTACCCGCCTCCACATGCTCCACCCATGGGTCATCCAGGGTGTGGTGGTTGACCAGGTAATGGCGGTAACCACCCAGGCCAAGGTCGTTGTTTGGACCCGAGAAGGGGGTGCCAGCGGCAAAGATCGCCGCGGCACTGCACTCCAACTCTGGCGTCTGGAACAGATGATACGGGCATAGCTCCTCGAACCAGAACAGCGCCTGCTTGGCGGACAGCAGGTCCGCGCGGCCAGGGTAGTCCACGGGCGGGTCCCGCTCCACAATCAGAGGGACACCGAGACCCTGGTCATGGCCCCAACCATAGTGGGAGTGGATCAAGTAGGAGCCTCCATTCTGTGGGTGGAGCTCGTACACATACAAGCTCTCACGGTTGTGGTAGATGGGCATGCCACTGATGTACGGGACACCGTCCACCGAGACCACCGGCGTCTGACCATGGGCGTGCATCATGCCCGGCCCACCGATGCCCGTGTTGCGGAAGATGATGCGGAAATTGTTGTCCGTCTTGGGGATCCAGACACCATTCACGTTGCTGACCTTCTTCCACGCCTGCCCGGCTCCCGCAAGGTACCAGCGCGAGTAGGTCTCGTTGGACACCGTGATGTTCTCCTTATCCATGGCCAGGACGGTGGATCCCAACACAGGCTTCACCGAGTACTGCTCAAAATTGCAGCCCTCCACGAAGCAGTAACCCTCAGTCTGTGCATTCCCTGCATCCATTGATGGCATAAAAGGAAGCAAATGCCAAGGGCAGAAAAATGTGCAGCCAGATGTCGATTGCTTTGCAATACAACTTCAGCCCTTACTTTCCCAACCAGATATGATTGCAGGAAGCTTTTGATTGACCTGGGACAAGCAGGGAATGGTGCCTGACAACAGAGGATTGCTGTGTCACTATTTCAGTAAGCAATTGATCATATCTCACACTGTATGCGAATTGAGACTTGAAGAATGTTTTCCTTCAAATGATGAGGTGACCTTCCAGTACTTCATGCGTTGCTAGTTGTCAAATAAGAAAAAGCCAGGCAAGGTCCAAAAAAGGTGCTGTAAATTGCAGATACTGCGAGTGAACCTATCGTCATCGTACGCCCGATGGAGTTCGTTGCAAATGAACAGCATAGTCAAGACCGTGGACAGGATGCTTGGTCGAGTGAAAGTGATGTATGCAGATCCTAGATGCCGTTTATACCACACATTTCGTCTATCAGGATGTTCACCGCTGCTCCTAGACATGTGAGCCTGAACAAAGCCAGTAACATGGAAATGTTTAAAGCAAACTCGAGGAAGTTCAGGACATGGGATGAAGCTTTGAACGCAATGTACAAGCTGATGATCGCTAGCAGCAAAAAATGATATCGAAAACAACACGACCACATATCTTTCACAAAATTGCTGGGAGATTGCCTAGAATATCACGAAAAAAGCGTGGTATCGACATTTTTTCCTATCAAACACTTTGACGAACACCATGGCACGTATTTACGGAATTCCGAAACAATGTTGCATCAATTATTGGGTCATGGCAACTGCGGCCATGATGGAAATCCACCAAAGTTCTAAGCACATGTGACCACGTCTGCCTAAAATGACTCGAATTCAGAAGTTACCTGCTTCAAGAAGACTTCTTGAAGTACGCCCGACGAAAGCTTCTTCGAATGCGAATAGCAATGGTAATAAGCAACTTAGGGTTAGCAGCCAGGACAATGACGAAGGCGTCATGGCTACTAGGAGCGGGACAGTCCAATGCCTCGCCAAGCCGACAGAGTCAATTAAATCACTTCCTCAATGCCCCATGATGCCAATGGCCGCCACAACCTGTGCGGCAGGGCCGAGGGCAGAAAATTGGCCCTCGCGGAACCAAATTCCAGGTAAATAGGTGTACGTTTATTCCAAATATAGCCAGTAGTTAATCCCTGCTAAGCCTAGGGTATCAAGATGTCAGTGGCTAAAACGGAGCCTTACTAGACCACGGAAGCCACTGGACTTCTAATGGGTTGTCATTGGGCATGTGGGTAAAGATCTTGTTTTTGCCCATGAGGTCATGAAAGATCTCAAGTGGCCCTCGCGGAACCAAATTACGTACAGTGTAGTCGATGATCCCCGCAGTTATGATTCTGAACCCGTAGTCCGAGAATGCTCCTCTCTCCCACCCATTTACTCTCCCACCGATTTACGACCGTCAGATGTGTGAATCCATCGGCCCGACTGACAGGTACACCCGAAAACCGCATAGATGGTACCCGACAAACGCATAGATGGATCCCGAAACCCCGAAAAACCGCATACATACACTTTTGACTTAACGCAATATACCACGAAATTCCCAGAGCGCCGCGCCACCCGTGACGGAGGGACGTTGTCCGCTGGGTCTGGGAACACTTACGGGACGATGGTGATGCATAGGTTTGGGGGGGTTATTCGCCATAGCTTGGTAATTACAACGTGCTATGAGAAAGTATCACGTGACTTTGGCGGGAAATTTTCACTCGCGCGCGCGCGTAACGAGATATGGCTGGCAGCGTGCCGTTATCAGGGAAATTTTGCGTCTCGCGGCTAGAAACGGTTTAGAATGTTGCTCAGAATGATCATGATGCGTGATTTTCGTAGGTTAGGCATGGCCAGATTTTTAGGATTGGGAAAATACAGGTAGGAAAATACTGCCTTCTTGGTCGTCAGTGTCAGACAAGTCATCGCCTACCATATGTCGATTTTCTCCTTTTTGCCCGGGCAGTCTGCGCCAGCCCCAGCATCCAGGTTTGCTACGGGATGTCCGCTGCAGCATTTGCTGCGAATGCGGACGCGTGTATAGGTAATCTTTGAACGAAACATCAACCTGGTAATAATAAAGGATGCATGCATGATGCGGCTATGGTGGCCTATGCCCGTAGAGCAACGGTATGTATGAGTTATATGGTGGTCCCGGCCAGCGGACCCCGGGCAGGACATTAACGAGCTAGGTACGGCAACGTATTTGCGTGTTGTTTGCAGCGGAATTCGTCTCCCATGCATTATATATGACGATTTTATCTTTGCATATTTCAGCAAGCTTTCATGCCTGTTGTAGAGAGTGGTATCAGCCCTGAAAGTGCCCAGTTTATGGCATATCTTTGGAGTGATCATTCCGTTAGTGCAGGTAGGCAACGTGTTAATTGTATTCCAGCACTTTTGCCAGCATTTTATTGCTTGTTATAATGCATTATCGTGTTGCATGTCATAGATAGCTGTTTACACGCGCGTAACCCACACACATATATGAGCACGTTATATAGAGGTAATGGGTTATCCGGGTGGTCTGACCCAAGGAAACCCCCATTGGACTATCCAAATAAGTTGTCCAATGTTGGTATTGAGGTTCCCTACCCTCCCTGGGAAAAAAGTGGGGGGTAGACTTTTCCTTGGGGAAAAAAGATCGTCTTTTGGCCAACTTTGAGTAGAGCTATCATCCAAATGCTTTGATGAAGCCATGGTATTATTGCATATTCTGAAAGCCCTTGAAGTGTAGATACTCCTAGCATCTTGGTTGGGGGTATTTGGAGTTGTGGCCTGTGAGTTATGATTTTTTTCATTTTCAGGGGTATGAAAGTGACAAAAATTGGTCAGCGGACTATGGGTTAAACATGTTATCTTAATGGATTCAGTGCACGTTGTTTTCATCAGGTACCTGAGTGGCGCGTATCAAGGGGATGGCGACGCCTGTCTTCCCCACATGTTCATCGTCGGTCTCGGATGCCACGGACTTAGGCAGGCAGTGGAACATTGGAAACAGCTTGGCGGCCTTGCTGTTCAGCATACTGCGTGCTCTGCTGAGCCGCTCCTCGCATGGGATGAACCGGGGCAGGGCCTTGCGGAGGGCCTTCAATGCCTCGACTGTAACATGGCCCACATCGCGCATGTGCACCCAGAGTTCTAATTAATTTATACACGTAAGTGCGTCACGTGATGGGGTGGATGGATGTTACGCCGCAAGCCTCTACCACCACCTCTACCTCTACCTGTCCTGATACTACCTAAACTAGTGAGGCCGCTTCTATTTACACCCCTAGCGAAAGACGAACGAGACGAACCAGATCTCAATGCATTTACATATGTACTACTGTAATATGCCATAGGCCATTTAACCGAAACCCGTTTACTCCAGGAAAAGAGGAAGGAAACACAACTAAACTGCCGTGACCCAAGCTAATATGTGTTAATTCATTTAACACACGCCGAGTGACCACACAAGGAGTGGAACGTGCATAAATGGTCACCAACGGTCCAACAGGCTCGGGCCGACCTGGCCCTCGCCTGCAGAAACACAGAAACACAGGCAGGTGCACAGACGCACGCTGGTCCACTACATTCTACCAAAGGATAAGGACCACTAATAAAGTACACGGCGCGGCGCCCAAAGGCACCCAGTATACCACAGTACTGTTACGAGGACAATCAGGTCCCAACTAGAACTACACGTAAACCTAGGAACAACGGAGGCCAAGGACCTAATTTACGTCCGTAACTACAACGAATTGTTACTACGCGACGTAACACCTCCCCCCCCCCACAAAAGGTAGGGAGCCCTCTCCCTACGCCGGGAGAAGGAAACAAAAGGGGTAGGAAAAACCTAATGCACCCAGCACACACCAACACAATCGAGAGACCATCCCAGATACAAAACACCAATAGTTCACACGGTCTCCACCACCACGCCGGGTGGTGTAGGGTTAGCCAGCACCAAGCCTGGTGGGAGGTTCCCCTAACTGCCTGGACCGGAGTCCTGGCCGGGGGGGACGGCACTGGGCAGGACACACAGAGTAAACTCATCAGCGCTAAGGACCAAGAACAGCCAACCAACTGGCCAGAATATGAGGGCGACTCTATATACCGGAGGGACAACACCCTCAGGTCGGGCCTAAGGCCCTCTATCTAGTGGCCATCCGTCTGGTAGGTGCCACGAGAGGCCAGCAGGACCTCCAGGTAGGCCTGGTAGTGGGCCACATCCTCGGCATTGTCATGCCTATCTACAGTGAGGAAAACATCGGCCCACACGCCGTCAGGAAAAAGGCCCAGAAAGGCCCAGTAATACCTATGCTGCGTAAGAACGACCTGGCCACGGGCCCAGTCCAGGAAGCCACAGGCAAAGAGGCGAAGGAAAGGCTCTACCGCGATCAAACAGAGGGCCCGCAGGAGTAGGCGATGGTACCGGATCCGAGGGCGCAAACCCGTCGGGAAGAACAGGTCCACCAGGGGCTCCACGTTGGACGACCACATCCGGATGTGCCGAACCTCTCGGGAGCGCCACCGACGAGCACACTGGCGCGACCCGAATGTCTCCAAGTAGTCGCTGGCCCGAGGAGGGTGGCCACGGGAGTCTAGACCCTGGCCCGGGATGGGCGCCGGACGACGGGCATCCCACTCGAGGATGGGCTGGAGGACCGTGTTGTACGCAGCACCCGGTACCGCAGGAAACTCTACCGTCAGGGCATCAGAAGCCATAATGCCCAGAGGCGGAGGGTAAGCCCACTGGAACCCACCGTAGGTGTCCAAGTCGTTGTGGCGCCTAGCCCAGCGATACAGAACGCGCCGAACCAGGGTCTCACCCTGGAACACAGGATCAGCTAAAATAACCATGTCGAAAGGAGGCCGATCAGTCTCAATGGGTAGGCCACGATCCCGAGGCGCCCGACACACCTGGGAGAACCCGTAGGACATGGGCGAGATGGCAAGCTCGGCAGAGGCGCGCGGTAGGTCACACTGGCGGCAGGCGAGTGCGGACATACCACATCCAGGCACGGGCGTGTCGCGCGACTCCGGCGTCGCATGCACCACAGAAGGAGCCCTGTCCCGATCACCCTGGGACAACTCCCGGAGGGAATCGGCAGCGCGGGTGGCGCGAGGATCCTGACCGGTGGAACGAACAACCGCGGCCAAAGACCGCGAGGCCGAAGGAGCAGGGACCGAAGCAGGGGCCGACGCAGGGGCAGGAGCCGACACCGACGCAGGGGGCACTGGTAAAACAGGAGGTCGCGCCGGACCCGAAGCCAGAGAGGGCCGTGACGGACCCGCCATCGACGCAGGCGCGCCGGTCTCCGTTGCCGGTGCACCCTCAGGCCACATATTGAAGATAGGGCCCGTAGGGACAGGCAGCCCGGCATAAGATTGGTTACCATCCAAGCTCCAGTCGGGCACCGGGATCCTCTGCGGGGGACCACCCTCCCAAAGCCTGGGATGATCGCCCGTGTCGCTGAAGAAGCCACGAACTGGCTGTGAGGGCGCAGCGGACGGCCCAGAGGGGGCGACGGCGGGCACAGCCGAAGGGGTTGAAGACTCGCGCCGAGGCGCGGGAACGTCGGCCGCAGGCACGGAGGCAACCGGAGGTGTCGGAGCCGCAGCAACCGAAGGGGTAGGGGGCGCCGGCGAAACCACGGGTGCCGAAACAACCGAAGGGGTAGGGGGCGCGGACACCACAGACACCCCACCTGGCGTGGACGGAGTCTGCGCTTGGGCCGCCAGGAAGGCCCCGAACGCCGTGGTCAGGGACTGGATCTGAGCCTGCATAGCCGAGACCGTCGCCGAAAGAGGATCAGGCAAACCCGAAGGGGTAGGCTCCACTGCAACACCCCGGGTCGACCGAGGGGACGACGGGACCGGAGAGGGAGGAACAGACGCCGAAGAGGCGGACGCAGCGCTCGAGGCAGAATAATCTGGAGTATAATGTAACTCGGCTGGGGCGCCCGAAGGGGCAGGATCACCAACTGCTAATCCCGCCGACTGATCAGCTATCTCCATGAATTCTACGGCCCGTAGAAGGTCGCAGGGGTTCTCATCTACCGCAGCATCCTCCTCAGCCGGAAGCCAGGGGAACACATCCCGTAGGCAGGAGCGGCCCACAGGGGTAGAAAGGTAGGAGAACACTCGTGAGCACCGGAGAACCGCATCTATCTGTCCCAAGGCTGGACAGCTGGAACCACACCCTAACAAGCAGTGCCCGGCATCGTCGAACCCGTGCAAAACAAGCTGATGCGGCTCGTCAGGGGAAGGACCGTACCACGTGACCGTGAAGAGAGCAGCCCGGACTAGACTCGCATGTTGGGCCTGGAGGGCCGGCTGCACAACGCCACCCGGATAACTGGACCGCGACACCCAGCGGCCCGGAAGGGCCTCGAAGTACAGCTCAGGGTCCGGTAGGGGCAGGGACGGCAGCGGGCTCTCAGCCGAAGGGGTAGGCTCTGACATGACGGCTGCGGAGGGGGGGGACAACCAACCACCCGTCGACAGCAGACATAACATAAGAGAGGAGAAAGCCTACAACTAGAGTTTGTGCAGGGTTTTATATTCCTGGAGAAGGCGACTACACCCATCTAGCTCACTCTCCGTATACCAGACCTTATCTACTTCACTACGAGCATACATCCACTTTACTTTGTACTGACGCTGGGTACCGCGGCCCCTTTTGATATCTCTATGGGCCACGATGCTTTCTACTTCGTCTTCTACTTCCCCAGTGTCAGGGTTATGCTCTAAAGGGGCAGGCGCTAACTCCCTGCCAGCGAACGTACTAGGGTGGTACAGTTTAAGCTGGCTCCTATGGAAGGTGTTTGAATGCGTTTGCCAAGAGGTAGGGATATCGACTTTATATAAGAAATTTCCTACCCTAGACAACACATGGAAGGGTCCTAAGAAGGCGGGCCTAAGTTTGACCTTCAGTTCTGCTTCAAACTTATGAGCAAAACGGCCAACACGGGGGCCCCGGGTTGGCAAATACGGGTACGGGGTATAATACGCGGACCTAAAATACGCGTATTATACGTGGGGGGTGTAAAATACGTGGCGGTAAAATACGCGACAGTTTTTGTGGTCCAATTGTCAGTCACCCAATTAGCACGCTCCTTGATGATGGTCATGCAGTTATTGCAACTGAAATTGGTGTATATGCTTATTTATTAACATCTTCCATTTAATTATGCCCTGGAATCCTATCTGATTATGATTTGTTAAATGCAGGGGGGAGCAGGCTGCAACGGGAATAGTAAGGAATCAATTAATAAATTGATTGTAAGGAAAGCCATCCACTATATAATGCATGAGAGAACATAAGACACAACTCCGAGAAGGAGGGGTGGCGTGCCCTCCTTTGTACTGGATCATGCCGGCCACCATCTGCTTGAAAGAGGCGCTCTCAGCCGCATTGAAGGCAATGCCGTTCTCGATAAAAAATTCGGCAGCCAGCAGCTGGACACCTTTCTCGTCGACGGGAACCAGCCATTTGGTGATGCTCAGCTGGCCTTTGCTGGGAACCGACGACAAGTCAGCCGGCGCAGCCCCTCCCATCTCCGCCATTGCCCTGTTCAAATTGTGCTGCTTCTTGGCGTCTGACTTCTGCAACTTGTTGTTAGCAATCCTGAGTCTGAAACCTGCTCCGGATATTCGGTGGAATTTTGTCGCAGGGTAACATCCCTTCCCCTGCGATTCCGGCAAAGTGTGCACGGACTCGGAATACGCTGATTGGCCCCGCCTTGTAGGAGAAGTTCTTGTTGCAAAATGAGCAGAACATCCTCGACACATACTGCGTTGTGTTACTAACAGCATCTGTGACTGCTTCTTTCTTCTCGACAACGAAATCCCATTCAGGCCCTTTCTTCGGCATGGCTGCAAATCGAAAATGGCTGCACACTATCGCACAGTCGCACTGGCCTCGTCGTCGCTATATTGCATTACACCGTCAGTAGCACAGCTGGCATTTGCTGGCATTATGCGTTATGTATGTACCTAGTCCTAGCTGTCTCCTACCGGCCAAAGATTTTGCAAGGCTTGCGCTTTATGCATGGAAAGAACTGTACGCATCTACTTCTAGTAGTAAAAATCTCAAATGTGCAGTGAACGCGCCGCGCCCAGAACCTGGGCACCGCGCCAGTGCCCGCTGCCCGCTGGTACCCCCGAAAAATTCTAAGTCCAAACCGCGTATTCTGAAGTAAAGTACGCGTATATACGGCGGAGGCCTTCAGTGTACGTTTTCCCGTATTTTTGCGGCTCCGTACGGCGTACTGACCAACCCGGCGGGGGCCTTCTACTAATACTAGATCTCCTATTTCTATCTCAGGTGCTCGTCTATCTAAGGAGGCACGCAACCTAGCAAGGTACTTAGCCTGAGCTTTTTGGTACCCTGAGATCGCGTGGTCATGAGCAGTTTTCATTCTATCTAGTAAGGACTGTACACCTTCTACAGTATCTCGGGACACATCATCCTTGTCCCGTAAAGGACTAGCTAAGAGAGAGGTAGGGGTAAGAGGCTGTCTACCAGTATCTAGGAAGAAGGGCGTATATCCATGCGCAGCCTGGGGGCAATTGTTGAGGGAGAATTCTACTAAACATAAATAATCCTCCCAATCACTTCCCGAGCCATTCACATAGTGCCTAAGCGCTTCTTCCACTACCCTATTAAGACGCTCTACTAAATGAGAGAGGAGGAGTGGTAGGCAGTACCGTAGGTAACCTTGGTACCGATGGCAGCGAAAAACTGCTGCCAAAAATCTGAGGTAAATAACTTATCCTTATCACTAATAAACTGCCTACTCAAACCATGATATCTGTATACATTATTGAGGTATAGGCGTGCGCAATCACGTGCTGTGAGTTCTAAGGGACACGGCACGAGATGGCACATACGAGTAAAACGATCTATGAACACAAGGATTTGGGCATTGCCCCTATCATTCTTTCTAAAAGGTCCTACAAAATCCATCATGATAGAATCCCACGGCATGATGGGTCAGGCAAGGTCCTAGGTTCTGCTATCTGTCCTACGTTATTGGGTTTCATCTCCTGGCAAGATTGACAAGTTCTAACATACTCATCTACATCCTTATAAAGGGAAGGCCAGTAATAAGAGCGGGCTACTAGGTCCCGTACCCGTTTACCACCCTGATGAGCAGCTAAGTCATGCAACTCAAAGAGCAAGGAGGAGCGACAGATAGGAGGGACATACAGGCGCCATTGAGGGGGAGAATCTGCTATCTGCACATATAAAAACCCACCTACAAATTTACAAGGGTGCTTGCCTAATTGTTGGGGATGGGCAGCAATGGCAGCTAATGCTTCCGGCTCAGTGGCCGTAAATCTACTAATAAGGCGTTCAAGATCAGAGGTAGGCATCGCTACAGAGGTATCCAGAACAGGTTTAAAGAGATCTCCTACCGCCTTGCCAAAGAGAAGGGGAGGTCCTAGAGGGACTACGTTTTCATAAGACTTTCCTGACCTAGTCGCTATATGGCTAAGCGGTATAGAAATTTTATTTTTCCCCTCCCCCCCACCGAGGCCACAGGAAGGGCCTCACACGGGAGAGAGAGTCCTACGTGAGAAAGGAGATCAGGCATGCGAACAGCTGTATGAAAGAGGTAGGCATAGGATTCATCATCAGGTAGTTCACCATAAGGGGTTACACCCATAGTAGTAGGAACTAGAGTAGTATTGAGAACATCAAGGTCCTCGAAAAAGGAGTAATCTGCACGACGAGAGAGTGCATCTGGTACTATGTTATCTACACCCTTAACATACTGAAGTTTAAAAGGGGAAAACTGTGCTAAAAATTCCATCCAGCGCGCTTGACGAGGGGTAAGGTTGGGTTGGAGAGAAGATGGGTAAGGGGACGGTGATCCGTTGGATAACTAATCTATAAGGATCAATCTCACAGGGTTCATTCAGACAAACATCAAATTGAGCACCTTTAAGAAAGTGCTGCCACGCGTGGCAACAATACACCACAGCTAATAGTTCCTGCTGGTGTACGGGATAGTTACGCTCCGCAGGAAGCATTGTCCTAGAGATATACTCGATTGGCTGTAAGCCCTGACCCTGATCCTGGAGAAGGACGCCCCCTATAGCTACCTTGCTAGCATCTGTAGCTACAACAAAGGGTTTAGTAGTATCCGGTAGGATGAGTACAGGAGGGGAGAGGAGTAGGGATTTTAGACACTGAAAAGCCGACTGACATTCACTACTCCAAACAAAGGGGATATCCTTCTTTAATAGATGATTAATAGGGGCTGCTATAGTTGCGAAACGCGGGATAAAACGCCTATAGTAAGAAGCAATTCCTAGAAACTACGTACACCTTTAACGTCGGTAGGGGTAGGCCATTCCTGAATTGACTTAGTCTTGTCCGGGTCGGTAGCAACCCCGGCATCTGACAGAACGTGCCCTAAAAATGGGACACTTCTACCAGAGCGAACTTTAGCACGGCGCGCCCATAAAGAATTTTCAGCCATGATTTCTAATACTTTCTTTAAATCACGTAGGTGCGTTTCAAAATCAGGAGAATAAATAAGGATATCATCTAAGTAAGCTTGAGCACAAGAACGGTCATGCTCAGATAAAGAAACAGAGGAGAAGGAAGGATCCTTTAAATCAGAGGACACTTGAGGAAGGTGGGAATTTCCCATAACAGGTCTAAGCACTTCATTCATTAACATTTGGAAAGAGGCAGGAGAGTTACAGAGTCCCATAGCCGCTACTCTAAACTGGTAATGCCCAAAAGGGGTAGCAAAGGCGGTTTTGTGGCAATCCTCAGGAGCTATACGTAGTTGCCAAAAACCATCCGCACAATCTAGTACTGTGAAACAGGTAGAACCTTTAACCTTATTAAATATATCATCAATACGAGGTAGAGGGTATTTAGACTTCACAGTAATATCGTTTAACTTCCTATAATCAGTAACTAGGCGAAACTTGCCATTTGGCTTAGGAACTAACAGGACACCAGCGGAGTAGGGGGAGTTACTAGGCTCTATCAATCCTGCTTCTAATAGTGATACTAAAATCTGTTTTAGTTCCTTTAATTCTGTAGGGCCCATTCTATACATCGGAGAGTGCGTAGGAACTGCACCGTCCTTGATAACTACACGGTGTAAAACAGAACGAGGAGGAGGATAAGAAGGAGTCTTTTCTTCAAATACTTTTGAGGAATCTATCACAGCCATGTATCTTACTATTTCATTTTCAGTAAATCCCACTCCTATTGTATCCACTGTGTTTACATCTATATCCACACTATTATTAGTGATAGGTATCTCTTGTACTTCTAACTGAAGGAACATACATAATAGGTATCCATATTCCTTTAGTTCAGAACGCAATTCGTCATTGGACATTAATACTTCAGGTATAGGTCTACAGGAGGATCAACAGGTGTAGGAGGAGTAATATCTACCAAGGATAAATTTTCTAATCTATAATGACGTTCTGGTACCCAGTAAGAGCTATCTGGAAACCAAATGACCATAGTATCATAATTAATAGTAATTTATTATCCTGGTGCCAATCTAATCCTAGTAATACATCAGCTGTAGTGATAGGGCCTATAGTGGCCGTCAGGTTGACCGTACGTCCTTGTATGACCAGGGGAAGGGACACCGTACCCGGGGAATGACTGGTGCGACCGTCAGCATAATGGACAGTGACAGTTTTTGTGTGAGGGGTAGGGACTAGTCCTAAACGCCTAACTAGGGCCTCGCTCACAAAGGAGCTAGCCGCACCGCTATCCACTAACACAGAGACATTCAAGAGTTCATCAGCATGCAAAAGGGGTCTACAACAGTATGAGGGACGGTTAAGCCACCATTCAAGAACATAAGAGGACGCACACGTAGTGGTAGGGATGATTCAGCTCCTACAGAGGTTATAAAAACAGGCAAGCAAAAATTATTATCTGGGGTACTATCTAAGGACCTGTCCAGGTTACCCCCGGCTGACAGGCCTACTGTTCCCCCTCCCCCCCAAATCCATAGGAACTAACCCCGAAGAAGACCCTGGCGGAAAAGCCACTGCTGGAGGGTCACGAGGGATTGAAGAGGGTGCGGGAGCCTGATTATCATAGGGGAACCCTGGGGATCCTGTCTGCACAGCATTCAGCCTACTAGGGGTAGCTGAAGGAATGCGTCCTGAAGTGGGACGAATAGGAGCACGCTGAGGGGTACGAGGAGGGCGAGCGTCGGGATGAGGGGGAGCACCCGAAAGGAACTTGGGGCACTCACGTTTAAGATGACCTACTTCCTTACAATGATAGCAGGTGATATGAGAGACATCCAGAGCTGAAAGGTCAGTCACACAGATATCTAATTCTTCTACATAGGAGTTCTCCTCCTCAGGGGTAAGGCTAATATTATTAATACGGGAACGGGTAGGAAGAGAAGGTGTGGAGAAGAAATCTGCTACTCGTAAAAGATGCTGGCGCACATGCTTGAGGGGCAGGTCAGTAAAACGGTAGGCAGAGAACTGGCGCTTGACTTCACGCAATAAGGGTCTACTGAGGCCCTGAAGGAAGCGGCACGTACTTCTGCACCCGACAAATCCCTAATTCGTACCATCTGAGCATCAAACTCTTTCATATATTCTTTGAAGGACTTGGTACCCTGCTGCAAGGTACCAAAGGATAATCTATCCTGCCAATCTGCATCGGGAGGGACTAAATGGTTCTCTAAACGCTTGAACAATTCTGCTACAGAGTTTGGGTAGGCATGAGAGGCAAGAGACTCACACTGGATGAGGTTAGCAAGCTCAGGAGTAATGCAGGTAGTAAGATAATGAGGAACTAGTACAGCATCAGAGAGGCGCCACCTATTGTGGTTCTGCCAGGACTCTGTGTTCTGGGTGAGCAACATAATGAAGGTGAAAAACTGTTGAGGGGTAGACTTGACATCCAGCTTAGGAAGGTTGGCAAAGAGGGGAAGAGCAGGAGGCTTAGGGGGATTAGAAGAATCAGTTTTTCCCATAGGGCCACTATCTTCCACTGCTACATAAGCGGGATAGAAGGAAGGGATAGGAAAAGTCTTGGGTAGGGGTCTAGAGGGAGCCACCGTTTCAGGATGGTGCCCATAGGAGAAGGGACAGTATATTGCTCACGAAGAGAGGAATAGGCAAAATGATCATAATTCCTATCATCTAGGGGCATGGTACTGAAATCATTATTAACTTCTAAATCAGCCACACGGGTAGGAACCTGGGCAGCCTCATAGGCCGTCTCAGGGTAGGACCAGGAAGCAGGTGGGTAAAAGGGAACTGCACTAGGGCGCCCAGAAGGGCCGACAGGGGCCGAGGTACGACCCGTGTTAATAGCAGGCATTGAAGGCACAGGGTGGGAAGGAGGCCTAGAGCATTGTTAGTGAGTGAGGACCTGCTGGAGGGGTGAGCCAAGGTTGCAGAAGGGGCAGGGGCCTGGTTCACAGCAAAAGAAGGTTCATCACTAAATCTGACTTGGAAATACGTTGTTCATAGGTAGGTGGGGTAATTGAGGGACGACGGCGACCACCAGCAACAGGAGAAGGAGGTGAGGTACGCAGAATACCTTGAGGGTGAGATGGTGTACCGTTTCCAAGGAGTCCCGTCGGTTACCACGAGTATTGTTATTGTTATTATTATTAGTAGTATTATTATTATTATTGGTAGGTATAGGCGACATATCTCCACCCACTGGATCCATCTTTAATTACGTAAAGGAATAGGAATCTAGAAGAAAGCAACAAAGGAAAAAGGAAAAACCTTGAAGGTCTGCAGCAGGAACAAAATTAAAATCAATCCTTTTTAACAACAGTAATGGATAGGGAACCAAACTCCAAAGTGAGAGGAGTATCTGAAGCAGATGCAGATGCAGCCCGTTTAGGGGGAGAAGAAGGAGGGGTAGCAAAGACTAGAGCTTCTACTGGAGGCGACCATGAGGAATAGGGCGTACATGCAGGCCTAAATCTGTTTGGCTATGATCTATAAGGAACTGCTGAGCTTCTTCAAAGGACATAAATTTCTTATACCTAATTACGTTATATCACGATTCTGAACGATCTTCCTAGCGTCGGACCAAGAAAGGAAAATGGAGGACCATTGAGGCGTAATCACTACGTAATATTTAGCTAGACTATTATCGCTAGAAGAATGGGAAGGAGCAGTAAAAGATCGCCGTTGGCTCATGGTAACGCACCTGGTAGGTCTTGAGCAGTCAAATGAGGAGAACGAGGAGAAGGCGACTTATCTCGGGTGTCTGAAACCGAACCAGATTGACGACGCACGTAGGGACGATGTTTCCAGCGCCAGGTGGTCGTAAGTATCCGGTTTCAAGAATTCTGCGTCCGGCGATGGGTCGTCTAAATAAAGCAGGCAAGATGCAGAAAAAGGGTAATCTACGAGACGCTAGCCGTCTCTCTATCGTCGAACCAAAACCAGCAACTGTCTACGGCAGTAAACCATCTTTCTAAGGAAACAAGACGAGGAAAAGGAGCTATATACGAAAGGATTTTCCGCTTCGAGCAGGTCTAACTTCTAGGCAGGGCGTGTCCTGAATCAGGCAGCACTATCCCCTAGCTTGACGGCGACCCGCCCATTACCTGTCAAGTAGGTGTCGTCTTCTTTTTCCCAGCCGCGGAAGGGTTGATTCAATGACGTATGTTGCAAAGGATCGTCGTCTCGCTCTCTATCTAAACTACCTCCGAGTCCATTGTTACGCCGCAAGCCTCGGCCGCCACCTCTACCTCTACCTGTCCTGATACTACCTAAACTAGTGAGGCCGCTTCTATTTACACCCCTAGCGAAAGACGACCGAGACGAACCAGATCTCAATGCATTTACATATGTACTACTGTAATATGCCATAGGCCATTTAATCAAACCCGTTTACTCCAGGAAAAGAGGAAGGAAACACAACTAAACTGCCGTGACCCAAGCTAATATGTGTTAATTCATTTAACACACGCCGAGTGACCACACAAGGAGTGGAACGTGCATAAATGGTCACCAACGGTCCAACAGGCTCGGGCCGACCTGGCCCTCGCCTGCAGAAACACAGAAACACAGCAGGTGCACAGATGCACGCCTGTCCACTACATTCTACAAAAGGATAAGGACCACTAATAAAGTACGCGGCGCGGCGCCCAAAGGCACCCAGTATACCACAGTACTGTTACGAGGACAATCAGGTCCCAACTAGAACTACACGTAAACCTAGGAACAACGGAGGCCAAGGACCTAATTTACGTCCGTAACTACAACGAATTGTTACGCGATGTAACAATGGATGTAGCTATTATTAAAAAGTTAAGCGCGTGCCTGTGTCACGTGGGTGCCAATACAGAGTAAAGGAACCTGCAACCTTATACACAAAACGAGAAGGATCGAGGGACTCAGGGCGCCCTAGCTTCTCTCATGCACTGCATGCCGCAAGTGGGCAGGCCAAAGAGCGCTCTCTCCACAGCTTGGTGCCGGGGCGCAACACTGGCAGTGGGTGCAATATACAACAATGCAATACCATACGTAGGCTGACGCATAGCTTATGCATGCTACAAAGGTGAGGTAAGCTCAAGACGTCGGCTAAGGCGCAAGCTGATGGCCATGCACAAGCCGGTGCCAGAGCTAATCAAAGGTAATATACCACTGTGCGCTAATATCAGGATGTAGCTATGTCAAGTAGTTCCTAGTTACAGGGTTGCGGCCGGCACCAGTGACGGCCCGAATCGCTATAGAATTAGTCACAGTGACACGGAGGCCTCACCGACTGGGTGGTGGTGGCCTTCATTACTGTCTGCCGCGGTGGTCCTATCTTTACGCGTCATCTGCCTCCATATTACTGCGGAAAAAAACAGGGGGTTCCCCGGGCGTGAGCCCGCCCTGCATGAGGGCCCCGTCGAGGGTAACACATGGATCCATGCGCCTGGCCTATCGCTGAAAGTCCACGGAGGGCGGCCGTCCCCGGCCGGCGCGCTCTGCCTGGGGCCAGAGTGAGATCGTACGTTATACGCCTTATACGGTCACGGTGGAGTATAATGTATAATACGGTATAATACGGTATAATACGGTATTATACGTTTTCGTACGGACACACTCAGAATACTCTGATTTTACACATTTTAAGACACCCACCATCAATCCACATGTTTTTAACACTGTTTTGGACATAATCCAAGGTTGCCCTACCCTCGGCTATACTCTATACGGTGGATATTGTGGACACGATCGATGTATTGCATGTAATACTGAGAATGTAAACGTGCGCATGCATAATTGTGTGTATGTGTATATATGTGGCTTATTGACGTTTCGGTGGCGCGGCCCTTGGCTCTTAGCCACGTGGCTGGGGCCTCCCTCACGGCAGGTTACACGGCGGACCGGGCGGAGCGGGCCAAGCTCCTGGCCTACGGCGACGTCGGGCACCATCGTGTGGTGCCCTTTGTCCTGGAGGAGTTTGGGGCCATGGGGCCCCTGACCTCCGCCTTCTTCAAGGAGTGTTGCCGGCTCCGGGAGGACCGGCTGGACCTGGAGGGCCAGCGGGCCCCATGGTCGGCGCGGACCTGGACGTCATATTGGCGTCAGCGCTTGTCGGTGGCGCTGACTCGGGCCATGGCGGACATCATGCTCCGCCGTACGCGGGCTGATTTTGCGGTGCAGCAGGGCTATTAGGTTCCTCCCGTTAGGCGTTTCCATTGGTCTTATCGTACTTCGTAGTATAGAGCTTTGACATGGCTCTGTATATAGGTTTATAGCTGGGCGTTTGCTTTGGTTTGAGTGATTTCACTCTGCTGTAAGTAATTATATTTTTAATATATGTGGCTTTATATTGGTTATGTTTACTTGGGTGCCTTCACTTTGATGCAAGTAATTATATATTTTAATATATATATGTGGCTGTGCATGCACGCAAATATTACAGTAGTATACAATTAATGCATGTAGTATGTTTGCATGGTGCGATGCTATGTGAATATACTGAGCTGCATGTGACTACAGGTGTGTGACTCGTGGTGTGCATTAATTAATTAATTAACTGAATTAATTAATTAATATTAATTAATCTCGTGTCCCCGTTGGGGAACCACGGAGGCTAAACAGGTGGCCCCGGATGTGATAAGTAACTCACATATTCTCACCTTCCATACAACAACCTTGTTTTCCAGCAGGCTGAAGAGCATGACAGGCGTCTATGAGCTCGCCAGCTCCTTGCAACGGTGATGCCGCTCCCAGGCAGCTAGGGTCCTTGACTACGCAATATAGAATGTCTACCGTGTGAAAACCTCCATACAGGAAGCGTAGCAAAGCCAGATAACTGCCCGATCAATTCTGGGTAGCTTTAGGAAGCATGGCATACGCAGCGTAAGGAAAACCATTGAAAGCTGCGGAAAATCTGATAGCACAACTGCAACAAGTGGAGAACAAAATAGCAAGAAAAACCCAGAAACGGCGCAAAAAGTTTCATGCCAGGTTCATTAAGAGCGCAAACAGACTGGGCGGTGACATGCGGCAAATCAACGTACCACGGCCGGCATTATTTCCTACCCAGGCGCGCAAGAAAAGCCAGCCAGCCATGGATGGATTAACCGCGGATCGCGCAGGCCTGAACGAAATCATTTTAGAAATGACAGGAAATGGCCGCAGATCGAAGATGCTTAGGTTATTTTCATGGTGTCCGTTACTAAACGGCTCTTGCTGCATCAAAATAACCCACGAATGTCGAGTTCTACCGTCGCAGGCACACATGCTAGATTATTCATCGCGGCCAAATTGACGTTGGATGAGACCCCCGTGCAAATCTGTACCAACAAAGGCAGCGAATTTGCAAATAGTGCAGATCTTGCTATGAAACATCATAATAGAACATCACTTTTAACCATCGGCTTAATTTTTTCGCCTGTCGCCCGCCGGATTAGCCATATTTTAACGGAACGCACGTCGCCATGGCCACCTCCGCACGGTGCGCGCACTGTGCACCACAATGTCAAAATAAGATCGCGTCGAATTGTAAAAGTTCAGACGGGTCAGTACTTATTAGTAGAGATACGAAATCTGTGGCTTCAAATCGTTGACCTGTCGTTCTGGCATCCTAGCCGCGCAAAACGTAAAAAAAACGCGGAAAACACGGCATTATACGGTATTATACGGTATTATACGTCATTATGCGCTAAAACGTATTACGTATGAAAAATCATACGCTCAAAGCCAGCGTATTACGTATTATACCGTATTATACCGTATTATACGGCGTATGATCTCACACTGCCTGGGGCATGCCATGTGATTACAAAACGCCTGGGTTGTGCGGGCTTCAATCATGATGGTGCCAGCTAGTCTATCTGATGTATCTTAGCTCGTCGTCTGTCCCTGGTCCTCTACGGAGGACTGAGTTGAACTCAGTCCTCTCTCGAGGACCGAGTTTTTGGGTTTCGTAGAAAATTCGCCCCGGTCAGAATTTTTGACAATAAAAATCTCTCAAAATTTATTCAAATACTACGTGAAAAGATCTTTCTTGGACATATTTTTGGGATTTTTTTGGATTTGGTATGAGCGGCTAAATGTACGGTCAAAGTACAGGTGGTAAGGGTACTTTTCCACATGAAACGCGAGTTCCGGAAATGCACCACCTAGCCATGGCGGCTCGCGCCCATGCATGCAGTTTAGGTTTGCGGACGAGTTAGCTGTCCAAACTCAGGAAATAGATTTCACATGCCCTGAAGATGATAAAAATCAATTTTTAGCTCGCGGGGATGCGATTTACCCGGTGTCGGCACTGTTCTTGCTGGAAAAAACTGCGATAAGGCAGGTCGACGGAATTGATGACTGCGCTTGCTTTCCGGCGCAATTTCAATGGCTGATAGGTTTCTTTCTACATTGTAACATGCATTGTATTAGAATAAATCGAGTGACAGTATAGATTTGATGATTTCGACCATTCTGTCACGTCATGGTCTATGTGCCGCAAAGTGCCACTTTTGCGGGCACCGCCTGGGCCAAGGTAACGCCAGCCGTGCCAGGTAAAGCCGGATAATCGTTGCCTCTTCGTTTCTTGATGTTCGTACATGAGTTTAAGCTTGCGAGGCGTTGTCAGGTTCAAGTCTTGATGCTCTTTCTTGACCGTTGCCTGCCCCTCTCTAAAACCCCCTTTTCAGATGATGTTAGCAGGCATTTGCCTTACCCCAGTGTAGTTGTGCAGGGTTTTAGGAGCTGTGCAGGTTTAAACTCCTTCATAGATGTTAGTTATTCTTTTGCTACGTTCATACTGCATGATTGTGTGGCCAAGGGCTGCGTCAAGGGTGCATTCAAGCTTTTACGGGTGAGTGAAAAGTCTTGGTGACAAACCACTGCCATCATGTGCCAGCAACTATGTTGGCCACATCATGGCAAGGCAAAACAGTTATAGCCATATCTATTGTTGTTAGAAACAATGGAAATATGATTAACCTACCCATTATATTGGTGGTTGACACTTATGACATAACCCTTTGTTGGTAGGTATCCAAGCCCATTCCCTACGTGCATGCATAGGCTCTCACTACATGATAAGGTATGATATACCTGAAGTATGATGATGCAAGTGTGTTGTCCTGTAATGCTTGAAGGGAAATGAGTTGATTGGGATGGTTGGTGGCCACGGTGGTGTGTAGTATGACCGCACTTACATGCTAGCAAAGTTAGCAAAAGCCCCATTCCTCTCCTGAGGACTGAGAGTTTTTTAATTGTTTCAGGCAGTTGCAGTGGCCAAATCGAGCCCAGTTTTTGGCCACGTTTCAAGAACTATATTGTTTTCATGCCTATATTTTTTCTTCATGCACCAGGATTTGATTGAATTTTTCCCACTCGTTCTTTTCCCGAAAAATGCAAAATCGCGAAGGGTGCCCAACGTCGGTGTAATTTTCAGGTGTTCGGGTCAAGTTTTCACATATGCAGTATTTTTGCCAACAAAATGACATCTAGTACACCCCCGATCCACATCAAAACATTTGGGATGGACCCCCCACCTAGTCGCTACACGCGGTTGAAAGTTGTCAACTCAGTCCTCCTGTGAGGACTGAGTTGGGACAGACGACGAGTTAGTACCTGATTATCTCATTCATATAGTGATTGGGGCCGTGGTGCCCACAACCCTGGATCGAACTATAGGAACTAGATAGCTACTACTAAGCTAGCATGTCATCCATGATCCATTCCATCCCATGTTCCCCTCCTACTGAGGACTCGATCAGTGCTCACGTGACACAACGTCACGTGTACATTAATTAATAAATTATTAATTAATCTACCCATGCATGATCTGTGCGGGCCAGGTGCCCGGCTAGGCCCAGGCGCCTGACAGTGCCTAAGAATGTGGAAAACTTACAGTAAACCATGCAGCGTACAAATACTCATTGCTAATGATGGGCAAACCAAAGGGAGCCATGCGCAGCCGGCATCTTGGCGACAGGCCTGTCAAGTCCGTTTTCTCCAGCTCCTGCGTCAGCGTCCATGTCTCGGCGCCCTAAGTCTGTCAGGATTGTCAGGATGACAACCTGGAACAAGTAGCGTAACAAGCCTGGGCAGGGCGCGGGGTCGCTCCACTGGGCAGAGACGGTGCTCGTGGAGTTGCCCCCACACCATGGATGCCCATCCGGGTCGTCATGTCGACCTCTCATACGTCGGGAAGCTGCCAACTGCCGAGCAGCTTGAAGCGGCTGTTACGTCGCGTAACAATTCGTTGTAGTTACGGACGTAAATTAGGTCTTTTGTCTCGGTCGTTCCTAGGTTTACGTGTAGTTTGTACTGGGACACTGTTGTCCTCGTAACATGCAGTACCGTGGTGCATTGCATGGATGCTTTTAGGCGTCGCGCGCCGCGTACTTTATTAGTGGTCCTTATCCTTAGGGTAGAATGTAGTGGACCAGCGTGCATCTGTGCATCTGTATAGGCGAGGGCCATGTCGGCCCGAGCATGCTGGACCGTTGGTGATCATTTATGCACGTTCTACCCCTCGTGTTGGCACTCGGCGTGTGTTAAATGAATTAACACATATTAGCTTGGGTCATGGCAGTGTAGTTGTGTTTCCTTCCTCTATTCCTGGAGTAAACGGGTTTGTGTAAATGGCTTATGGCGTATTATAGTAGCTAGCACATACGTAAATGCATTGAGATCTGGGTCGTCTCGTTCGTCTTTCGCTAGGGGTTTAACTAGAGGTGGCCTTACTAGTTTAGGTAGCGTTAGGCCGGGTAGAGGTAGAGGTGGCGGTAGAGGTTTAGGACGTAACAATGGACTCGGAGGAACTTTCGTAGGTAGAGAGCGAGACGACGATCCCCTGCCACATACGCCTTTGCATCAACCCTTCCGCGTCCAGGGAAACGAAGACGACACCTACTTGACAGGTAATGGGCGGGTCGCCTGCAAGCTGGGGGGGTAGTGCTGCCCGATTCGGGACACGCCCTGCCTAGAAGATAGACCTGCTCGAAGCGGAAAATCCTTTTATAGATAGCTCCTTTCCCTCGTTTGCATTCGTGCGAAGTGTTGCCTACTGTCGTAGATAGGTAATTGTTCGGTTCTACGGTAGAGAGACGACTAGCGTCTCGTAGATTACACCTTTCCCTTCGTGCTGCTGTTCATTAGACGGCCGCAGCCGTAGAAAGACTGGGTCGCTGATTTTAGGACGAGCGCTGGACATTGCCGCCCTCGTACTTTCGGTGATCCAGATAACCCAGCTAAGTCGCCTCCTACTCCTTCTACTCCTATCGTGACTCCACAAGACCAACAAGGTGCGTTACCATGAGCCAGCGACGTTCTTTTACTGCTCCTTCCCATTCTTCTAGCGATAATAGCCTAGCTAAATATTACGTAGTGATTACGCCTCAATGGTCCGCCATTTTCCTTTCTTGGTCCGATGCTAGGAAGATAGTTCAGAACCGAGTATATAACGTAATTAGGTATAAGAAATTTGTGACCCTTGAAGAAGCTCAGCAGTTCCTTATAGACCATAGCGAATCAGCCGGGTTGGCAAATACGTGTGCGGGGTATAATACGCGGACCTAAAATACGCGTATTATACGTGGGGGGTGTAAAATACGTGGCGGTAAAATACGCGACAGTTTTTGTGGTCCAATTGTCAGTCACCCAATTAGCACGCTCCTTGATGATGGTCATGCAGTTATTGCAACTGAAATTTGGTGTATATGCTTATTTATTAACACCTTCAATTTATGCCCTGGAATCCTATCTGATTATGATTTGTTAAATGCAGGGGGGAGCAGGCTGCAACGGGAATAGTAAGGAATCAATTAACCCATGGTCCGCCGATGTGGTCAAATTTGACCACAACACACGTAACGTAACTGTACCGCGTAATTCCGTGACCTGCGACGTAAGTGACGTAACGTAAATATGTCCGGCGGGTCGGGGCAGACCCAACCTCAATGAAAATGCTTAGGTTGGGTAGGTAATTGCGCCATAGCACAGTAAATACCACCACTTTCTTGCAGGCAGTCACGTGACTTTTGCTAACATTTTTTACCGTTGCGCGCGCGCATAGCAAGATATGGCTGTCAGCGCGCCATTTTGTGGCAATTTTGGGTTCCGCGGCTTGAAATGGATCAGATGATGACCCCTGAACGATGATGCATTATTTTGGTACGTCGAGAATGATCAGATTTATGCTGTTGAGGAAATACGCAGTGGCTATTACCTCTGTCTTGGTAGTCACTGTCAGACGAGACGTCCCGTTTGGTATCGCCGGTTTCCTTTGGTTCTTGGGAGTTTCCGTCTGCCTGGGCCTCCCGCGTCTTTACGAAAGTCCGCTGCGCCATTTGCTGGGGACGTGGACGCGTTAGACGTCATCTTTGCACATATCTTCAACATGGTAATGATGACAGATGCATGGATAGAGCGGCTATGGCCGCCTCTCCCACTAGTAGCTGCATACGTGACGTATGAGCTTGCCGGCCAGCGGAACACGGCCAGGTCATGATCGAGGCAGGTACGGCAATGCGTTTGCACGTTGTTTGCAGGGAAACTCGTACGTCCCTACATGTCTTTTGATGAGTAGGTTAGTGTTATTGCAACAGCTTTCCATGCCTGCTCTAGGAGGGGTATTAGCCATTATGGTGCACAATTTGTGGCACTTCTTTGGGGGATAACGTTCAGTGATGGCAAGTTGGCGTCATGTTTGGATTCCAGCAGGTTTGGCACTCTATTGTGGTCATTTATATTGCATAATTGTATAGCATGGCATTTTTCTCCATTTGGGGTGTTCGTAGTCATGTGTCAATATGAGCATGGTGCCGTGTGTAAAATGCAATTCTGAGTGCACCCCCCCGTTGGGGACCCCTGAACATTCTAATAAAAATATCCAACCATGATTTTGGTGTTTAGAATCCTCCCCCGGAGAAAAGGGGGGGGTTAACTTTTTCTAACACGAAAAAGTTCGTCTTTTGTCCAACTTTGACTGAAGATAACATCCAGGGCACTGAATGGACTCGTGATATTATTGCATATTCTGAAAGCCCTTGAAGTGTAGATATTCCTGGCATCTTGGTTGAGGGTGTTTGGAGTTGTGGTCTAGGAGTTATGATTTTTTTCATTTTCAGGGGTCAAAAAACCAAAAAAAGTGCTGGCGGACCATGGGTTAATTAATTGATTGTAAGGAAAGCCATCCACTATATAATGCATGAGTCTGAGGACATAAGACACAACTTCCGAGAAGGAGGGGTGACGTGCCCTCCTTTGTACTGGATCATGCCGGCCACCATCTGCTTGAAAGAGGCGCTCTCAGCCGCATTGAAGGCAATGCCGTTCTCGATAAAAAATTCGGCAGCCAGCAGCTGGACACCTTTCTCGTCGACGGGAACCAGCCATTTGGTGATGCTCAGCTGGCCTTTGCTGGGAACCGATCACGACAAGTCTGACAGCCGGCGCAGCCCCTAGTCCCATCTCCGCCATCGCGCATGTTCAAATTGTGCTGCTTCTTGGCGTCTGACTTCTGCAACTTGTTGTTAGCAATCCTGAGAAACCTGCTCCGGATATTCGGTGGAATTTTGTCGCAGGGTAACATCCCTTTCCCTGCGATTCCGGCAAAGTGTGCACGGACTCGGAATACGCTGATTGCCCCCGCCCCGTATGAGAACTTCTTGTTGCAAAATGAGCAGAACTTATTCGACACAAACTGCGTTTTGTTACTAACAGCATCTGTGACTGCTTCTTTCTTCTCGAGAACCAAATCCCATTCAGGCCCTTTCTTCTTCATGGCTGCAAATCGAAAATGGCTGCACACAGTCTGTCGCACAGTCGCACTGGCCTCGTCGTCGCTATATTGCATTACACCGTCACTAGCACAGCTGGCATTTGCTGGCACACTGTTATTATGCGTTATGTACCTAGTCCTAGCTGTCTCCTACCGGCCAAACATTTTGCAAGGCTTGCGCTTTATGAAAAGAACTATACGCATCTACTTCTAGTAGTAAAAATCTCAACTGTGCAGTGAGCGCGCCGCGCCCAGAACCTGGGCACCGCGCCAGTGCCCGCTGCCCGCTGGTACCCCCGAAAAATTCTAAGTCCAAACCGCGTAGTCTGAAGTAAAGTACGCGTATAATACGCGGAGGCCTAAAATATGCTTTATCCCGCATTTTTCGCATCCGTACGGCGTACAGACCAACCCGGCGAATCAGATTTAGGCCTACATGTACGCTCTATGCCTATGGTCGTCCTCCAGTGGAATCCCTAGTTTTTGCTACCCCAGTCCTTCTTCTCCCCCTAGACGTGCTGCATCCTCATCTAGTTCAGATACTCCTCTCACTTTAGAGTTTGGTTCCCTATCCATTACTGTGGTTAAAAAGGATTGATTTTACTTGTTTTCTTTGCTTAGGACAGTCAAGGTTTTTCCTTTTGCCTTCCTTGTTTCAATTTAGGTTCCTATCCTTTTCTTAAGGCAACTTTCATTGTTTCTTTCTTTTTAATTAAACATGGATTCAGTGGGTGGAGAGATGTCACCTATACCTACCGGCAATAATACTAATAATACTAATAATACTAATAATAATAACAATAATAACAACAATACTCTTGGTAACAGACGGGACTCCTTGGAAACGGTGCACCATCTCTGACCGGGTTGGCAAATACGGGTACGGGGTATAATACGCGGACCTAAAATACGCGTATTATACGTGGGGGGTGTAAAATACGCGGCGGTAAAATACGCGACAGTTTTTGTGGTCCAATTGTCAGTCACCCAATTAGCACGCTCCTTGATGATGGTCATGCAGTTATTGCAACTGAAATTTGGTGTATATGCTTATTTATTAACATCTTCCATTAATTTATGCCCTGCAATCCTATCTGATTATGATTTGTTAAATGCTGGGGGGAGCAGACTGCAACGGGAACTGTAAGGAATCAATTAATTAGTTAATTGTAAGGAAAGCCATCCACTATATAATGCATGAGAGGACATAAGACACAAGGACCTTGCTCTCAAGGATCCCACAACAAGCTCCATACACATACACACATGTGCACACACATTCATCGTTGACAAAATGCACAACAGCACCCCCGCTGCCATGGAGATTACTCCACGTTGGTCCATGCAATTATTTAAGCCAGCATGACCATGCTTTCTTAACGGCAGCGCATTGAAGGCAATGCCGTTCTCGATAAAAAATTCGGCAGCCAGCAGGTGGACACCTTTCTCGTCGACGGGAACCAGCCATTTGGTGATGCTCAGCTGGCCTTTGTTGGGAACCGAAGACTTGTAAGTCAGCCGGCGCAGCCCCTCCTATCTCCGCCATTGCCCTGTTCAAATTGTGATGCTTCTTGGCGTCTGACTTCTGCAACTTGTTGTTAGCAATCCTGAGAAACCTGCTCCGGATATTCGGTGGAATTTTGTCGCAGGGTAACATACCTTCCCCTGCGATTCCGGCAAAGTGTGCACGGACTCGGAATACGCTGATTGCCCCCCGCGGCCCGCCTTGTAGGAGAAGTTCTTGTTGCAAAATGAGCAGAACATCCTCGACACATACTGCGTTGTGTTACTAACAGCATCTGTGACTGCTTCTTTCTTCTCGACAACGAAATCCCATTCAGGCCCTTTCTTCGGCATGGCTGCAAATCGAAAATGGCTGCACACTATCGCACAGACTGTCGCACTGGCCTCGTCGTCGCTATATTGCATTACACCGTCAGTAGCACAGCTGGCATTTGCTGGCATTATGCGTTATGTACCTAGTCCTAGCTGTCTCCTACCGGCCAAAGATTTTGCAAGGCTTGCGCTTTATGGAAAGAACTGTACGCATCTACTGTACTTCTAGTAGTAAAAATCTCAAATGTGCAGTGAACGCGCCGCGCCCAGAACCTGGGCACCGCGCCAGTGCCCGCTGCCCGCTGGTACCCCCGAAAAATTCTAAGTCCAAACCGCGTATTCTGAAGTAAAGTACGCGTATATACGGCGGAGGCCTTCAGTGTACGTTTTCCCGTATTTTTGCGGCTCCGTACGGCGTACTGACCAACCCGGCCATCTCACTCCTCAAGGTAACTTGCGTACCTCACCTCCTTCTCCTACTACTGGTGGTCGCCGTCGTCCCTCTCTTACCCCACCTACCTTTGAACAACGTGTCAGATTTAGTGATGACCCCTCTTTTACCCTGAACCAGGCCCCTGCCCCTCCTGCAACCTTGGCTCAACCCTCAATTAGGTCCTCACTCCCTGACAATGCTTCTAGGCCTCCTCCTCACCCTGTGCCTTCCATCCCTGCTTATAACACGGGTCGTACCTCTGCCCCTGTCGGCCCTTCTGGTCGCCCTAGTGCAGTTCCATTTTATCCTCCTGCTTCTTGGTCCTACCCTGACACGGCCTACGAGGCTGCCCAAGTCCCTACCCGTGTAGCTGAGTTAGAAGTTAATAGTGATTTCAGCACCATGCCCCTAGATGACAGAAATTATGATCATTTTGCCTACTCCTCCCTTCGTGAACAATATAATGTTCCCTTCTCCTATGGGCACCATCCCGAAACGGTGGCCCCAGTTAGGTTAATATTGTGCGGAAACCTTTTGCCACTTGGGCTTCTACTTGGGTACACTCAAGTTCACGCCGGCGTGAACTTGAGTGTCCGGCGAGTGGTTATCGCCGGTAATATTGTGCGGAACCTGAGAAGCCCAAGTTATGCTGGAACAAGTCTTGATGCTTTGTAATTGAAGACACACACATGTCGGGGTAAAATTGGCTCTAAAGTTGAGTAGGCAGGAAATATTTATTACAATAACTATTCATTTTCACATGTGTTCTTTGCTTTCGTATTCAACTTCGTTAATGACTTTACGCACAGCAATTAAATATATTGCGTTCGCTTTCACTCTCGTCAACGCGCAATTGATTGCGTCAACGAATCCACGTCAATGACTTACGTGGAATAGATCCTTCTAGAAACACTTGCAGCAACCAACTATTTGGTACTGCAGATACTTAGCGCATACAAAGACTTTGCGCTAGATACGATTGTACGGCGCAGGTTATTCTGACGTCGCACCAGAAGCAGCACAACTACCAAGGACATATATTCCGATCCTTAGCAGCTGACTGGCTTCTACTATTGTACTATTATGCGGATGCCAATACTAATTCTTTCAACGCTGTACTAATCTGTATTATAGTGGCATCCATTGCATATGAGCCACCTGGCTCAACTCCAGCCCACTTTTCAAGTGTGAAATAAGACCGGCAAATGTGATGTATTGAGAGGTGTTTAAACCCCTATCGGCCGCATCAATTGACGGGCTTATTTTCACATCTAGCGAAGCTGCTTTCCTGAACTGGACTTCGGCACGCTTCTGGAATGCAAAACCTTAGTCCAGGAGGAGACGGCCAAACCGTTGATAGGGAAAACCTCAAGGGATAAAAACCTATCCGCAGGGGCATTAGGCAAGGCCCACGGCTGGTCGTGACTTAGCCCATGTTAAGGGGACCACGCCCACTCATGAGCTCCCTAAGCAGACCATAGGCTGCCACAGCCTTGGTAAAGGTTTTGCTCAGGGCATCAGCAACATTGAGTCGACCCTCGATGTGCTGGGTTTTGACGCCTTGGCTCAGTTCCTTGGCCACGATGTAGTCTAAGTCAGGGCTGGCAGCACTGTCCTTGTTCATGAAGCTGACCACATGCAAGTTATCACATAGGACGGTGATAGAAGACTGCAGAGCAGTTGTGGCTTGAAGAATCCAATGAAGGAGTTCGCGAACATACATTGATGTGCGAACAGCCTCGGCATAGGCCCTGCATTCTGCAGTAGTATCAATGCCCTCAAAGACTCTTCTCTGCAGATAGCTATACCAGGCCACCACAGAGGGAACACCTGCAGCATTAGCGACGGTCACGACCCCAGCAGCCCTCGCCCTGAGTTTGTCAATCTTGCGAGATTCTTGGCTGCTATCAGAGTATGTGATAATTTGAATGGGTTTTTCCCAGTCAATGCCTGGTAATACAAGTGGAGGTGAGTTCTCAATGTATTTTATCAGATTCTTAACCCCCATCTTTATTAAAATGCATGTCATCAGGCATTGGAGCAATGACCGCCAAGTCAGGACTTATGGTAACTGCCATCCAGCCCAGCTTTCCCCGTAACTTGGGGCAATCATTGGGCGTAAGGCGTCCCAACTCTTTAAGGCTGTTATAAGAAGGTTATCCTTATAAGCCTTAGAAAGTTGCATCTTAAAATGCCATCCTGTCTCGTTCTTGAACAGGGTTAGATCCATGCCACAGTAGGGTACAGATTGCTGAAATGTTAGATCTATTCTTCTCCCAATGGGGAAGGTTGCATTAGCTTGGGCATGAATATTGTGAACCCAGTCTGCCTCTCCCATATGGAAGGTATCATCCCCATGTAGCATTAGCACTGTAGGATTTCCTTTAGCCTTTCTTACGAACAGGCTAGGACATAATGTACTCACAGTGAAGCCCAATCCTGTCAGGAATGGCTCCAATGTCTTCCTCCAGATAGCTGGACTACTGGTCAGACCTTCTACCCCTTTTAGGATCTTCATATATACTTGGCATGAACTTCGGGGAGCCAGAACTTTGGCGTCCTCACGAAGAGGGGTCTGTGGCCTTTCCAGAGATTCTCAGCCACCTTCTGACTGCTGTGCAGAAACGCTCTGGTAAAGTCCATTACTGCAGCCAGGTATGCTAGGCCCTTGTTCAAGGCACCCAGTAAAATACAGAGTACCAGCCTAAATGCTGTGTGCGACAGACCTGGGGTATATAACTCTTCCTTGGTCATGTCACTCGTTCCATGAAATTGGTTCAAGACTGGTCTCACATGAGGGATCGGCTTTTCATCTTTCACCTGTTTCTTCTTCAAGGTGAGTTTGAGGCGAAGCATTTGTGCATCTGGAGGAATTTCATTTGTGGGCTCAAAGCAGTTAAGCTCGAACCATTCATCCAAGCTTTTATTCATGGCTGATCTCCACCCTTCCAATCCTTCATGAGTAGAGCACTCCTCACAGAGTTGCGGCCACTTCACTTGACTTTTGTTTGCCAAACTATGGAAACTCAAGCCGAGCGAAGGCGGGTCCAAAGCAGTAGGAGTAATAAGCTCCTTGGCAGGGGGAACCTTAGCCCACTTACTTCCTGCTATTGATGCCACCTTAGGGGTTGAGCTCCACATAGCATCCGCCACACGCGCCAATGGCAATTGGCAGGTAAAGTTATTGAGGGGAATTGGGTTACATCCCTCCCGACGGAGCTCCTTCCCTTCATACAAACTGACACCCTTTTGCAGGAGAAACGGCTGACCAATAATGATTGGTCCATCATATCCCTCTATTACACAAATAGGAGTTAAGAAGGTACCAAGTAGAGGGACATGGATTTCACCTATCACGGGGTAGGCAACTTTCCCATTAAAATCTTGTATACGTTTCCATTTACTGGGAAGGATAGTATAACCCTCTATATCTTCGGGACTGATAATAATGGATACCTCTGCCTGGCTGTCCACTGCGAACCCGTTGACAAGAAGGATATCTTCCTTAGCTCGTCGTCTGTCCCAACTCAGTCCTCACAGGAGGACTGAGTTGACAATTTTCAACCGCGTGTAGCGACTAGGTGGGGGGTCCATCCCAAATGTTTTGATGTGGATCGGGGGTGTACTAGATGTCATTTTGTTGGCAAAAATACTGCATATGTGAAAACTTGACCCGAACACCTGAAAATTACACGGACGATGGGAACCCCTCGCGAATTTGCATTTTTCGGGATAAGAACGAGTGGGAAAAATTCAATCAAATCCTCGTGCATGAAGAAAAAATATAGGCATGTAAACAATATAGTTCTTGAAACGTGGAAAAAAACTGGGCTCGATTTGGCCACTGCAACTGCCTGAAACAATTAAAAAACTCTCAGTCCTCAGGAGAGGAATGGGGCTTTTGCTAACTTTGCTAGCATGTAAGTGCGGTCATACTACACACCATCGTGGCCACCAACCATCCCAATCAACTCATTTCCCTTCAAGCATTACAGGACAACACACTTGCATCATCATACTTCAGGTATATCATACCTTATCATGTAGTGAGAGCCTATGCATGCATGTAGGGAATGGGCTTGGATACCCTACCAACAAAGGGTTATGTTATAAGTGTCAACCACCAATATCATGGGTAGGTTAAGCATATTTCCATTGTTTCTAACAACAATAGATATGGCTATAACTGTTTTGCCTTGCCATGATGTGGCCAACATAGTTGCTGGCACATGATGGCAGTGGTTTGTCACCAAGACTTTTCACTCACCCGTAAAAGCTTGAATGCACCCTTGACGCGGCCCGTGGCCTCAAAATCATGCAGTATGAACGTAGCAAAAGAATAACTAACATCTATGAAGGTGTTTAAACCTGCACAGCTCCTAAAACCCTGCACAACTACACTGGGTCAAGGCAAATGCCTGATAACATCATCTGAAAAGGGGGTTTTAGAGAGGGCAGGCAACGGTCAAGAAAGAGCATCAATACTTGAACCTGACAACGCCTCGCAAGCTTAAACTCATGTACGAACATCAAGAAACGAAGAGGCAACGATTATCCGGCTTTACCTGGCACGGCTGGCGTTACCTTGGCCCAGGCGGTGCCCGCAAAAGTGGCACTTTGCGGCACATAGACCTGATGACGTGACAGAATGGTCGAAATACTCAAATCTATACTGTCACTCAATTTATTCTAATACAATGCATGTTAAAATGTAGAAAGAAACCTATCAGCCATTGAAATTGCGCCGGAAAGCAAGCGCAGTCATCAATTCCGTCGACCTGCCTTATCGCAGTTTTTTCCAGCAAGAACAGTGCCGACACCGGGTAAATCGCATCCCCGCGAGCTAAAAATGTATTTTTATCATCTTTAGGGCATGTTAAATCTATTTCCTGAGTTTGGACAGCTAACTCGTCCGCAAACGTAAACTGCATGCATGGGCGCGAGCCGCCATGGCTAGGTCGTGCATTTCCGGAACTCGCGTTTCACGTGGAAAAGTACCCTTACCACCTGTACTTTGACCGTACATTTAGCCGCTCATACCAAATCCAAAAAAATCCCAAAAATATGTCCAAGAAAGATCTTTTCACGTAGTATTTGAATAAATTTTGAGAGAATTTTTTTGTCAAACATTCTGACCGGGGCGAATTTTCTACGAAACCCAAAAACTCGGTCCTCTAGAGAGGACTGAGTTCAACTCAGTCCTCCGTAGAGGACCAGGGACAGACGACGAGTTAGGGACATTTAACAATGCCACCTTAGGGCGCTGCAAATACTTAACAACATTAGACAGAGAGAATTTCTGCCTCTTGGATGGCTGCAGTCCACCCAATGGGCCATGTTCTGGGGCAGAACCATTGATGGCTCCTTCCTGATTGCAATAAGGAGGAGTTGCAATCGGGCATTCACACTTGGCTGAATTCTTAGCCAACTGTGGCTCACCAGGGGTTAAATCCATAACCTTCCTCTTAAGAGATACAGCCTCACTTAGCTTTGCCTCTTCACCTATTGTGGCCCCCGCAGGGAGTGCAATGCCACACCCCGGCTCTACAAAACTCCCTCCATGAGATGCAGTCATAGGGCAGGACAAAGCAACCCTCATCTGTTCGTCATCCCGTTGTACACCGGTCAGATCAGATTCAGATGGTCCCCCCTGCATTGCCTCTTGCCATGTGGGTAGCAGACCGCCGAGTTGGGTTTGGCTTGGCTTCGCTTGGTTTACCTCTTGACGTACTGATGGGACGACCAGTCCTTCATTGCCCGGATTGTTCTTATTATTTGGGCCCAACACATCTACATCGGGCAAAACTGGTTTGATCCTGTGCCAAGATACGTGATGGACCCTTCCATCACGTTCCACATCAGCAGTTTTCTGGTCTACCTGGAGGTCCTTAATAACAGCAGGGCCTTCCCATTTCCCCCTCTTGAGAGGAGGTCCCTCCTTATAGACCCATACAGCCTGACCTTGGTTAAAATTCATGGAACCCCGATATCTATCTTTTCTCTTCAGCCTGAGATGCTCATCATTTAAATATTGATTCCAGGCTTTCATCGTGGATTCAGGGTACAAAGAATAATTCAGGCCCTTAGGAGTCACCCATAGATCAGTAAATGGGATCCTCAACACTCTGCCCTCATTTAAAGTTGATTCAAGGGCCCTACAAGCAGCCGTCCTATCCAGGTAATTAGTTTTGAGCAACCCCGGGTAGTCACCGGATGCCTGTAACTTCTTGACTTCACTGGCCATTTTATTGATCTTCCCTTGAGCCTCATGATCCTCTCGGCCCACGAACACAAGGAACTCCAATCCAGAAGATCCGGCCACCTGCTGAAGGGGCCTGAATTGAAGGTCAGTTTGCACGTGGGTAATCACAGGAAAATGTGCTAGCACCAATTGCATAGCCACATATAAGTGTTCTTTATGCATGGAGACCATAGGCTCTAAGGCCTTATATCTAGACCACTCATCCACTGCCATGATATACGGCAAGTGCTTCCATCCTGAGAAGAAGAGGATATCCACTTGTATATGCCCTCTCTCCACAGGTGGGGTTTTCGTGTGATAACGAGGTGGTCTATTGGCCAGCTGGGTACATCCACACTTGGCCATAACTTGCCTCAATGCAGTTACCAACCCCTTGCTTCTCAACTTAGCACACAGGGGCAAGGCATTAGACCCATGGCCACAAATAACATGCAATTTCTTGGCCAACTCAGTGTGGGAAATGTCAATACCTTCAGCCTGACAATCAGCCAGGACTGGAAAATTATTTATTTTGTTATTATTGCATTCAGGCAAGCAGTATTGATCATCAGCTGTTGCAGCATCAGCTGGTTCATTCACCTCAGCCAGTATTCCCTTGGCTGAGTCATCATCATCGTGACAGAGTACAGCATAAGGGTTCCCATGTGCCCAAGAACATTGCTTGTCTGAGATCAGTTCAGGCTGTGATACATATGGGGTCCCGTCCCCATGGGGCCCCCCTTGGACCTCGTCCGCATTTGTAACATCTTCCTGTGCAAGCCCGGTGCAAGGCACAGTCACATCAGGACTTGACAGGGCATCTAATTTTTCTGCTCATCCTTGGGGCTGGGATTCTTGTGGCTGGGGCACTTCTTGGAGAGATGCCCAAGACGACCACACTTCCAGCAGGCCCGCCCTTGAGGAGCAGCTGGGCGACCCGCCGGGTTGTTGGAAACCGGATGAATGATCCTCTTCTTGAATCTGCTGCACACGTCCTCCATATGACCGGGCTTTCCACAGTAGTTGCAGCCAGCTTGCTTCTGTCTTGACCTGCACACAGCTGCTGCATGGCCAGACTTGCCGCAAAAAGTGCACACAGCCAGCTGCGACCCTTGAGCAGGAACGGACAAGCGACCCAGCAACGTGTGCATACGGCTGACCTCGGCTGCCAAAGACTGCATGTTAGCAGGGGACTCACTCACCTTGCTTACCTTTGCAGTTCTGGCAGTCAGATCGGCCAGCTTCGATCCGCTCAGCAGCGTCTCCAAGCGACGACGACCCTCGACCAGGTCAGCCAAGCAACCGCTCAACTGGGACATGACGCACGTCCGCTCCTCCGGGCTAAAATCCGCCGCCCGGACCCATTGAATAAGCTGGACTGCCGGATCCCACGGAATTATACTCTCGTCCAGCATATCGCAGTACTCCCGGAAGTTCTCCAAGCGATCACACCCCGGAGGGCACATCCAGCCGACGAAATTACCGAGGTGCTCCATCAGTAAATCCTCCTGCTTCGGCTGGAAAAGACGAATTACCTCCTTCAGAAACCAATCGAGGGGCGCCTTGTTGTTTGCTCCCCTCTCGAGCAGCTTGAAAAACCTCAGGTTTGCTGACGAGTCGTACAAACGCGTGGACCGAAGAAATTCCAGCGGCTTCTCTATCTTCAACTCCTCCATCAGCTCCACCAGGGCCACCATCTTATGTACAAAGGCCTGCCGCTCGTTCAGCGAGGGGCGTCTAGAAATAGGAGCTGGTATGTTGCCTCGCAAGTCGTGCATCGCCTTGAGATTTGATATCTTTTCCGCCCGCTTTCTTTCTGGCCCTTCCTCATCATGCACTGTCCGAAGGCCGGTGGTGTCCACGCTTTTCGTCACCACTGTCAGCAGGGCTAGAAGAGCGACGATCAGACTCCATTGAAAAAATTGAAAAATAGGCGATGTTATGTCGATGGTGTAAACACAATTCTCAATACAAGTTATGCTGGAACAAGTCTTGATGCTTTGTAATTGAAGACACACACATATGTTCTTTGCTTTCGTATTCAACTTCGTTAATGACTTTACGCACAGCAATTAAATATATTGCGTTCGCTTTCACTCTCGTCAACGCGCAATTGATTGCGTCAACGAATCCACGTCAATGACTTACGTGGAATAGATCCTTCTAGAAACACTTGCAGCAACCAACTATTTGGTACTGCAGATACTTAGCGCATACAAAGACTTTGCGCTAGATACGATTGTACGGCGCAGGTTATTCTGACGTCGCACCAGAAGCAGCACAACTACCAAGGACATATTCCGATCCTTAGCAGCTGACTGGCTTCTACTATTGTACTATTATGCGGATGCCAATACTAATTCTTTCAACGCTGTACTAATCTGTATTATAGTGGCATCCATTGCATATGAGCCACCTGGCTCAACTGCCCAAGTGGCAAAAGGTTTCCGCACAATATTAACCTAACTAAGACCTGGATCCTTGCGGGGCGCAGGTTCGAATCCACTCGGAAGCGGATTATTTGGGGGAATAATTCGTTCCGATTTGGCACCCGGCTCTAATCATATGCGCACCAAGGAGATGCTCATATTCAACCATATTCATATCGATATTCGCGCGAACCGGCGCTCATATTCGATCATATTCATATCTACGGGTGTTCCGAGCCTAGTGATTCGTCCTCGCCCCAAGAGGCTAGGTTTTAGTTAGGTTAATATTGTGCGGAAACCTTTTGCCACTTGGGCTTCTCAGGTTCCGCACAATATTACCGGCGATAACCACTCGCCGGACACTCAAGTTCACGCCGGCGTGAACTTGAGTGTCCGGCGAGCACTTGGTTATCGCCGGTAATATTGTGCGGAACCTGAGAAGCCCAAGTGGCAAAAGGTTTCCGCACAATATTAACCTAACTGCCCCTTCTAGAACCCTATCAAAAACCTTTCCTCTTCCTTCTTTCTATCCCTCTTATTATGTAGCAGTTGAAGACAGTGGTCCTACTATGGGTAAATCTGATCCTTCCCATCCTCCTAAGCCCCCTGCTCTTCCCCTCTTTGCTAACCTTCCCAAGTTGGATGTCAAGTCTACCCCTCAACAGTTTTTCACTTTTGTTATGCTGCTTACCCAGAACACAGAGTCGTGGCAAAATCATAATAGATGGTGTCTCCCTGATGCTGTTTTAGTCCCTCACTATATCTTACTACCTGTATTACCCCTGAGCTTGCTAACCTCATTCAGTGTGAATCCTTGGCCTCTCATGCCTACCCTAACTCAGTAGCAGAATTGTTTAAACGGTTAGAGAGCCATTTAGTTCCTCCTGATGCAGATTGGC
Organism: Mesostigma viride; assembly: GCA_009746045.1. Classification (NCBI taxonomy): domain Eukaryota; kingdom Viridiplantae; phylum Streptophyta; class Mesostigmatophyceae; order Mesostigmatales; family Mesostigmataceae; genus Mesostigma; species Mesostigma viride. The sequence continues at coordinate 11,073,533 of RPFO01000213.1, forward strand.
AGGATAGATTAGCCTTAGGTACTTTGCAGCAGGGTACTAAACCGTTTAGGGAGTATATGAAAGAATTTGATGCACAGATGGTACGAATTAGGGATTTGTCGGGCGCAGAAGTACGTGCTCGTTTCCTTCAAGGTCTCAGTAGACCCTTATTACGTGAGGTCAAGCGCCAGTTCTCTGCCTACCGTTTTACTGATCTACCGGCCCCTCAAGCATGTGCGACAGCATCTCTTACGAGTAGCAGATTTCTTCACCACCCCTTGACTCTTCCTACCCGTTCCCGTATTAATAACATTAGCCTTACCCCTGAGGAGGAGAACTCCTATGTAGAAGAATTAGATATTTGTGTTACCGACCTTTCGGCTCTGGATGTCTCTCATATCACATGTTATCATTGTAAGGAAGTAGGTCATCTTAAACGTGAGTGCCCCAAGTTCCTTTCGGGTGCTCCCCCTCATCCCGATGCTCGCCCTCCTCGTACCCCTCAGCGTGCTCCTATTCGTCCCACTCCAGGACGCATTCCCTCAGCTACCCCTAGTAGGCTGAATGCTGTGCAGACAGGACCCACAGGGTTCCCCTATGATAATCAGGCTCCTGCACCCTCTTCGCTCCCTCGTGACCCTCCAGCAGTGGCTTTTTTGCCAGGGTCTTCTTCGGGGTTAGTCCCAATGGATGTGGGGGGGGAGGGGGAACAGTAGGCCTGTCAGCCGGGGGTAACCTGGACAGGTCCTTAGTGTTGGTTTTCCCAGAAAAAGTCCTAAATTTAGGACCAAGTGGAATTAAAATATATACATGCAAACATTAAAATTTGACCCTGGCATTCGTGCCCATGACAGATAACACACTTTTTTAGTTTCTATCAAAAACCTGGGGTCAAATTAATAATTACATTTAGTGCATGAATGGGCCCTGCCACCTGCCAGACCTCAAAGCGCGAATTTGGCCAAAATGTGGGTTTTAGGACCATTAGGACCAATTAGTGTCAACGCATTACCATGCTATCCACACGGTCCCTTGAGCATCTTACAAGCGCTAGGGGACCCTACGAGGCCTTGGGATGGCGGGGCAGCGTATAACAAGGCCATACCCTGCTGTGGCTGCCTCTATATATACGCGTGCTTAACGGTGTCACAGATGGTGCAGGTAATGCAATATAGGGTTGCATGGTTGCTGAGGTTGCCCGGCTTGAACATGGCCCACCCCTTGCGGTAAACTTTCTCTAAGCATATGCCAAACCTTCTTTGACATCATGGACATGCTGGCCACCACCCAGCGATGAAAAAACAATTCATTTGCATTGCAACTAGCACATGAATGCAGCCAAATCAAGTTACAAAACAACGTTGTGCTAACATGCAACGCTTTGTGAGCGAATTCAGGGTGCATGTAACAGTTATTATAAATAGTGACGGAACCTTTTTGCCACTTGGGCAATTAGGTCCGTCACTATTTATCCGGCGAAAACCACTCGCCGGTATCTATTCCGCGTTAAGTTCACGTGAACGTGGCGCGGAATTGATACCGGCGAGTGGTTTTCGCCGGATAAATAGTGACGGACCTAATTGCCCAAGTGGCAAAAAGGTTCCGTCACTATTTATAATAACTAAAACGTCGTAGTGTGGGGGCCGATATCTAGCGTACCGCTGATGCCTACTGCAGTACCGAATCTCGCCTTAACGATATTCCAACCGGGCATTTTTCCCTTCTGGCACTTTCGTTTGGCCTTCTGGTATCAATTCCTTCCGGTATTCGGAAATACCCGTGTCACCACAGGGATTCGGACCCCCGACTTACGAGGTCTTAGTTATTATAAATAGTGACAGAACCTTTTTGCCACTTGGGCAATTAGGTCCGTCACTATTTATCCGGCGAAAACCACTCGCCGGTATCTATTCCGCGTTAAGTTCACGTGAACGTGGCGCGGAATTGATACCGGCGAGTGGTTTTCGCCGGATAAATAGTGACGGACCTAATTGCCCAAGTGGCAAAAAGGTTCCGTCACTATTTATAATAACTAAGACCTCGTAAGTCGGGGGTCCGAATCCCTGTGGTGACACGGGTATTTCCGAATACCGGAAGGAATTGATACCAGAAGGCCAAACGAAAGTGCCAGAAGGGAAAAATGCCCGGTTGGAATATCGTTAAGGCGAGATTCGGTACTGCAGTAGGCATCAGCGGTACGCTAGATATCGGCCCCCACACTACGACGTTTTAGTTATTATAAATAGTGACGGAACCTTTTTGCCACTTGGGCAATTAGGTCCGTCACTATTTATCCGGCGAAAACCACTCGCCGGTATCAATTCCGCGCCACGTTCACGTGAACTTAACGCGGAATAGATACCGGCGAGTGGTTTTCGCCGGATAAATAGTGACGGACCTAATTGCCCAAGTGGCAAAAAGGTTCCGTCACTATTTATAATAACTGTAACACGTAAACCATACTGTATATACTGTCTGAGAACACCCTGAACGACTGCAGGCCATAGGACCATGGTTTATAACTAACACATGAGTAAAACTGCTCTTACGCATGTGTGTTTTAGCTGCAGCGGACGACGAAGATAGAGACGTAAAAAATTGTATGACGTAAACCAACTATGTGTGACAGTTATGTGCACAGAGAGCGTCCCCTCTTTTTAGGCATAGCTGGCTGACTCAAAACACCACGACAGCGTTGCCAGTTACACTCATGATCTAGGACACCCCGGCACGTACCTGCTACTTACGTCGCCTCATTCCAGATGGTTGCAAAAAAGTCGCTGAAATCCGCAGCGAGGTCAGCTTTCAGTGAGCTGAGCGCACCAAAGCTGGCCAACCGGTTCGAACATGATATAAACCACGCTTGTGCTGCGTTCTAGGTCCAAGAAATACCGAAAGTGAAGACCTATAAGGTGCGCTCGCTGCCGGCCAGCCTGAACGTACGTCCCTAAAACATGGTCGACAATGGAAATCGGGCAAGAATATCACGGCCCAGGCGCTCCCATGTCAAATACTCCGTTTCTAATGTCCATCTTCCCTGAGTAAAAGTCCTAAATTTAGGACCAAGTGGAATTTAAAAAAATATATGCAAACATTAAAGTTTGACCCTGGCATTCGTGCCCATGACAGATAACACACTTTTTTAGTTTCTATCAAAAACCTGGGGTCAAATAATTACATTTAGTGCATGAATGGGCCCTGCCACCTGCCAGACCTCAAAGCGCGAATTTGGCCAAAATGTGGGTTTTAGGACCATTAGGACCAATTAGTGTCAACGCATTACCATGCTATCCACACGGTCCCTTGAGCATCTTACAAGCGCTAGGGGACCCTACGAGGCCTTGGGATGGCGGGGCAGCGTATAACAAGGCCATACCCTGCTGTGGCTGCCTCTATATATACGCGTGCTTAACGGTGTCACAGATGGTGCAGGTAATGCAATATAGGGTTGCATGGTTGCTGAGGTTGCCCGGCTTGAACATGGCCCACCCCTTGCGGTAAACTTTCTCTAAGCATATGCCAAACCTTCTTTGACATCACGGACATGCTGGCCACCACCCAGCGATGAAAAAACATTGCATTTGCATTGCAACTAACACATGAATGCAGCCAAATCAAGTTACAAAACAACGTTGTGCTAACATGCAACACTTTGTGAGCGAATTCAGGGTGCATGTAACACGTAAACCATACTGTATATACTGTCTGAGAACACCCTGAACGACTGCAGGCCATAGGACCATGGTTTATAACTAACACATGAGTAAAACTGCTCTTACGCATGTGTGTTTTAGCTGCAGCGGACGACGAAGATAGAGACGTAAAAAATTGTATGACGTAAACCAACTATGTGTGACAGTTATGTGCACAGAGAGCGTCCCCTCTTTTTAGGCATAGCTGGCTGACTCAAAACACCACGACAGCGTTGCCAGTTACACTCATGATCTAGGACACCCCGGCACGTACCTGCTACTTACGTCGCCTCATTCCAGATGGTTGCAAAAAAGTCGCTGAAATCCGCAGCGAGGTCAGCTTTCAGTGAGCTGAGCGCACCAAAGCTGGCCAACCGGTTCGAACATGATATAAACCACGCTTGTGCTGCGTTCTAGGTCCAAGAAATACCGAAAGTGAAGACAGTTAGTCTAAGTCTCCCGCCTGTAGCCTAAGTGGACACGTGCCAGCACCGCCGGCGCCCAATTGGGTACTGGGACGGTGCTGGACTAGAACAGTCGTGGCATGGACACGTGGCTGTACTCAGTATGTGATGAGCCGGTACCTCAGTACCGGGACTGTAGTTGTCATGTTAGGACTGACTAGATCAGGTTGTAACTGATAGGTTAGTCCGTCCAGGATCAGTAAGTTAGTTTAACTTACGCAAAGTCTGGCCAGCCATCGTTGACGGCTGGCCAGCAGTATATGTGCCACATTATCCTAATGCCAAGGTGTCTCGTCGTTCACGCACACACACGCCATTTGGCAGTGCCCAAGCATTCCAAGCTTTGTGTTGCATAACTTGCATTAAAAACTCCAAAAACATACACGACAAAAACGACGAGCGTGCGAAACGTACAGTTCGCAAACACCCATTCCATTTTTTTACCCATTTTTTGAACCAATGGCTCCCAAGAACAACAAGGGCAAGGCTCCAATGCGACCAAGGAGCCGGTCCAGCTCTCCGACGTCTTCATCGTCGGGGACGTCCGACTCGGAGCTTGCCGCCCAGGCAGAGATTGAGCGGGCGGCGAGGAGCTTCAATCAGTCTATGGAGGCTGACCCGACGACGTCGGAAACGTCTTCATCGGGCCACTTGTCCGATGGCTCGTACAGCAGCGTGGTGCTGCGAGTGCCCCTGTATCCGCAGGGGAGGGGATCCACGCCTGTGGTCAACAGGCCGAGGGGTCCTCCTTACGCCCCGACAGCTGCAGCGGCGGGGGCGGGACCGTCAGCACCTCCTGCAGAGGAGGAGTCCATGGAGCTGTATGGGCTTCAGCCTGGTTCCTCAGCCGAGGAGCAGGACGACGATCGTTCGCGACAGGTGGCCGCAGACGAAGGCTTAGCCAGGGCGATGGCTGAGCGCGAGGAGAGGGAGTTTCGGCGCGCGGACACGCACGCTCGTGCTCGCGCCCAGCAGAGGGCGGATGCTGAGAACGTGCGCCGGGCGTTGTTTCGCAGCGATGTGGCTTCTGGCGAGGAGCAGTTTGAGGTGATGCGTCGGGGGGACCTCGCATGTTTTAAAAGTCTGCGTCGGTCTCGTGAGCCGAAGGTACACCTAGGTGTGCATCAGGAGTCGGAGTTCTCTTTGACAGGTCCGTCGGGGGCATCTGCTGAGGACGAGATCCTCATGACCCCGGCAATGGTGGCGCGGGAGCGTGAAGCGCAGAAGCGCATGGAGACATTCAGCCGACAAGCAGCGTCGGCAGGCGCGGAGGGCCGCGGCAGAGGCCAAGAAGGAGCGCGAGCAGGCGGAGCGGGAGAGGCAAATTGCGCTGGCGGAGCGCATCAAGCTCAAAATGTCGATCACCCAGGTGCGCCGGGACCGGATGGTCCGCGAACTCAGGGTATGGAAAAAGGCGCAGGCGATGAAGCTGCAGCGCATGGCTGAGATGGAGGCGCCTGGCAGGCCGGAGGCGCAGGAGCGTTACAGACGCTCGCTGGCACGGTGGGAAGCCAATGTGGGCAGGATGGAGGGCGTATCCTGAAGCAGCGACGACGCATGCTCAAGCATGCACGTAAGACAGCGGTGAGGGGACCGCTTGGTGAAGCGGTGAGAGTCGAGTTTGGCCTTGGGCCGGATGAGGATGTTTCTGCAAGCCAAATGTTTTATTATTTGTCGCAGCCTAAGAAGACCATCACCAACCGTGATGGCACTGCCGCACGCACGCGTGTTTACAGGCAGCCTGGTGAAGCCGGACCGTCTAACCTGTCCAACAGGGAGGACCTCATTGATCAGCTTCAGCTGGCGCAAGCCATGCTGGAAGCAGATACCCCGCTGTCTCCAGGCGAGCAGGCGACGTTGGCCGACACGGTGGCCAGGCTAGTGGCATCGCTGAAGCCGGCCAAGCGAAGGGCGCAGGCAGAGGCATGCGCACCCCAGCCAAAGCGGAGGAGGGACGAGGGGGCGGATGACGGGGAGGGGGGGAACCAGGGCGGGGCAGGACACGGCACGCAGGAGTCTGCACCAACACGGCACGAGGGCGGGGAGCGGCAGCAGCAGCAGCAGCGACAGCAACAGCAGCAGCAGCAGCAACCGCCAACTGCAGGAACGACAACAACCTCCAACATGGCCTTGACTAGGCCCAGGTTTGATCCAAAAAAGAAAGAGGACAAGCTAGTGTTTCCGGGTTTGCCAGAGGGCCATACCCAGGACGAAGCTAGGGAGTGGTTGTTTAAGTTGTCACATGCATATGCTAGCGACAATGTCCGTGATTGGTTTGCCTCTCTACGTGCGTCCACACCCATCCATCAATCTGCCAAGCCTATCCAGCAGTTGGTACAATTGTACCAAAAGCGTGCCAGCAGCGGGGTAGACGTGGCAGAAAATGTGTTGTGGGCGCAGTTCATGGTTGATCTTAGGGCACTTGTTACCACGGGGGAGCACTTAGAAGTGCTTAAGGGCTTCCAGTGGATAGAGGCCTATAAGGTCAATAAGCGTGACTATGTGAGTGACAACAAAAAATATGTCATGTACATAGAGGGAGATGAGGAGCTGAAGAAGCTCAATGCCAAGTACCTAGTACACCTATGGCTACAAAAGGCAGAACTGGACCCCACCACCCTGTCAGTAATCCTGGCAGGTCTGAAGGATAAGTGGGAGGACTTCAGGAAGGCAATGGCCTATGTGCAGCAATGCCTAGAGCCGTTTGCTGCTGCAGCCAAGGAGGGAAAGGTGAAGCAGGTAAAGGGGGAGGAAGCCTCAGGTACGGGGCTCTCCAAGAAGCAGATGCAGTCGCTGGTAGCCCAGGTAAAGGCGGTAATGGGGGGGATAAAAACAAAAACAACAAAAGTGGGGGAGGTGGAAACAAGGGGGGGGAAAGAACAATAACAATAAAAACAGAAAACAAAGTGGGGGAGCTAGCAAGCCAGGGGGTGCTAAGCCAGCAGGGGGGGACAAGAGGTTGCCTCATGACCCCACCAAGCATTGCACTAGGTGCCTTTGTAAGGGGCACCTAAAAGATGACTGCTGGAAAGGCAAACCCGACTATGGTTCTGACGTTGATGTTTGTCCTGGATGCTGGAAAACACGTCACCCCATTGCAGCAGGAGCGCGCTGCACGGCACCCAGGCACAACAAGACCACGCCAGGGCGCTACAACCGCGCGGGGGCGGCAGACCAGGGTGACACCTGTAAGCTACCCTCACCATTTTTCACAAATGGTTTCCTGTTACCTTCTGTCTGCCAAGTGTTGCCTGAGTGTGATGATGTGGATTGGGAAGTGGCATATGACATGACACTGTCACACATGATGCGTGACCCCACCATAGCTTCCCTTAGTGCAGCAGCAGAAAAGGTAATCACGTATGGTGCTCTAGCAGAGCAACTGCACAAGGTTATGGGCCATGAGGCTGTGGCTGAAAGGCTAGCCAATAAAATACAAGGCCATGATCTGGAACAGATGTGCAGGCACGTACGTAAGCACTGTGAGCAATGTCAGCTATATGCTCCTAAGCCCAGAAAATGGCATGTGGCCACACCACCACTGGCTAGAGGCAAACTGGTTGGGGATGTTATACACGTGGTGAAGGACACGGTATACTACCTAGTCATAAAGGATGCCTGGTCAAGGTTTGTGGTAGTGGAGCCCCTGCCTGGGATGGATAAAGAGCAGCTGCACAGAGCTTTACAGATAGCCTTGGCACGTTTTCACCCCATTGAAAAAGTAATGCTGGATCAGCAGTTTCTCTGCATCCAGGACAGGAATGACCTGCCCAAGATAGAAGTGTCTGGGGCTCAAGATCATGAACGTCAGGGGTTGGTAGAACGTACCATGAGAGCCATCAGGGATGTGATAAGAAAAATGCCATCCAGGTTGGCTGACTCTGGTAGCTATGCTGACAGGGCATCTTGGGCAGCAGGGGTGACTACCCAGCTAAACGCCAAACCAATAATGTCCTCACCTTTTGGGGAAATCACCCCAACTGGCCTTCAGTCAGGCAGCTATGCTTCAGAGGTACACACTCACTACAACACACAAAGGCAGCACTTAGCCAAGTTGCTGGCAAAGAAAGACAAAAATAATGCCAGGCCTGTGTTTGAAGTGGGGGACCATGTGTTGTTTTTCAGAGAGGGTGACAGAGGAAGAGCACACTCTGCCAGATGGCACGGTCCAGCTGTAGTCACCAAAATTCATGAAGAAGGGACTGCAGTCACTATACAACATGACAGAGAGCGTGTGGTCAGCAAGCATAGACTCAAGCTTTATTACCCACCACTGGCAGACGTGTCAGGGGTAGAATTCTTGGACATGGATTCAGAGCAGGAGTCTGGTGGATTGATCTCACCCAATGAATTGGCTAAGGACGTCATTGATGCAAGCACTAGCACCACAGTAGAAGCTCCTGTGTTCCTCAGTAGTGCAGCCCCACTACAACCCAATAGTCCACCTGGGCAGGAGGACGGTGCACAGGGTGAGCAGCAGGTAGCACCTCCCTCACACCTGGAGGAGTCACAAAATAGAGCAGATCCTGTCGTTCCCAGGAAGTCATTTGCTGAGATTCTTAAGGCCTTGCACAAGGCACACAACACTAAAGCAGTTGTGGCAACAGGTACAGCACAGGTCAATGCTGTAGGGGATGCAGGTCAAGATCCTAGTATTTTGGCTGTAGACACCCAAGCACAGGTGAGTATCATCAGTGCAGAAGCTGTATCTGGTCTGAAAATGAAGGCCTCACCATGGGCTAGAGTGTCAGATTTTTCAGGCAAAACCAAAATGCAGGTCAAAGGTCAGGTGAGCATTCAAATCTTGGGTATGCCCACTCCATTTCAGGTGGTTGAGGGTTACTCAGGGAATGCCCTGTTAGGGGAACCTTTTGTATCTTACCCTGGTGTTGTCATCTCAGCTGGGAGGTTGAGTGTGGCAGGGGTAGGACAGGTGCCTCTAGATCATTTTAAAATCCCTTTGAGCCAGATTAGCACTGGGTTGGATGCTGCCATCAATGCAGTTAAGCCCAAGTACCTCCCAGGTCAGGAACCGTGTGTGGAGGACCTCATACACTCTCAAAAGCTACACCCTTCAGCGTTTGGGCTTGGTAGATGGGATGTTGCATCCATGTCTCCCCTGTCCTATGATGATATTGTACGGGACTGCCAGACGCAGATTGGGTTTCTTAAGTGGCTTGAGGCTTTTACCAAAGCCAGGGAGGAGTGGGTTGTTCCAGATGCACGTAGTCCCACACACACACCACCTGTGACTCCTCTTGATGCTATGCCAGCTGGGCCAAGAAGCTAAGGTTAAAGTTTGTGTGCAAGCATAAACCTCAGGCTGATGGGGGACCACCCATTTTCCATGCTAGGCCATGTGTTACTGAGTTCAGGGGCTCTACAGAGCTGACAGAGGCTGAGCTTTATACTCCTGGTATTCAGCAAACGTCTCTCAAGGTGTTGCTTTCCTTGTTTTTGCATCAGCTTAATACAGGGAAGGATTATGTGTGTAAAGCCACAGATATCAAAAGAGCCTTTCTAAAGGGGGACCCTGCCATAGCACAGCAGGTCTGGAGAGGTCAGGTATACGTGGTGAATACTCCTAAGGTGTGGCACAGGGATATTGTTCAACCCTTGTTGAGGCCAAACCTGGGGGTTGAAGGGTTGCAGTCAGCTCCAAAAATTTTTAGGCTGTCTGCACAGGAGGTATTCATGAAGCTAGGGGCCACCTATGATGACATTGACCCTTGCCTGTTTGTCATCCCACACCCTGATGGAATGATGATGTTTGTCTGGCATGGGGATGATCAGTTAATCTCAGGTCCTAGAGCTGCAGTGGATGCTTTCATAGCTCAGGTGTCTGCCAGTTTTGAGATTGGCAAGCAGCTAGAGCTGGGCAAGGAGCCAGTCAAGTTCTGTGGCATGATGCTTGAGTTGCTGCAGCAGCAGGGCAGCTGGGTTTGTTCCATGCAGGCCTCTGCTGAATACATTAAGTCTTGTCTGGATGTCCTGCCTGTTCACATCACCCCTGACATGTGCCCTACCATTAGAGGCAAGCTTGGTTGGCTATGTGCTACATGTGCACCCCACCTGGCTTTTGTGAGCAGGGTAGATGATGAGGTACTACAGGAGGTAGGAGCACGGGCAATCAAGCAGTTGTTGCATGATGGTCCACCTTTGATGCTTCACTCACTGGACCTGTTTACTCCCATTCACATCACGTGCATGATGGATAGTTCAATGGAGTCCAGGGTAGTTACCAAGGTTCAAGCCAGAGAGGCTGGATTGTTTTTCCTGCATAACCAAGGTGGGAAGAAGTCACTAGTCTCCTGGTTCAGTAGATTGCACAAGAGGAAAGCTGTGAGTAGCAATGTAGCTGAATGCAGGGCTGTGGTATCTTCTGTCTTGCATGCAAGGTATCTCAATCACTTGCTGGTCTGGCTTCAACACCAGGCTGGTAGCTCTGCAGGAGTGAAAGCACATTTGCTGACTGACTCTCAATCTATCATCTCTTTCCTTGCCAATCCTTTGGCTGTACACTCGGACCTGGATTGGATTGTGCTAAAACAGGAATGCAAGTACCTGGAGTCTAAAGCCCACGTCAGGGACAAAGACAATGCTGCAGATGCACTGACCAAGGTGCCACAAGCAGCAGGACCACAATACCAGGTCTTGTATGGGTTGATGAACCCTGGTTACAGTCTGAAGTGACTGGCACATTGTACATGTTAGCCCATGACCCCCTGCCTAATACTGCAGCTGAAAGGCTGCAGTGGCAGCTGGGTAGTTTTCTGACAGTGAGAAGCACTGGTCTAGAAAGTTGGGACATGATGAATGTGTTATTTATTGAATAAAATTTTGTGAGACACTTGTTTGGATGACCATGACATGCTGGGGCCTGGAGCACCCATCTCACTCAGTTAAGAAACCATGCTTGAGACATGGGGCCTTTTTAATGCATCTCTTGTACATGTGTGAGGTGACCTTTGGGTCCTAGTAGGTTATCTGACAGTTTTTTAAGGCATTGGGAATGGCTGCGTCCATTTGATGGCTATGTGTGTTTCTGTTGAAACCCAAAGAAAACTTAAAGTGGGAGTTAGTCTAAGTCTCCCGCCTGTAGCCTAAGTGGACACGTGCCAGCACCGCCGGCGCCCAATTGGGTACTGGGACGGTGCTGGACTAGAACAGTCGTGGCATGGACACGTGGCTGTACTCAGTATGTGATGAGCCGGTACCTCAGTACCGGGACTGTAGTTGTCATGTTAGGACTGACTAGATCAGGTTGTAACTGATAGGTTAGTCCGTCCAGGATCAGTAAGTTAGTTTAACTTACGCAAAGTCTGGCCAGCCATCGTTGACGGCTGGCCAGCAGTATATGTGCCACATTATCCTAATGCCAAGGTGTCTCGTCGTTCACGCACACACACGCCATTTGGCAGTGCCCAAGCATTCCAAGCTTTGTGTTGCATAACTAAGACCTATAAGGTGCGCTCGCTGCCGGCCAGCCTGAACGTACGTCCCTAAAACATGGTCGACAATGGAAATCGGGCAAGAATATCACGGCCCAGGCGCTCCCATGTCAAATACTCCGTTTCTAAACTCCAGACTATAATCAAAATCGTCCACAAAAACTTCCTGGCTTGATTCGCACCACCATTGCTAATACACTAACATGTTTGTGCCAAAATCGACCCTCCGCGAGCAGGCGTTCTGCGACCCATTTGTGTTGTGCCGCTGTGATACAGCGCTACACATAAAAACTTGCGCAGAAAATATTCACAGCCTTTAAGCATAACTAACAACCTTTCGTTTTTGCTACTGGGCGCCCGAAATGATAAACGCACGTGAAAACGCCGGCCACGATTGTCAGGTCGCCATATCCACCTCACTTCATTCCCGCACCCACTTTTTCGCTCCAAAATCGGTTATATTTTTGGTCGAGGTACCTACTTTCCCGCCATTATACCCGGTACCCGGGTACGGAATCCGGGTACCATGTGCCGGTACCACGGGTCGGGTACATCATGCCGGGTACGGTCCACATGGGGTACGGTCCATATAGTGACCCCCCCCCCCGGTACCTCGGTTATAGTGACCACTAGGACGATTTAGGACAAAGTCCTAAATTTAGGACCGTGGGATGATTAACACTAAACTCCAGACTTTAATCAAAATCGTCCACAAAAATTTCCTGGCTTGATTCGCACCACCATTGCTAATACACTAACATGTTTGTGCCAAAATCGACCCTCCGCGAGCAGGCGTTCTGCGACCCATTTGTGTTGTGCTGCTGTGCTACAGCGCTACACATAAAAACTTGAGCAGAAAATATTCACAGCCTTTAAGCATAACTAACAACCTTTCGTTTTTGCTACTGGGCGCCCGAAATGATAAACGCACGTGAAAACGCCGGCCACGATTGTCAGGTCGCCATATCCACCTCACTTCATTCCCGCACCCACTTTTTTGCTCCAAAATCGGTTATATTTTTGGTCGAGGTACCTACTTTCCCGCCATTATACCCGGTACCCGGGTACGGAATCCGGGTACCATGTGCCGGTACCACGGGTCGGGTACATCATGCCGGGTACGGTCCACATGGGGTACGGTCCATATAGTGCCCCCCCCCCCCGGTACCTCGGTTATAGTGACCACTAGGACGATTTAGGACAAAGTCCTAAATTTAGGACCGTGGGAGCGCTAACAGATAGATAGTACCCCAGATGATAGTTTTTGCCTGCCTGTTTTTATAACTTCTGTATAGGAGCTGAATCATCCCTACCACTACGTGTCCGTCCTCTTATGTTTTTGAATGGTGGCTTAACAGTTCCCCATACTGTTGTAGACCCCTTCTTGCATGCTGATGAACTTTTGAATGTCTCTGTGTTAGTGGATAGCGGTGCGGCTAGCTCCTTTGTGAGCGAGGCCCTAGTTAGGCGTTTAGGACTAGTCCCTATCCCTCACACCAAACCTGTCACTGTCCATTATGCTGACGGTCGCACCAGTCATTCCCCGGGTACTGTATCCCTTCCCCTGGTCATACAAGGACGTACTGTCAACCTTACGGCCACTATAGCTGTCCTATCACTACCGCGGATGTATTACTAGGATTAGATTGGCACCAGGATAATAAGATTACTATTAATTATGATACAATGGTCATCTGGTTTCCAGATAGCTCTTACTGGGTACCGGAACGTCATTATAGAGTAGAAAATTTATCCTTAGTAGATATCACTCCTCCTACACCTGTTGATCCCCCTGTAAGACCTATACCTGAAGTATTAATGTCCAATGATGAGTTGCGATCTGAACTAAAGGAAAATGGATATTTATTATGTATGTTCCTTCAGTTAGAAGTACAGGAGATACCTATCCCTAATAATAGTGTGGATATAGATGTGAACACTGTAGATACCATAGGGGTGGGATTTACTGAAAACGAAATAGTACTGAGATACATGGCTGTGATAGATTCCTCCAAAGTTTTTGAAGAAAAGACTCCTTCCTATCCTCCTCCTCGTTCTGTTTTACACCGTGTAGTTATTAAGGACGGTGCAGTTCCTACGCACTCTCCGATGTACCGAATGGGCCCTACCGGAACTAAAACAGATTTTAGTGTCACTATTAGAAGCAGGATTGATAGAGCCTAGTAACTCCCCCTACTCAGCTGGTGTCCGGTTAGTCCCTAAGCCAAATGGCAAGTTTCGTTTAGTTACTGATTATAGGAAGTTAATGATATCACTGTGAAGTCTAAATACCCTCTACCTCGTATTGATGATATATTTAATAAGGTTAAAGGTTCTACCTGTTTCACTGTACTAGATTGTGCAGATGGTTTTTGGCAACTGCGAATAGCGCCCGAGGATTGCCATAAAACCGCCTTTGCTACCCCTTTTGGTCATTATCAGTTTAGAGTAGCGGCTATTAAAAATTAAATTAAATTAAATTAGAACATGCCTCCGTGGGGAGGTCGTGTAGCACATATTTCATGATGGATGGGGTGGAGGAAGCCGCGTGATCGAACTATCCTAACTCTATCTAGAAAATCCTAACTACACTACTCATCAAAACGCCTCCTCCGCTTGGGGGGAGGTGGCTTGCCCACAGGGTCGGGCGTGTGCGCCTTGACAATCTTCTTCCACCGCTTCTTGTCCTGCATGGCAGTCCAAAGACGGCTATGGGACTCTGTAATTCTCCTGCCTCTTTTCAAATGTTGATGAATGAAGTGCTTAGACCTGTTATGGGTAATTCTCACCTTCCCCAAGTGTCCTCTGATTTAAAGGATCCTTCCTTCTCCTCTGTTTCTTTAGCCGAGCACGATCGCTCTTGTGCCCAGGCTTACTTAGATGACATCCTTATTTACTCCCCAGATTTTGAAACACACCTACGTGATCAAGAAGGTCTTAGAAATATTAATGTCTGAAAATTCTTTGTGGGCTCGCCGTGCTAAAGTTCGTTCTGGTAGGAGTGTACCATTTTTAGGACATGTTTTGTCAGATGCCGGTGTCGCTACCGACCCGGATAAAACCAAGTCAATTCAGGATTGGCCTACCCCTACCGACGTTAAAAGTGTACGTAGTTTCTTAGGGATTGCCTCTTACTATAGGCGTTTTATCCCTCGTTTTGCAACTATAGCAGCCCCTATCAATCATTTGTTAAAGAAAGATATCCCCTTTCTCTGGAGTAGTGAGTGTCAATCTGCTTTTCAGTGTTTAATATCCCTACTTCTCTCTCCTCCCGTTCTCATCCTACCCGATACTACCAAACCCTTTGTGGTAGCTACAGACGCTAGTAAGGTAGCTATAGGGGGGGTCCTTCTCCAGGATCAGGGTCAGGGCTTACAGCCAATTGAGTATATCTCTAGGACAATGCTCCCCGCGGAGCGTAACTATCCTGTACACCAGCAGGAACTATTAGCTGTGGTGTATTGTTGCCACGCGTGGCAGCACTTTCCCAATTTGATGTTTGCCTGAATGAACCCTGTGAGATAGATCCTTATAGATTAGTTATATACAAACGGACCATCGTCCCCTTACCCATCTTCTCTCCCAACCCAACCTTACCCCTCGTCAAGCGCGCTGGATGGAGTTTTTAGCACAGTTTTCCCCTTTTAAACTTCAATATGTTAAAGGTGTAGATAACATAGTGCCTGATGCCCTCTCCCGCCGCGCAGATTACTCCTTTTTCGAGGACTTAGATGTTCTCAATACTACTCTAGTTCCTACCACTCTTGGTGTAACCCCTTATGGTGAACTACCGGATGATGAACATTATGCCTACCTCTTTCATACTGCTGTTCGTATGCCTGACCTCCTTTCTCACGTAGGACTCTCTCTCCCGTGTGAGGCCCTTCCTGTGGTCTCTGTGGGGGGGGAGGGGAAAAATAAAATTTCTATACCGCTTAGCCATATAGCGACTAGGTCAGGAAAGTCCTATGATAACATAGTCCCTCTAGGACCTCCCCTTCTCTTTGGCAAGGCGGTAGGAGACCTCTTTAAACCTGATATAGATACTTCTGTAGCGATGCCTACCTCTGATCTCGAACGCCTTATCAGTAGATTTACGGCCACTGAGCCGGAAGCTTTAGCTGCTATTGCCTCCCATCCCCAACAGTTAGGCAAATACCCCTGTAAATTTGTAGGTGGGTTTTTATATGTGCAGTTGACAGATTCTCCCCCTCAATGGCGCCTGTATGTCCCTCCTATCTGTCGCTCCTCCTTGCTTTTTGAGTTGCATGATTTAGCTGCTCACCAGGGCGGTAAACGGGTACGGGATCTAGTAACCCGTTCCTACTACTGGCCTTCCCTCAGGATGTAGATGAGTATGTTAGGACCTGCCAATCTTGTCAGGAAATGAAACCTAACAACGTAGGGCAGATAGCCGAGCCTAGGACCCTTCCTGACCCCATCATGCCATGGGATTCCCTTATGATGGATTTTGTAGGACCTTTTAGAAAGAATGGTAAGGGTAATGCTCAGATCCTTGTGTTTGTAGATCGCTTTACGCGTATGTGCCATCTCGTGCCTTGTCCCTTGGAACTCACCGCACGCGATTGTGCCCGCCTATACCTCAATAATGTTTATAGATACCATGGTTTGAGTAGGCAGTTTATTTCTGACAAAGATAAGTTATTTACTTCTGAGTTTTGGCTGCCAGCAGTTCTTCGCTGCTATCGGTACCAAGGTCACCTTCGGTACTGCCTACCACTCCTCCTCTTCTCATTTAGTAGAACGTTTGAATAGAGTAGTGGAAGAAGCTCTGCGGCACTATGTGAATGGTTCTGGGAGTGATTGGGAGGATTATCTATGTCTGGTAGAGTTTTCCCTTAACAATTGCCCTCAAGCCGCGCATGGTTATACGCCCTTCTTCCTAGATACAGGTAGACAACCTCTTACCCCTACCTCTCTCTTAGCCAGTCCTTTAAGGGACAAGGATGATGTGTCCCGAGATACTGTAGAAGGTGTGCAGGCGTTATTAGATAAGATGAAGAATGCCCACGACAATGCTATTGCAGGGTACCATAGGGCGCAGGCCAAGTACCTTGCTAGGTTGCGTGCCTCATTAGATAGAAGAGCACCTGAGATAGAAATAGGAGATTTAGTCTTAGTAGAAGGCCCTCGTGTTGGCCGATTCGCTCACAAGTTCGAGGCTGAACTTAAAGTGAAACTCAGGCCCGCCTTCTTAGGACCCTTCCGTGTGTTGTCTAGAGTAGGTAATTTCTTGTATGAGATAGATATCCCTACCTCTTGGCAAACCCATTCGCACACCTTTCATAGAAGCCAGCTAAAGCTTTACCACCAAAGCACGTTTGCTGGTAGAGAGTTAGCCCCTGCCCCTTTAGAGCGTAATCCTGATACTGGTGAGGTAGAGGACGAGGTAGAGAGTATCGTGGCCCATAGAGACATTAAAAGAGGCCGTGGTACTCAACGCCAGTATAAGGTTAAATGGATGTATGCTCGTAGCGAGGTAGTAGATAAAGTCTGGTATACGGAGAGTGAGTTAGTAGATGGGTGTAGTCGCCTTTTGCAGGACTATAAAACCCTGCACAAGCTCTAGTTGTAGACCTTCTCCTCTCTTATATTACAGTCATTCCCGCGTTAAGTTGCGATCGCCCCCTAAAATTTGGCGCCGCAACTTAACGCGGGAACGCAACTTAACGGTAGAATTAGGCTAGCAGCCCACCACCTCCTCCTCTGACGGACTTCTATACGGCATTCGACAGCTCTCGTCAAGCCCGATCCATCTGCAGCGTCAAAGCCGGCCAAAGTCCATTTTCCAGGCCAGATAGTATTTTGGACAAAGGCGGGCTGCAAAACACGCCGTGGGCAGCCACGCAGTGCCTGCATTTTGTAACACAAATGTGTGTTTTAACCCTCTGACTTCGGCTCTCTTTTTGGCGGGTTACTTAGTTGCCAGCCGGCTTCACGTTTGACTGTGACAAAACATGGGAACAGTCGTGAGGGAAGCTTCATTTACTGTCAATGGCCTGCATGTAAAGAATAATAACAACATGGAGGCCACATGCAGCGAGACTGCCTGTGGCCTCAACGACCTTGTCTTTGCCCTTATGTGGTGCCGTGCATTCGGCATGATGATGGTAATTTCCGGCAAGATGTCTCAATTACATACCCTGCATGGTTGTGGATTCTTATGTACCGCAGCCCGCAGGCTGCAAAACTGAGTTTGTAAGGTTGCATTCGCGCTTTACACCTAAGCCAGCAGGCGGGGAAATTTGCGCGCCAGTGGGGCTTGCGTATTTTGCCGCCTAAAATCACGTAGCGGGTCCGGACTTGGCAAAAAATGGCCTCCTGTGCGGCCAAAAATTGCCTGACACCTACAAATCGAGTCATTACCGCGTTAAGTTGCGATGGCCTCCATGCTTAAGTTGTGGTCGCCCCCCAAACTTCGACGCCGCAACTTAACGCGGGAACGCAACCTTAAGAAACGCAACTTAACGCGGGAATGACTGTATGTCTGCTGTCGACGGGTGGTTGGTTGTCCCCTCCCCTCCGCAGCCGTCATGTCAGAGCCTACCCCTCCGTTGGAGTCACTGCCGCCTACCCCTGATCCGGAGCAATATTATGAGGTCCTTCCGGGCCGGTGGGTCTCCAGGTCCAGCTTCCCTGGTGGCCCAATCCATTCTGCCCTGCAGGCGAGTCATGCTGCTCTGGTTCGGGCCGCCCTCTTCGGGGTCTCCTGGTTTGGACCGGACCCACAGGAACCGCAGCAGTTGGTTGTCCATGGGTTCGACGACGCTGGACACTGTCTCCTTGAGTGTGGGTCCCGCTGCCCTGCCCTTGGGCAGATAGATGCCATCCTCCAGTGTCCCAGGATTTTCTCCTACCTTTCTACCCCTGTGGGCCGCTCTTGCCTCAGGGATGTTTTCCCATGGCTTCCGGCAGAGGGCGACGCTGAGTTAGATGACCATCCCTGTGACCTCCTGCGGGCGGTCGAGTTCATGGAGATTGCGGACCAGTCGGCGGGGGTGTTAGCACATGGCGATCCTTCCCCTGTGGATGCACCGGTAGAGTCGCAGTACACGCCGGAGTATTCGGCCTCAGTCGCAGCTTCCTAGCTCCTCCTCCGTGTCGGCGCCTTCTCCTGTTCCGTCATCACCGCGGTCGACCAGGCGCGTGTCGGTGGAGCCGACGCCTACCCCTCCGGGCGTGGATCCAGAGCCTGACCACCTTGCGGCTACCGTGTCTGCAATGCAGGCCCAGATCCAGTCCTTAGCCTCGGCATTCGGGGCCTTCATGGCGTCTCAGTCGCCTGCTTTAGTTGCGCCAGGTGTGGCGTCTGTTGCTGCTGTGCCACCTACCCCTCCTGTTGCCTCGGTGACTACGGCTTCGCCTGCGCCCCAGTGCGAGCCCGCGGTCGCTGTGGTTTTGTCTGCTGCTGCGACTCCTACTCCTCCTGCTGCCTCCGCGCCTGTGACCGCCGTACCTGCGCCTTCGCGCGAGTCTCCTGCCCCCAGTGTGAGATCATACGCCGTATAATACGGTATAATACGGTATAATACGTTATGCGCTGGTTTTTAGCGTATAATTTTTCATACGTAATACGTTTTAGCGCATAATGACGCATAATGACGTATAATACCGTATAATGCCGTATTTTCCGCGGTTTTTTTACGTTTTGCGCGGCTAGGATGCCAGAACGACAGGGCAACGATTTGAAGCCACAGATTTCGTATCTCTACTAAGTACTGACCCGTCTGAACTTTCACAATTCGACGCGATCTTATTTTGAAATTGTGGTGCACAGTGCGCGCACCGTGCGGAGGTGGCCATGGCGACGTGCGTTCCGTTAAAATATGGCTAATCCGGCGGGCGACATGCGAAAAAATTAAGCCGATGGTTAAAAGTGATGTTCTATTATGATGTTTCATAGCAAGATCTGCACTATTTGCAAATTCGCTGCCTTTGTTGGTACAGATTTGCACGGGGGTCTCATCAAACAATTTGGCCGCGATGAATAATCTAGCATGTGTGCCTGCGACGGTAGAACTCGATATTCGTGGGTTATTATTTTGATGCAGCAAGAGCCGTTTAGTAACGGACACCATGAAAATAACCTAAGCATCTTCGATCTGCGGCCATTTCCTGTCATTTCTAAAATGATTTCGTTCAGGCCTGCGCGATCCGCGGTTAATCCATCCATGGCTGGCTGGCTTTTCTTGCGCGCCTGGGTAGGAAATAATGCCGGCCGTGGTACGTTGATTTGCCGCATGTCACCGCCCAGTCTGTTTGCGCTCTTAATGAACCTGGCATGAAACTTTTTGCGCCGTTTCTGGGTTTTTCTTGCTATTTTGTTCTCCACTTGTTGCAGTTGTGCTATCAGTCAGATTTTCCGCAGCTTTCAATGGTTTTCCTTACGCTGCGTATGCCATGCTTCCTAAAGCTACCCAGAATTGATCGGGCAGTTATCTGGCTTTGCTACGCTTCCTGTATGGAGGTTTTCACACGGTAGACATTCTATATTGCGTAGTCAAGGACCCTAGCTGCCTGGGAGCGGCATCACCGTTGCAAGGAGCTGGCGAGCTCATAGACGCCTGTCATGCTCTTCAGCCTGCTGGAAAACAAGGTTGTTGTATGGAAGGTGAGAATATGTGAGTTACTTATCACATCCCCACCTGTTTAGCCTCCGTGGTCCCCCAACGGGGACACGAGATTAATTAATATTAATTAATTAATTCAGTTAATTAATTAATTAATGCACACCACGAGTCACACACCTGTAGTCACATGCAGCTCAGTATATTCACATAGCATCGCACCATGCAAACATACTGCATGCATTAATTGTATACTACTGTAGTATTTGCGTGCATGCACAGCCACATATATATATTAAAATATGTAATTACTTGCATCAAAGTGAAGGCACCCAAGTAAACATAACCAATATAAAGCCACATATATATATTAAAAATATAATTACTTACAGCAGAGTGAAATCACTCTTAAACCAAAGCAAACGCCCAGCTATAAACCTATATACAGAGCCATGTCAAAGCTCTATACTACGATATAAGACCAATGGAAACGCCTAACGGGAGGAACCTAATAGCCCTGCTGCACCGCAAAATCAGCCCGCGTACGGCGGAGCATGATGTCAGCCATGGCCCGAGTCAGCGCCACCGACAAGCGCTGACGCCAATATGACGTCCAGGTCCGCGCCGACCATGGGGCCCGCTGGCCCTCCAGGCCCTCCAGGCCAGCCACATATATACACACATACACACAATTATGCATGCGCACGTTTACATTCTCAGTATTACATGCAATACATCGATCGTGTCCACAATGTCCACCGTATAGAGTATAGCCGAGGGTAGGGCAACCTTGGATTATGTCCAAAACAGTGTTAAAAACATGTGGATTGATGGTGGGTGTCTTAAAATGTGTAAAATCAGAGTATTCTGAGTGTGTCCGTACGATAACGTATAATATCGTATTATACCGTATCATACCGTATTATTCATTATACTCCACCGTGACCGTATAACGCGTATAACGTACGATCTCACTCTGCCTGCCCCTGCGATCGCGCCCGCCGTCGCTGCTTCCGAGCCTCCACAAGCTCAGTCGCAGCCGTCGCGGGGCTTCTTTGGCGATGCGAGCGGGCTTCCCAGGCTCTGGGAGGGGGGTCCCCCGCAGCGGATTCCAGTGCCAGACTGGAGCCTGGATGGTAGCCAGTTTTATGGTAAGGTGCCTGTCCCCACGGGCCCCATTTTCAACATGTGGCCTGAGGGTGCGCCTCCAACGGAGATCGGGGCGTCAGCTGTGGTGGCGGGTCCGTCGCGGTCTCCTGCGGTAGCGGGTCCGTCGCGGCCTCCTGTGGCGCCGGCGCCTCCTGCGCCCGTGCAGGATCCTACCCCTGTTTCGGTTCCTGCCCCTTCAGCTCCGCGCTCGCTGGCTGCGGTTGTTAGGGCCAGCGGCATTGATCATCGCTCCCTCCGCGCTACCGACTCCTTAAGGGAGTTGTCCCAGGGCGACCGGGAACGTGCCCCCTCTGTGGCGCATGCTATGCCGGAGTCGCGAGATTCGCCAGTTCCTGGGTACGGTATGTCTGCGCTCGCCTGCCGACAGTGTGACCTTAGACCGCGCGTCGCTGCTGAGCTGGCCATTTCGCCCATGTCCTATGGGTTCCCAGGTGTGTCGGGCGCCGCGGGACCGTAACCTACCCATTGATACTGATCGGCCTCCGTTTGACATGGTTATTGTATCAGATCCTGTGTTCCAGGGTGAGATCCTGGTTCGTCGCGTCCTCTATCGCTGGGCGAGGCGTCACAACGACTTGGACACCTACGGTGGTTACCAGTGGGCTTATCCTCCGCCTCTGGGCATTATGGCCTCGGATGCCCTTACGGTCGAGTACCCTGCCGCGCCTGGTGCTACGTATGGTGCGGTGCACCTGCAGCCCATCCTGGAGTGGGATGCCCGCCGCCCAGTGCCTCTCCCGGGCCAGGGCCTGGATTCCCGTGGTCATCCTCCCCCTCGTGCTAGCGAGTATCTAGAGACGTTTGGGTCGCGACAGTGCGCTCGGCGGTGGCGTTCACGTGAGATTCGGCACATCAGGTTGTGGCCGGCTAATGTGGAGCCTCTGCTAGATCTGTTCTTCCCGACGGGTCTGCGTCATCGGATCCGGTATCATCGCCTACTCCTTCGGGCTCTCTGTCTGATCGCGGTAGAGCCTTTCCTTCGGCTCTTTGCCTGTGGCTTCTTAGTAGACTGGGCTCGGGGCCAGGTGGTCCTAACGCAGCCGGCATAGGTATTACTGGGCCTTTCTGGGCCTTTTTCCTGATGGCGTGTGGGCCGATGTTCTTCTCACTGTAGATAGGCATGATAACGCGGACGACGTGGCCCACTACCATGCGTATCTGGATGTTCTGCTGGCCTCGCGTGGTACCTACCAGACTGATGGCAACTAGATAGAGGAGGGCCTTATTAGGCCCGACCTGAGGGTGTTGTCCATCCGGTATATAGAGTCGCCCTCATATTCTGGCCAGTTGATTGGTCGTTCTTGGTCCTTGGTGCTGACTTTGTTCACTCTGTGTGTCCTGCCCAGTGCCGTCCCTCGATCCGGCAAGGCCTCTGTGCCAGGCAGTTAGGGGATCCTCCCACCAGGCTTGGTGCTGGTTAACCCTACACCACTCGGGGTGGAACCGAGTTAACTTGTTGGTGCTTTGTATCTGGGATGGCCTGTCGATTGTGTTGGTGTGTGCTGGGTGCGTTAGGTTCTTCCTACCCCTTGGTTTCCTCCCTGTGCGTAGGGCGAGGGCTCCCTACCTTTGTGGGGGGGGAGGTGTTACATCGCGTAACAATTCGTTGTAGTTACGGACGTAAATTAGGTCTTTTGTCTCGGTCGTTCCTAGGTTTACGTGTAGTTTGTACTGGGACACTGTTGTCCTCGTAACAGTACCGTGGTGCATTGGATGCTTTTGGGCGTCGCGCCGCGTACTTTATTAGTGGTCCTTATCCTTCGGGTAGAATGTAGTGGACCAGCGTGCATCTGTGCATCTGTAGGCGAGGGCCATGTCGGCCCGAGCATGCTGCATGGACCGTTGGTGATCATTTATGCACGTTCTACCCATCGTGTTGGCACTCGGCGTGTGTTAAATGAATTAACACATATTAGCTTGGGTCATGGCAGTGTAGTTGTGTTTCCTTCCTCTATTCCTGGAGTAAACGGGTTTGTGTAAATGGCTTATGGCGTATTATAGTAGTAGCACATACGTAAATGCATTGAGATCTGGGTCGTCTCGTTCGTCTTTCGCTAGGGGTTTAACTAGAGGTGGCCTTACTAGTTTAGGTAGAGTTAGGCCGGGTAGAGGTAGAGGTGGCGGTAGAGGTTTAGGACGTAACAGCGGCCTAGCTGAAGCTTAGCAGCAGGGAAGTTTACCTTGGTGTCATCTAAGAGGCGGAGCTCAGGCGCGCGGGGGGGCGGCCGGGCCAAGGGCCAGGTGAGGGCCTCTGTTGTGGGGCTAATTCAGTCTACATAGACCAACAACGCGAGCCTCAACCGCGCCAGGCAGTCCAGCCAGAGTTGGGCAGTGATGCAGACTCCGGCTTCTCAATGAGCGTGATATCGTCGGCATTAATTAATCAATTAGCACGTGACTGCATCATGGGTGCCGATATACAGAGTATTAAAAGGGACCTTCAAGCCCTATACACAATGAGAAGGGGGGGGGCGCCCGAGCTTCGATCTCTCACTGCCATAATTATAAGTGGCGGGCAGGCCACAGAGCGCGCTCTCTCCACATGCACCAGGGTGCCGGGGCGCAACACTCTGGGTGCAAGACAACCATGCAGGACCATATATAATACTGAGCAGCATAGGCTGACGAGAGTAACTCCCTGCATGGGCGCAGCTCCAAATAGCCCTTCAAAAAGCCACGAGCCACGAGGTAGCCATGGCTGACGGCGGAGCTCATAACTTTCACGCTTGGGCACCAAATTCGGCTGTGATTATCACAATCGCTTTGTCTTTCTAAGACGCACACGCTGATAAAATTTTCCGAAGCTATTGCACAATATATGACGTACGAGCAAACGCTCCTCGACGCAACGCAGCCTGGCGGCTGCGCTAGGCCATGAAAATACGTCTGCAGCTCCAGCTGCAGCTTCGCCCTCAAGTCCGGCAGGCAGCGGTGACACTAGTCGCGCACTGGTGGTCGCCCCGCACCCTCCCGGGCTTCATGCCTCGCCTTCAGCCTCCGGCCTGAGCCCAAACGCAGCCGCCCAACCGAACCTAGCTGGTCTGAGTACGACTTTGACGTCGACTGGTTATTTTCCACCTTCGACGTCAACAGACCCGGCTTTTTCGACTGGCCACACATCCGGATCCTGGAGCTTTTGTTGTATATGGGTCGTACGCCTCCCTTCTTGACCTGTGCCAGCACCTCCAACGCCATAAATGCATGCTTCCGCAGCCAGTCTGACGGCCAATTTCAGCCCCGGCACGCACCTGACCTGTCTGGCTGGTCACGACCGCGCCTTCAGCTTGCTGCCCTCTTTTCCATCCTTCAGCGCTGTTCCGCGGACCTCTGGAAACCCATCCCCTTGACCGAATCCACCCCCCTCCTCCACCTCCACGAAGCCATCTCACAGCACGTCACGCCCCTAGCTGCAGATGTGGCAGCTGTGGGTCGCACGCCGGCTGCTGAGCTCCCTACCATGATCCCCACCGCCACCGCCACCCTCCTCGCCTCCCCTCCCCCCCACCTCCGCCTCCACCGACTCCATCACCGCCCACTGCCCAGCTCCGCGACATCGACCAGCACCTTAAGGACAATGCCATCGCCCTCGAGGTCCTGCAAAACACCGCAGGCCTTACCGCCCAGGCGGTGAAGGACCTTGCCGCCAAGCCCGCCTCAGCTGGCCTGGCTGGCGACGCTCCTCCCATCCCGACCTGGGCGGACATGCTTAAGCAGCACACCACCACCACCTCCGCCGTCGCAGCACTGTCAGCTCCAGCAGCAGACGCTCGCTGACCTCCGCGAGGAGGCAGAGCTCGCCAAGCGCAGCCTCAACGTCATCGTCAAGAACTTCGCCCTCAGTTGTGGAAGGTGAGAATTAATTCCGAGAAGCTTGCAGTGACGTGCGTTTGAGTCTTTGAGAGAGAAATTCTTGGTCGCATGGGCCTTACTACTGGTGAGATCGAGCTGGTCGCCCACCGCCTTCCCCGCGCGCGGGGTAAGGCAGGGGCGCCCCCGCTCCTTCTCACCCGGCCGGCGGACAAGATTTCTTTTCTCAGACGCCGCAAGCGGCTCGAGAAGACTCACTTCACCCTTCAACGACGACTTGACCCTGCCTGGCGCAGCAACAACGGCGACGGGAGCTATGGCCGACCTACCTCCACTCTCCAGCTCCGGCAGACCAAGGCGGGGAAGCCGGTGTACTGGAAGGGGGCGGCCATCTACGTCGGCCACAAGCCCTGGCATGCGACCCCCGCGGCCCCAGCGACTCCAGACGCCCCAGCTTAGGGGAATACAGCAGTAGTAGTGTAGAATAGATAGACCGTGGCCAGGTACATGTACGCCTACTACATGCACTATCCCATCTGATTCACGAGCATTAAATTTAGCCATGTACATGTGTGCCTATGATGTGCCACACTTCAGATGATGCCTAGCTTTATTTAGTTCTGCTGTGCCCATGCAGAGAGCTGCTCTCTGCTGAGATGCCACGCTCTAGCTCTTGTATAGCCATGATGATCTTTCCCCCCCATGACAGGCTCCCCTTAGCAGGGTTGAGCTTGAGACTTTGGGGGGCCGGTGCAGGTGCCGGCTTGGTGCACCTAGAGCAAGTGTCGTTTACATTCCCACCCTCGCAGGAAAGTAGCTTAGAATGTATGATAGTAGGCCATATGCCCCTTCTCTGGGATATGTGCTACATATACTCCCAACGGAGTTATGTTCCTACTAGTAAATTAATAGGCTGACGCATAGCTTTATATCTTATATGTCGTGGGCATAGATGAGGCCGCAAGTAAATTCTGCTGCATGGTTCATCGGCCCCCCCTCCCCATGCCCTAAGGCTCATTCTTAATCACTAAGCCGGCCAGGTTCGCGGCCAGCCAGCTCAGAGGAGCAAAGCGGGCGCATATATGCCTGGCGCATAACATAATCCTGCACTACAGTTAAGAATAAACAGGTACGGTGACAGGACGCAACCTTGCCAGACGCCGGCCTGCCTGCAGTGGACATGGCGGGGTAATGCCGTGTTGAGTGCGCACCGAGGTGGTTGACCCCGGCATACAGCGGGCGGATGACAGCAATATTCAGTCAGGCCGGGGGTGGGTACGCGAGCGCGAGCGAGGACAGCCCAGAGAGCGGCCCAGCGGACAGAATCGAACGCCTTGAAGAAGTTGAAGATCAGGATGGCGGGGTTAACTCACCAGGCTGCAGGAGCGCGATCTCCTCCGAAACTCATCTGCCATTACAGTAGAGGACAGCTCGGATGAGGATTACATCCCCATCTAGTGCTTAACGGTTGGGGGATGATGCAGACGATATTTGTTTAAACTTTTGTGTAATTATTTTTCTAATGAGATTAGCATAGTACTCCGTGGCATGCCTCTGCGCATGACACGCAAGTACTTACTTACTTACTTACTTGGAGGCGCTGCGCGACAAAGATGGCCATGACTGTGTTGCAAGCGCCCAGGCCGAAAGCCCATTTGGCTCTCCCCAAGGTGATGGCCGAGAGCAGAGCGCAAAGGCGGTTGAGGATCATGCACAACTGAAGCACTGTTGTCTGCTGGGCTTTACCTCATCTAGGTCGTAGTTCCTTTTCTATTAGTTGTGTTGTTCGTTTGCCTTGGGGGATTTTGTAAAGGTAACTTTCTCTGGGGGTACTACCCCCAACCGCGTTGGTGGTGCATTAGCTATAAAACTTTGAAAGTCGTGCTAATTATATGACAAGTTGACAACGCGTGTAGAACGATGGGCCGGCCAACCGACTATACGTCCAAACCATATTATATTGCCATTTGCCACCGTTGTGAAATTTATCATATGGGAATGGCTGCCCCTGGCACTTTTAAGTCGTATATGAGACCTAAGATGTCTCAACTTTCAACACCCACCCACGGTGTTGCGCGTACAATGCTTGTACCACACGATCATCTGCATGCAACATATAGAGCTTGAGCACATATTCATGGTCTTGCTCGATGGCCAGGCAACCACGTTACTCGACTGCTAAACTCTATTGTGATAATCAAGGATGTCTGCTCAATCAAGCTTTGTTTCAACAGTCGTCTCTTTAACGGTCATCAAGGGTCTCTCATCACTGACGATGTAAGATCTCTGGCCTGCTGCATGACTCCTGTCTCCACGCGACTCAGTCATGTGCTTGTTTACGTCTCCACGCGACATGCGGCGCTCTCCATTCAGGAGACCAAAGGCAGCACCTGCCGCAGGTGAATTCGTAGATATATGGCAAGTGTACGGAAATATTATTATCGTTTCAAATAATTGAATATATATGGCACCAGGCATGCAGCCCAACGCTACCCCCGACAAACAATGGACCCAAACCACAATTGCCTCTCCATTCCAATAAAAATACCCATGTGCATCCCGAGTTCCCCAAACCCGACACACACCCAGCCCCACCCCCTCAATTAACGGGCCCCCCCCCCCCCCCCCCCCCCTGGCCCCTGACCACCCCTCCCCCTCCCCGATCCATTTTCTCCGTCTCCATCGGTCCCTCCCCGCTTTCTACCAAGCACCACACATCGAACGATCCATAGCCCACCCAGTAAGTCACAGTCAACCCTCCTCCCTTCTTCCACAAGCACGGGCAAAAGGCACAACGTCAACATGACAACGTACACAAAAGCAAAAACATGATGTCCATAGCATTCAAGCCAGCATAGAATGCAAGCAGCGAGCACAGAATGCAAGCAGCGAGCCTAGCACGCTACTAAAGTAGTGAGCAGTACCAATTATTATGCCCCGTTAGCAGTGTGACCAAAACGACTCCCGGGCGTAGTAATGACTATATACGTGGAATGGTGGGCAGCGTCTAATGTATAGTAGCCCCCAGTGTCACCTCAGAAGTCCACAGTGTCTAACTACTCGAATAGATTATTACTACCATTAGTCTAGTTGATAGTCCCAAGTGGCAGTCCACAGCATTCAGTTGAATCAGTTCCCATTCAAAGACATTACTGCATTACCTGATGCCTGCAGCAGCGTTGCTATCGCGTCTTGCATCTGCGAGCCGTGCAGCGTCATCAAATCAACCCGTCATCAAACCTCATCCTGGGGTTTGCATATTCACCTCAAGCTTATAGCAAACTTACAGCATACTAACCTCAAGGTCTGCATATTCACCTCAAGCTTACGTACCACGGCTAGTTTGTAACCCAAACGATGTGCATGCCTGATGGATAGGTACCATCTTCGCCCCAGGCATCACCCATTCGCCCACAGCCTGGCTGACGGGAGCTTATAGCCCAGATCTTACCTAGCTAGGAGGATATCTGATCTTACTGAGGAGGATAGCGGATGTTACTTAGTAAGAGGCTGGCGGGTCTTACTTAGGAGGATAACGGATCTTGTTTAGGAGGTAAGTGGAATGGCGCGGTACGGTCAGCTTACCTAGGAGGCTAGTGGCATAGCTTGGTAAGATCATGTTACCTCGGAGGCTTGTGGAGTCGCTAGGGACAGTCATCTTACCGAGGAGGCTTAGTAGTGGGATACATAGGTACGATGATCTCACCTCGGAGGCTAGTGGAGTCGCTAGCTAGCTAGGTACGGTCATCTTACCGAGGAGGCTTAGTAGTGGGATACATAGGTACGATGATCTCACCTCGGAGGCTAGTGGAGTCGCTAGCTAGCTAGGTACGGTCATCTTACCGAGGAGGCTAAACGTCCCGAGCGCGACGAATCTCTGGAGCACGTGCCGGTCGTGCCCCGGCTTCCTCTGCATGGCAGCAAGATGGGCCGCACGCGAGGTAGCAAGGGAGGCAGAGAGGGAGGCAGCCAGGGAGGCAGCGAGGGAGGCAGCAAGGGAGGCAGCGAGGGGGGAGTCGTTCATGTCATATCGCAAGGGAAACGACTCAGAGAGACCTGCACGTATGCGCACGCGAATTTCGAGTATAAAGGACGTACAACCGCACAAGCCGCGCAAGAAGAACATACAGCATAAATAGATAACACTCGCACCTAAGCATGCACGAGCACCCCACCATCACCATCACCATCACCATCACCATCACCATCACCATCACCATCACCATCACCATCACCATCACCATCACCATCACCATCACCATCACCATCACCATCACCATCACCATCACCATCACCATCACCATCACCATCACCATCACCATCACCATCACCATCACCATCACCATCACCATCACCATCACCATCACCATCACCATCACCATCACCATCACCATCACCATCACCATCACCATCACCATCACCATCACCATCACCATCACCATCACCATCACCATCACCATCACCATCACCATCACCATCACCATCACCATCACCATCACCATCACCATCACCATCACCATCACCATCACCATCACCATCACCATCACCATCACCATCACCATCACCATCACCATCACCATCACCATCACCATCACCATCACCATCACCATCACCATCACCATCACCATCACCATCACCATCACCATCACCATCACCATCACCATCACCATCACCATCACCATCACCATCACCATCACCATCACCATCACCATCACCATCACCATCACCATCACCATCACCATCACCATCACCATCACCATCACCATCACCATCACCATCACCATCACCATCACCATCACCATCACCATCACCATCACCATCACCATCACCATCACCATCACCATCACCATCACCATCACCATCACCATCACCATCACCATCACCATCACCATCACCATCACCATCACCATCACCATCACCATCACCATCACCATCACCATCACCATCACCATCACCATCACTATCACCATCACCATCACCATGACCATGACCATGACCATGACCATGACCATCACCATCACGCCCGCGTAGCGCAAGCACACGGCAAGCGCATCAAGATGGGATACATACACCGCCAGGAGCCATAATTAGCGTGAGCATTGGTCAACGCCACCAGCTGCAGGAGTACCGGCGCCCGAGCCCCCCCCAGGCATGGCTGAACACACACACACACACTAATAAGCAGACGTATGTGGCTGACACATACATGGCAAGCATATCTGGCGGTTGCCTTGACTCTTGAGACGCTTCCAATGCTTGTCACGCAGCGTGCTCGGATAAGAGCAAGCCGAGGCACACGGTGACGGTGCTAGATTCATAAGCCAGGATAAAGTTATCGGGCGCACGAGCGGCACCTGCAAGGGATTAAAATGTAAAGCCAGACTGCATGCTAGGTAGCTCAATTCCAGTTTGTGAGCCATTTTGCCGGGCCATTGCACTTTGCCAAAGATGTCTGTGCCTATGTGTGGCAGACCTGTGCGCGCAGGGAAGTGACTACAAATTCCCTTTAGAAAAGAACAACAGTGCCTTGGAGGCTTGTGTGGCACGGATGAGGGCCATTGTGAACCTGTGACCTACCCCAGCTACCCAACCAACCATACTGCCATAGCCCTTGGCTCAGCCACCGCATGGCAAGCGATGAGGGTACCTAAGGCCTGCCCGCCATCCCCTTTCGGTGCACCCATCCAACCCAGCCACGCAGCAAGAAACATCACCCTATCCATTGAAAAACGTTTTGAAAAAGAAAAGCTAAAATGGAATAAAGCGTTTTTAGTCCTCTTAAGCAATCTGCTACCCAGTCCGCAGGCATTGGACCTCGCGCGAGGTTACTATCCGCGTTGCGGGAACCACTACGGGTTTGTCTCTCTCACTCACAAACATGCACCCGCGCGCTAACCACGCGGTCGCGTAGTCCACTCACCACATTACTTCTGAGGAGTCCTCTACACAAGCCTCGCTGAGAAGGGCTTGGCCACGGTTGAAGAAGCCGACTCGAAATATCAGTTATCATGTTCGATGTGTGTGCCTGACTCAGCCCATATGAAATAGACGCCCACTGTGGCCCGCCATGTCTTATGGTACGTTATCTAGTGGCCCTGAGGATCTTGGAATACCCTGCATGATCTTATGGTCCCAGGCTGCACAATTCAAGGAACCAACACTGCTTGATGGCACTAATCGACGTTCCGATTTCTCATCGGGACAGCCGGGTGCCAGTAAGTAGAGTGCCAAGAAACACATCAGCAGTGGCAGGTACTGGTAGATTAAATTGCACGTGATGGACAAAGTGAGCGTTATCCTGGCAGCAAGTGGCCCCATGTGGTTGTGTGTTTCAGTACGAACTACTTAGTTTTTTTGGGGGTCTCCTTGAGATTAAGCCCTAAACCGTCCGCAGTTAGGTGCGAAAGTTCTACTTAGGTGCGAAATGCCGGGCGCCTCGCCCGCTGGTTGCTTTATATGTATATATATATATAGAGAGAGAGAGAGCAGCCACTTGGGCCAAGTGGCGTAGGACGAGGGGCGTGCCGGATGCCAGTAATGAAATATGGCGTAACATGGAGCGTGCCGGATGCCAGTAATGAAATATGGCGTAACATGGAGCGTGCCGGATGCCAGTAATGAAATATTGCATGGCATGGAGTGTGAAAATAATGAAATATGTATTATGAAATGGAAGTTACCATCAGACTGTACCAGGAGAGATTCAGACACCAAAAACAAAGTACTTCAGCTAGTAGTACATAGAAAAACAAGTGTTGGATGCCAAAATTAAGATGCTTCTCAAAGTAAATCAAGTGTGTCGGATGCCAATAATAAGATACTATGCCTCACGATTCTGTTCATGAACGTATAATTTCGAGTTAAAGATACAATCTGTAAAATACTAGTCGGACGCCAGCGCCTCACCTTGGGGACCTGCTGCACCCCCTTGCGCAGAAGGAACGTGACGACGTTCGGGTAGTCGCCCTCGAGCGCGAAATGCAGCGCGTTGCATCCCTCCTGCCCTCCTCCACATCATAATATACATAGAGTATAGCGCAGCATACACAGGGAGCAGCGCAGAATATGCATGGAGGAGCGCAGAATATAAAAGGAAGAAGAGGAAAGCTCTAGTTCAGCGGACTGCATCATACCATCACAATTAAAGTGCGTTGCATCCTTCCTGCCCTGCCATCAACCACAAAATGATACAAATAGCAGAGCAAGCGAAACCAAAGAAAAGAGGCAGAAGAGAAATAGAAGACCCAGGTTCAGGGTTTAGGGTTTAGGATGAGGGGTTTAGGCTCCAGGCATCAGGCCTTTCGTGAGTCCCTGTAAGGAGTTATTACCCGGAACACCAGCTGCAGCTGTGTGCGGCGCACAACATGCGCCCACCTTGTCCAGTGCGTGCACGTCCACGCCTTGTTGCGTGAGGAACTCGATCAGCTCGACGTTGCCGGACGCGGCCGCCAGGTGGACCCCGGTGGACCCTGATCTCTGCCGCGTGGTGGTCCGTTTCCAATAGCATAACAGTACAATTGCATAACAGTACAATTGTATAACAGTAAAATAGTATTATATTACAACAGTATAAATGTACAACAGTATATCAGTAGACATTTTGGCCATGCATTCATTTTAGCTGTCGCAGGTTTGGTATAGATGTTGGCCATGCGTTCAATTTGGCCATTGCAGGTTCATTTCGAAATGTTGACTTCATTTCCATTATGGCATACATGCACGTTCATGTAAACCAGCATCAAGTTCAACCTTATAATAAAGAACCCTCCACGGTGCACTCTCTACCGTACAGTTCATCTTGTCATTGAGGACGATGCATTATGAAAGTGATCGAGATCGGCAACACAAGCAAAGCGCCAAACAGGAAGGACCCCCAGGCAGATATCACACGGCATTGAGACCTTACTCCCATGCACGAGGCTGCATGGGTTGGGACGTGGTTCTCACCTCGGTGATAAACCTGGCATCCGCACCCTTCTCAACCAGGTACTTCACAATGTCCAGGTGTCCCAGCGTGCACGCCTCCAGGACCACGTTCATGCCGGACTGCAGAGTGACCGATGTCCCATGCAGGGACGCATGCAGGGGGTAGATGGTGCCACACATTACAGGGCTCATAGACCTCAGAGAGTCAGAAAAATGTAACATTTCTAACAACATATTTATGCAGACAGCTGAGCCATACATGACCATGCAGTTGTGACCGCGACTGGGAGCTTGTGCGGAATCATAAAGTCAAGCATCGTAGCATTCAAGCGTCGAGACTTAGAGTGAGCAGTCGCTGTGGACCGTGTCAAGCGTTATGAAGGCTGGTTGACCACAATAACACAACAATGCGGTCCACAAACAGGCAATATGGACAGGGACCGCCTTTCTAATTGATACATTCTCTTTCAAAATACGGGAGAACGGTGGCACCCGAGCTTCCTGCCTGTTTACAACTATCACGATGAGCAGGATGATTATGACAATCACAATGGAATCTTTCTGGAGCAAATGGTCTCACAACTCACATCCGTAACGTTGTTGATGGCCGCGCCGTGCTCCACCAAGCATTGCACCATGTCCAGTCGGCCCGTGTGGCACGCCAGGAAGAGAGGGTAGCGCCCCATCTGGCAACCGTTACAAACATGGGCAGAACAGACATGGGCAGAAAAAATTGTGAAATCAGTGTCGCACAAGGTGACAAACCCACCAGTACAGTCCAAGGGTTCATGTCTTCTAGTGGTAGTGCCCCGGCCTCTGCAGCAGCCCCGCAGCCGGAACAAACATGCACATCAAATGGACAAGACCATCACGGCCATCACGGCCATCACGGCCATCAAGACCAGAGACCAGACAGAGGTGACCGAGCACTGCGAACGGCGAGGCGAGGCGAGGCGAGGCCAGGCGTTGTCGCACAAGGATAGTGATCATACCTGCCCTTGTAGTATAGTAGTATCACAACACTGTAATAGTGTACCGTCACTTGAGTGTTTGATACTGTAGTAGTGTACCACTGTATAACAGTGTACCACTCACTCGTGTTTGAAAGGGCCCCATCTGGCAGCCACGATGCGTGCACTAGCCAGCAAGTGCACCAGCCGAGAGAAACGCTTATTTATATACTGCTAGGGGCATGTTTTTCTGCGAGCGATCCCGCAAGGGAGTTACCCTGGTGGAGCCTCGTTTCAAGGGCCTAAATACCACAGCAGCCAGCAGGGTACCGCTCCATAGGGGCAGCAGGGGAACAGATGCAAGAAGAAGAACAATTACCAGAGGATGGTCACGGGGGTTGGTCAGAAATAGAGGACGATGCATGCGAGGTTTGCTAAGGTGAAGAGTGAGGGAGGGTGCCTGCAGGAGAGAGTGGGACGGGGTTAAGTGCAGGCGAACATTGTTTGGATTGCCAGCTGCATGTCCCTCTCAACGTTGATCTGGTCCATTAGAGCCCAGAATTGCAAGCTCAGCATTTAATGCCAGTGTTTATTTAAACAATAAACATACGTATTGTTAACCGGCGAGAGAATTGCAGCGCTGCAGCACAAGCAGCTCCATGCCTGCTGCTGCTCTGGCCAGCATTGACGCAATCATGCATGAGACTGCCATAAGTATGGGATTGAAAAAGGGGTGGGGGGTGGGGGCAGAGAGAGAGAGAGAGAGAGAGAGAGAGAGAGAGAGAGAGAGAGAGAGAGAGAGAGAGAGAGAGAGAGAGAGAGAGAGAGAGAGAGAGAGAGAGAGAGAGAGAGAGAGAGAGAGAGACAGAGAGACAGGTTGCTGGGATCAAGAGAGATAGTTCAAATCCAATTCTCCTCCAACATTCTCCTAATCCAGCGAAGCCGTTGTCAGGAGCAGCGCGGTGGGCTATTTGTAGGCAACATTCCTGTCGAACTCATGGGCACGGATGGAGGGGTAGCTAGGAACCCAGGTACTCCCAACTGCCTCACACCTTGCAAGGTATTCCATGTTCAGGTGACGCGCCTGCTTAGTGTACTTATTCTCCCAGGGATATCAGGGATACCAGAGATTGGACACTAAACTCGTGTCGTACAGTGTCCTTGTGAAGTCACCGATGCCCTTATTGCCTTGGCGCATGATGAGGCCTTATTGCTTTAAAATTGAGACATGCAATTTCATAGGTAACAGCGAGCATCTATGCACTCACACGGTCGGGCTTGTTGATGTCCACTCCGAGCTGAAGGAGATGATGGATGACGTCAAGGCGGCCTTCCTTCACAGCCAGCGAGAGGGCCGAATCCACATCCTGGACGTGATTACCGCGACACCATAACACCGAACCGCACCAGCGCGCCCAATCGTCATTAAGCGTGGGATTTAACTTTTAAATACGTGCTAGGAATGCCTTCTTCGTGGGTAGGAAAGAATATATGGCACATTCGCATTCGCCCATCTCGACGACGGATACATGCCTTCTAAACCCTAAAAAGTGCCTTCTTCGCATGCGGCATGGAATGTTCCTGCCAGCATGATGGTGTCCACGCGGCGCCCTAATGACTAGGGACATCGGTTCCGATGATCTTGGACCTTGTCCCACGTCCCGATGATGACGGAACACAAACTCGAAACGGAGATCGCTAGAGGGACTCAAGCCGATACAGTAAGGCAACATCTCCCATGACTTACCTCAGATGACACCAGCCTCTTGTAATACGAGACCCATTCCTCAACGCTTTGCTCGACGTTCTCAGAAAGCGCCATTCTGCACCTTGCGCCTCACTGCTTTGCGCAGTGTTCCGTAATCCTCTCGACTCCATGACAACATCATGAATTTCTTTAACAGACTGGACGCCAGCGTTGCGCCCAACATGCAGCACAAGCCCTACGAAGTACAGGACAAGACCCGTGGCTAGAGCTTCGCGGAAATCGCCTACTAACCGGCATCGCAGGATCGATGCTGTTTTGAGGAAGGGTTAGCACAATCACAGAGAACCTCGCAGCCTTGCCTCGTCGAGCTCAGGTTGCACACCTTAGCCCAGGCTCCTACAGTGTAGCTCGGGACACCGCCACCAGGAAATACAGTACTGGGTGAATACTGAATGCCAAGTGGCACTGGCCGGAAAGACAAGTGAGAAAGGACGGTCCCGCGTCCAAGAAGAACGACAAGTGTAGCCTTGAGTCTGAACACAACTGGCCAACGCCAGAATCACGCAAGAATGCAACTTCGTCTTGCAAGCTCGACAAGACCGTCGCCTTTGACAAAAGTTGCTTTGTCACAAAACAAGCGCTTCCAAATGCTCATGTGCTCAGTGCTCACTTATTACAGAGGAAAAACTAAAAGAAACAGCGACTGGGGTGGTCTGCAATGCCTCGCACCATGCAAAGCCGTGCATGGCTGCTCAGATCGTCGGTTTGGGACACTACCCACTCCAGATCTGTCTATGAGATACTCAGCTTAGGCCATCGCGGGCAACCTAGCCAAGTAAAGGTCGTGCCTTTTTTCCGACGAAGCTTCAGTACGGGGCACCCAGCGTAAGCGAATAAATAGCACACACAGCGGGGATTCTTTCGGTTGTAAACGACAAGTACAGAATGCAGCAATTCTCTCTGTGGCCCAGGAAACGAGCAATAGAGCCAGCCATCCAGCCATAGAATGGCACAACTCTGGAGTAAGGGGCAGCCGCTCTCTTAGCAACATTCTGTATATTAGATCCCGCAGCGACTTTGGACCGACGTCGGATGTCCCTGTGCCTAGTAGTTATCACTCCGGACAGTCAACCAGACAACCCGCTTTACGTTTATAAGATGCTGCACAAGATCGTAGGCTAGCTTTTGTAGCATCTTGCTCGCACGAATCATGTTGGTACCAGTGTGGCCTGCCGCTGGCCACCTGCGCAGCCAGGTAGGCAACTTCTCTCACCGAAAGCCGGGCCACGCTCACTTTTGGCATCGCAGGCATGGCAGGTACACGTGACGTCCAGGTTCTCTGGCATCCAGGCTGATGGGATAGAAAGACGCAGCAGTATCACAGGCTGGCCATTTATGATACAAGACGGGCAAGATTCACGGCCTCGCTGTCAAGAGTACCATGCATAGCACTCATAAAGCCTTTCCAGCTGGCAATGGACCATGTACCAGTGCTGACACAACGGGAATCAGTAGCCATAGGGCCATATGTACCCGATCAACCTTGCCTTCGTAACACTATTAAATTAAATTAACTTAAATAAATTATAACATGCCTCCGTTGGGAGATCATGTGGCACATATTCCTTGATGGGTGTGGAGGTGGAGGAAGCCGCGTAATCGAGCTAACCTAACTCTAAGCTATCTAGTCTATAAAATCCTAACTACCCTACTCAGCAAAACGCCCCTTCCTCTGGGGGGGGGGTGGCTTGCCCACAGGGGCTGGCGTGTGAGCCTGGACAATCTTCTGCCACCGCTTCTTGTTCTGCATGGCAGTCCAAAGAAGGGAGAGGGAGTGGATGCGGTGTTCAAACTGAGCTGGGACCACTAGGTCGGCCAGCAACATCTGGGTGTAGTTCATGGCAGGTTTACCTAGCTTCCTGAGAATGTCCTTGGGGCCAGGCCAGGTCAAAATATGCCGCCCTGGCTGGCCAAGCCGCTGGGGGCCGGCCAGACCAAGGGCGGTGTCAACCTGGCTGGTGTGAGCAAGATGTCCTACAAATGCTATCCTACGCTGCCTAATCTCGTCCGAAATACGAGGCATACCATGATACAAAGACTCTAATGACCTACGCTGGGAAAACCCTACATTCAGGACCTGTCGGAGCATCCTGTAAACCGTGCCGTCTAGCTTAGCTGCCAGTGTGTCCGTGAGTGTCCACGCTTCGGCGCCATACGTGAGCACCGTGAGGACGAGGACCTTGAAGAGCATGCGCTTGCGGTGCTCGCCCAGGCCCTTCGAGCGCCAGTAGGTGTTGAGCGAGCGGAGCCTGGCCCAGGCCAGGCCGATGCGGATGTCCACATCGTCGGCGGTGTCAGGGGGCATGCTCCCCAACAGTTTGAAGCGGTCACGGAACGGGACCTCCGTCCCGTCGAGCAGGAGCGGCAGCGGTGGGCGTCTGGAGGCCCCGGCCAATCACCATCGCCTCAGTTTTGACACTAATCTCCAACCCCACCGCCCTCGCCTCCAAGCCCAGACAGTCCAGCCAGGTCTGAATGTGCTCGGGGCGCGCGATGAGGGTGGTGTCGTCCGCATAAATTAGGTCGGCCAGGCGGTAGCCAGTGCCAACCCCGCCGTGCTCGCGCTTGTTAAGGATGTCCAAGCCTGGCTCGAACCCCTTAAGAGCAGTAAAGCGCGCATGCACGTGCCCGGCGCATGGCGTGATTAAATTAAATTAAATTAATTTAATTTTAATTATGACAGGCCTCCGTTGGGAGATCATGTAGCACATATTCCTCAAGTGATGGGTGGTGGAGTGGGGAGAGCCGTGTAATCGGACTAACCTAAAGCTAATCTAGCTAGTCTAGAAAAATCCTAACTACCCTACTCATCAAAACGCCTCCTCCTCTTGGGGGGAGGTGGCTTGCCCACAGGGTCGGGCGTGTGAGCCTTGACAATCTTCTTCCACCGCCTCTTGTTCTGCATGGCAGACCAAAGAAGGGAGAGAGAGTGGATGCGGTATTCAAACTGGGCTGGGACCAGTAGGTCATCCAGCAACATCTGTACGTAGTTCGTGACATGTCATCATGGCGTAATCCACAACAATAATGAACAGGTATGGTGACAGGACACAACCTTGCCACACCCCGTGGTGAAGGGGGAATGGTGGGGTGGTGCCTTCCGCAGTCCGCACTACTGCCTGTGAGCCCTCATACAGTCGACGAATGGCAGCAATAAACGCTGGTGGTACCCGATCCAGAGCTAGAATGGCCCAAAGAGCCTCCCAGAGGACCGTGTCAAAGGCCTTGATATAGTCGACAAAAATGAAGACCAGCGGCAGACCATCAGGGCAAAGGCGACGCACCTCCTCCATCAACCGGCGCGCGACAAATACAGCCATGACAGTGTTACGACCACGGCGAAAACCCATCTGAGACTCACCCAGGTGTGGATCCAGCGCGGCACGGAGCCTGTGCAGCATCATGCCCATGAAGACCTTCAGCGCGGCTCTCTGGAGGCAGACACCCTGATAGTTACCGGGGTCAGCAGCAGATCCCTTCTTGAGCAGAGCCCTTCATATTAGCTGCATGTACATTGCATAAATTGTGCTACTAAATCTAATTCAGTTAGGTTGACGAGACTGTGAGATGGATATGGACAGGGGTGATGCAATGAGTTTGAGTCATCATATCAACTAGATGTCTCATTGGCATCAACGAGAGACGTTGCAGGCCTGACCGCAGTGCTAGCTGTCCACTCGAGATTGTGTCATGTGGCTAGCTAGCATGCTTGAAGGATTGGACAAGCCGCTGCGCACCTTGCGTGGCATAGAGAAGCGCCCATGTGGGCCACTGGTGCAAAAATAGAGGCAAATTAAATTCTACCCTTTGTTTATTCAATATCAGCCACACTGCTGTCAGCCACAGTGCTGACACACTCAGCCAAGTTGATGTAAAATAAAGCTCTTATCCAACTTTTAAGAACAGGGGATCAGGCAGCATGTCCAGCTATGCTGTACATGCCTGCTCGATCTTCCAAGAAAATGACATGCGCAGCACCCATGATCAAAACTGAGTTGACCAGCGGCTGCAAGGGAGCTAAAGTAACTAAATATATTACTCCCCGCACAGTAGGAGCATATAATTATGCTCGAAAAAGATTGCCACGTAATCTCACCCTACCCTGGGCCATTCTGTCCGAATACATTCCAATTAAGAGCAGAAATCCTTTCCGTTTGAAAGCAAAACCAGAGTGCCACCTCGATCCGCTGCCCGTGCTGCTATGTCGACCAGCTCGAGGAGCGTGCACAGTGATTTATAAGCCCAAGTAACAATGTTACCGCAACTACTATCTTAATGAGACAACCACTATTGAAAAGTATATCAATGAGACAACCAGCGCAGTCCACAGGCACGCGCCTTCAATTAATTAATTAAGTACGTCCGCGTGTTGGTCGACTATAAGTACCCCTTCTGGGGCGACCCCCTTGCCTGGCGATGACTGGGCGAGGAGTTGCGGTGGCCTCGACCAGGTAGCACCTCCCACGGTGCCAATCCCACTATGTCACTCGGTGAAAGACGCTGCCATGTCCCCATGGATGATGGTGACCGGGCAAGGCCCATGGTGGCCTACTCCGCTGCCCACACGTCTCCAGGTCCATCGTGCTGCTGCCACATGTCCCTGATCCAGGTCAATGCCCACACTTCGGTACGGCAAACGTGTGTGGCCTTTCTTACTAGTTAACGCGGTTTGGCGTAGTCTCCATGCCTTTCATGTCCCTCCATTCCCTTCCTGCGGCCAAGCGTTTCCCCATCCGAGTTAGAGCGGGTCAACCGACCCCATCTGCGATTGTATGGGCCGGGGTTGCGGATTTGTACACTTTACCATGGCGCCCTTGCCCCCCCCCTGAGAAAAGGCCAAGGCCAGGATGACAAGGCACTTGATACAGAGGTCGTGCGCCCAGTGTGGTGCCCTGTGCTAGCAGGGCAATTTCGCTGCACTGTTGAGGGTTACGTGCTGCACTTGGGACGCGGAGGGCAATAGCTGCGCCCGCAGGGAACGCTGGAGGGGCTGCAAACGGTTACAGCGCTGGAGGGGGTGAAACCAGGAGTGCATTGGCATTTGCGGCTGCGGAAAAGGCAGTTTGGAAGCCCAGGTGGCTTTTCCCCCCCCTTCCCCCTTCCCCCCTTTTCCCTGAGCCGCCCCAGGTGGCAGGGCGACGCAGCAACAGGATGGATGCAAAGTAGCCATGATGGACGCATGGCGTACCCTGGTGCAGCATGGCTTGAAGGGATGATTTAGATGAAGTGTGTAACCTGTCATTTGCTTTACAGGGCCAGCACCGGCAGGGCTGTGAAGTCACCATTCTTTGCGCCCTGGCCAGGTTGTGTATCCCCGCCAGTACCCATCGTCAAGGTCATCAAGTGCCGCGCTGTTTGAGCGCAACCATTGCCAGAAGGGCCCAGGCCTCGCTGAGTCCCATCCGTACCTTTGCAAGGCAACCACCCAGTTATAGTGACCAGTGGGTTGCATGCTATCCCTTTCCAAGGCAACCACCCAACAGTTATAGTGACCAGTATAGTGACCAGTGGGTTGCATGCTATCCCTTTCCAAGGCACCCCCCGTGAGACAGCAACAAGGGCCAACCTTCCCGTAAGCCAAACCCGTTTGGGTTTTCTCGCAAAGTCGGGGACTTCTCTGAGGGGCATGGCCCTGATCTATTCCCAGGAAGGGCAACTGGTCCAGCAGACGCCCCAACATATTTCAACACCGAAAAGAACACGGGGGGGCCAGGCCAGTCATGGAAAGATTTTACGCCAAACGTGCCAGGCCGTCGCGTGCACACAGACCGGAACAAGGAATCTTCGCAGCCTTTCTTGTTGGCAGTTCCGTGTGGACTAGTGGCGCAACAGACTTCCCGCCAGGAAAACCCGAGGAACCGGTGGAGAAAAAAAAGGGGAAGTCCTTGGGGAAACCTAAGAGCCGCGACTGCGGTCGTGTGGGCGAATACGGGGCATGATTGCCGTGGGGTTGGCAAGAGCTTACGGGGTGGTTGGCACACTTGAAGCGCTGGTTTGCACGTCGCAGGGACGATGCTTGCTATTCCACGTTTGGCAGCATCAGCTACTGCCTAGCTGCCCCCGAGAGGGTGGTGACGAGTGCCCCCCTCTCTCTGGATGACGGGGGGTGCAAGCAACAGCTGGCACCGCCAGCTGCGATACGATAGGCCGGCACGTGTCGTTGAGCCGCCGCCGACTATAGTGCTATGTGCAGTCGCACACAATCACCAATCATGGCCAGGTTCCATCACCGTAAGCTGGGGTGTGTGTGATCAGCGCGCTCTGCGCCCCCCCCCCCCCCCCCCCGCGCGCCCCCCCCCGGCATCGCCCATGTCCCATGGCCGTCTTGTCCTTCCCTTCTTCCCGGGGTTGGTTTCCGAACTAATTCTTTCCTTCGCGCGTTCCTTCGTATCCCTGATGCCCCATGTCCGATTCCGCCAACGCCACAATCGTCATCGAAAACAATCATCATCATCATCATCATCATCATCCCCATCCCCATCCCCATCATCATCCCGCCTCCGACCCCGCGGGCAGCCCCCTGCTGGCCGACGCGTCGCGCCCACCCCGCTCGCTCACCTCACCGCCCTCTCTGCTAATGCTGCCACCCATGCTCATGAGATCTCTGCCACCGCCACCACCCACACGGGACCTGACCGCGGTGGAGGCAAGGGAAGCCCTGCCACTGGCGGCCTCTGAGGGGAGCGCCCCCGCCCCCGCCCCCGCCCCCACGCCAGCCCCAGGGACCCTGCGCGCCGCGTCGCCTAGACAGGCCTCCCTCGGCGTGATGCCCGCGACCAGCGTCATGAGGGTGGCCACGTCTGCGGCCGTGCGGCGGGGGCCAAAGTTCTGATGGGATGAAAACACAGACGGCGTTGGGTGGAAGAGTGTGGAATGTGGACGTGACAGCATGTGTTGATGGGTGAGTGAGTGGCGGGGGCCAACGTTCTGATGAGGTGGCGGGAGGCGGCGGTGGGGAACGAAAAAGATAGGACGGAGACATGCAACAACAAGGTGAGGTTGGGCAGAAAAGATGGAAGAGAAAGGAAGGAGCAGGGGATGGGAAATAAAGGTGGGAAACAATATGATGATCAAAGTAGACATGTTAACTAGGGGATGGGAAATAAAGGTGGGAAACAATATGAGGATCAAAGTAGACATGTTAACTAGGGGATGGGAAATAAAGGTGGGAAACAATATGAGGATCAAAGTAGACATGTTAACTAGGGGATGGGAAATAAAGGTGGGAAACAATATGAGGATCAAAGTAGACATGTTAACTAGGGGATGGGAAATAAAGGTGGGAAACAATATGAGGATCAAAGTAGACATGTTAACTAGGGGATGGGAAATAAAGGTGGGAAACAATATGAGGATCAAAGTAGACATGTTAACTAGGGGATGGGAAATAAAGGTGGGAAACAATATGAGGATCAAGGTAGACATGTTAACTAGGGGATGGGAAATAAAGGTGGGAAACAATATGATGATCAAAGTAGACATGTTAACTAGGGGATGGGAAATAAAGGTGGGAAACAATATGAGGATCAAAGTAGACATGTTAACTAGGGGATGGGAAATAAAGGTGGGAAACAATATGAGGATCAAAGTAGACATGTTAACTAGGGGATGGGAAATAAAGGTGGGAAACAATATGAGGATCAAAGCAGACATGTTAACTAGGGGATGGGAAATAAAGGTGGGAAACAATATGAGGATCAAAGTAGACATGTTAACTAGGGGATGGGAAATAAAGGTGGGAAACAATATGAGGATCAAAGTAGACATGTTAACTAGGGGATGGGAAATAAAGGTGGGAAACAATATGAGGATCAAAGTAGACATGTTAACTAGGGGATGGGAAATAAAGGTGGGAAACAATATGAGGATCAAAGCAGACATGTTAACTAGGGGATGGGAAATAAAGGTGGGAAACAATATGAGGATCAAAGTAGACATGTTAACTAGGGGATGGGAAATAAAGGTGGGAAACAATATGAGGATCAAAGTAGACATGTTAACTAGGGGATGGGAAATAAAGGTGGGAAACAATATGAGGATCAAAGTAGACATGTTAACTAGGGGATGGGAAATAAAGGTGGGAAACAATATGAGGATCAAAGTAGACATGTTAACTAGGGGATGGGAAATAAAGGTGGGAAACAATATGAGGATCAAAGCAGACATGTTAACTCGTCGTCTGTCCCAACTCAGTCCTCACAGGTGGGTTAAAAAACAGGGGTAAAAAAGTAAAGGTAGAAAGCATAACAAGACAAAATTAGAGACAAGAATGGGGAACAAGGTGGGTATCAATTATCAAGGTTGAAAAGCAAAGGTAGAAGCTAAAAATAGAGAAAAGAATGGGAAGTAAAGATGGGAAACAAAAATGAGACTCGGAAGCAACGATGGAAGATAAAGATAGGAGACAAGAATGGGGAAAACCGATGCAGACCACAAGCACCACCTTGTCGCCTTGTAGGGCTTGACACCATAACTCACTCCCCCCTTTCCTACCCACACACTCTGTCCATCTGAGAGGAGACATCATCAGCACGCTTTACTTTTCTGTACTTTCCACTTAAAATACCTATTATTGGCCCTGAGTCCCCATTCGCGGTCTCTACCTGCTAGTGGCATTATCTATCAAGTATCGGTGCTATGTAGCGATTATATAGTCCCTATCCATAATCGGCACGTTCTTTCTATCTATTCTTGGTACTTTAGAGGCTTTCTAGGCTCAGACACCTCCCCTCCAATCGCCTTGACGATGGATGGGTGCACGAACTCTACCTATTTACTGCTCTCTACCTATTCTAGGCACCACTTTATCTGCCCATGTACCCCCCAACTGACATTCATAATCGACCACGCCCTCCCCTTAACACTGGATTCGTG
This sequence comes from Mesostigma viride, assembly GCA_009746045.1. Classification (NCBI taxonomy): domain Eukaryota; kingdom Viridiplantae; phylum Streptophyta; class Mesostigmatophyceae; order Mesostigmatales; family Mesostigmataceae; genus Mesostigma; species Mesostigma viride. The sequence continues at coordinate 11,118,202 of RPFO01000213.1, forward strand.
CGCAATCACACTCGGTAGTCGACACATGCACTTTGTGTAACTTGCCAGTACATAGTACATAATGTTCAAGTTGACCTTACCTTGATAACTAATTGATTGATTATATGATTAATATTGGTTGATAATTATTTGACGAGTGGCCTCACCTTGATGATCGACAGGTGTGCCGCCCGCGACGTCATCTCCCACACGTCTCGTCGCCGGTACAGCGCGGCGACCGCCCGCGCAAACTCCACCGGGTCGTCTGTGGCAAATCCAGGGGCCACATCCAGACCTCCAGGCAACAACACGCCGCCCGCATTCACGCCCCCCGCGGCGCCCACCGAGGCCACCGCACCATCGGCGGACATGGACGCCACGGATGATGCAGCGAGGGCACCGATCAGCTTGGCAGAGACCCGATGGCTGCCATCTCCGTGTACCGTTGCTGATGATGACGATGACGATGACGAATCCCCTGCTCCGTCCGGCCCTCCTCCCAGGACCCCATTGCCTCCCCCGGCACTTGCACTTCCACCAAGCAAGCCGCTCCCTCCCCCTCCCCCCTCCCCCACGAGCCCAGGGCAGATCTCGCTCCCCCCCAGCAGCGCGTCCAATTGCTGCGCGACACCTGGCGTGCCCCGCGCCGGCCGCCCCTTTCCTGTCGGCTCCTGCGTGAGGAGGAGCGACGCGCCAGCGCGCCCCGTCGCGACAGGTGGCAGCCCCGCGGCCATCGCCCGCAGCGCGCCCTCGTCCACGCCCGACCCACCCTGCAGGGGGGCCACGTACACGCGGAACCGATCGAACAGCCCGCCATCCCTCTCCTCGGCCACTGCGGACTTGGGCAGGAAGACGACCGCGCCGGACTTGGCATTGGGCATCGCCTCGCGCGTCTCCTTGGGCCAATCGGAGCCCGCCACGTGGAGCGTCGCGCCGCGCCCGAGGCAAGCGTGCAGCCGCGGCCACACCTCGGAGAGGTACCAGGCGACCGAGGCCTCGGAGACCGGGTCGTTGCCATTTGCCAGAAATAGCAACCCTGACCGGGCGGCCCACCGGCTCGGCGATCGGTCTTGGGGATCCACGGCATCTCCCGGCGATGCTATTAATAGACCGCTATCCTTGTCGCCGTCGCTATTAATAGACCGCCAGTCGGGCACGCCAAAGCTCCTCGCGTCCTCGGGCAGCAGCGACGCGGCGTGGGTACCACCGACCGTCACCGCCTCCGCAGCCGCCGCTGCTGCTGCGGCGGCAGAGAGCATGGCCGATGATGACAAGGTGGATGGGTTCTCGCCGCTGCCATGGCCTCCGGGGCCCCCGCCGGAAGATCCATCATCTGCGTGGTCGGACCCTGGACCATGCCCTGTAACCCCCCCGTTACTGCTCCCACTTTTACCATCCCCCCCGCTAACGCCGGGACCGCCGCTTCTGCCTCCTCCTCCCATGAGATTACCGTTACCATACCCTTTCCTGCCGCCGCTGCCACCGTTCCCCCAGAAGTTTGCGGATGCCAGCAGCGAGTGCCGCAGGACGAGCATCGCGGGCCTCTCGGCTGCCTTGATGTGCCGCCGCAGAGTGGCCAGGTCGCCCTTGGCCGCCACCAAGGCCACGTCGGCCGCGCGGTAGATCGCCAGCTCGCGCTGCATGAGCGCCTCGTCGGCCGCGTCGTCCTGGGGGGAGGAGGACCCAGTGGGGGAGTGGCTGCTGGCCTCCCGTTTACTGGCGATCGGCACCGACTCGCCGGCCGCATCACCCTTGCTGCCACCGCCACTCCTGCCACTGCTGCCACCGCCACGGCTGCCATGGGAAGTGCTGGCGTCCGTCACTGTGGGATCAGCCGAGCGCGAGGCCGCGGCGCCTCTGCGCACGGCGGATGCTTGCCGAGAGGACATGGAAGGATCTGCGGCTGTTGCTGCTGAGGACGCGGTGGATGATGCGGGCTGGGGCAGTGATGATGATGACAGCTGGGCGCCTCGCGTCGCGCTGGCCGCACGAGCCCCCCCCGTGGATAAGGACAGGGAGGCGGCGAGCAGTGCCCTGCGCGCATGCCCGGCTGTGCCAGCACTATTGCCAGCAACCCTGCCAGCAATATTGCCAGCATTACTGCCAGCATTAGCGGCGCGACCGGCGGCCCCGTTCATGGTCGCAGAGGTGTCCGTTCCCATGCCGCCAGAGGCTGCCTGCTGCATGTTATTATTATTGTTGCTGTTGCCGGCTCTAGCGGACCCGCGTGCGTGCGTGCGTGCCCCTTCAAAAGGCAGTGGCCCGCGCGGCTCGACTCTTGACTCTCGCGGGTCTCCTCGTCGCGTGTGCAAGAAATGGATGCGGTCGGACATGACCACCACGCGCGTGGAGGGAGAGGAGCTGCGGATGGTGCAGAGGAACTCTTCCACTGCGCTGTTGCTGCCAATCACATCAGTGCCGTGGTGGCTGGCTTGCGAGGCCATCGGGGAGGAAGAGGGAGGGAAAGTTGAAGAAGCTAAGAGAGAGGAAGACGAAGATGATGAGGATGACGACGATGATGATGATGACGAGGATGATGAGGAGGATAAGGAGAAGGCATCACCTGGATTTTTGTTGATGCCGGCGCCAGTGCTACTTCCCAAGCTGGCACTGGCGGCCCCCACGCCCATGCCATGGGAGTCACCGCTAGCAATCGCTGCTTCGCCACTGCCGGCCGTAACGAGGCCATCCCTGTCCGGCGGCCCCAGCCGGTCTACCCCCATCGCAGCCGCAGGGCTGTGCCACGGGAACACGAGCGGCAGCAGCGCGACCTCAAAGGGCATGAAGTGGAGGAGGAGCCGTAGCTGGGAGATGGCGTGGCCATGGTCATGCTCCGAGGACGGAGACGAGTAGGAAAAGGAGGAAGAGGAGGAGGAGAAGGACGAGTTGGATGCTGCGGCGGATTTCCCATGGGGTGGGTCGGACTGGGTCACGAGGCAGCCGGGACCCTTGCAGGGGATCCCGATTCGCGACAGCTGGCGCAGGTGCGCTGGGGTCACGTAGGGCCTGGCCTTCCACGCGTACAGGACGACGCCATGGTGCTGCTCCCGCAGGATCTGCATCAACTGGAGCACCCTGGCGTCTAGGGAGTTTGCTTCGGGGCAGGGGACGCTCGTGTGGATGACGAGGATGGAGGCGGCGCCGCCCTCTCCGCGGTGCATGTGGACCAGGGCCAGGCACATGGTCAGGAAGAAGAGGAAGAGGGAGAGCGCGTGGAGGGGCTTCCTCCGGGCGGCCAGGACTGCAAGGGTCGCGGTGCGCTTGGCCTGCCGCCACTTGGCGTCCAGCCGCGGGTGGGCCTCGAGCGTGTGCGCCCACCATTCAGAGGAGGAGGCGGAGGAGAGGGCATGGCGCGCAAGGGCGGGGTATTCGCCGATGGGAGTCGCCGCGAGCGTACGCGCGGCGTCCCCGGCGGCGGACGCGGCGACCCCCGCGGCGGACGCGGCGACGCCCGCGGCGGACGCGAGGCAGGCGGAGGCTTTGGTGACGCCATCCCTCACGTCGTTGAGGGTCACGGACCTCGCGGAGGTGGATGCCTTGATGACGCCGTCCCGCGCTTTGCGTGCATAATTGTAAAGCTGAGGCGAGGCTTTTTCCAAAGCATCTACTACCTTTTGGAAATGGGGAGTCGCTTGCTCCCAAACGTCGGCTACCTTGCCACAGCCGGGAAGCTTCGATGTCCTCAGCGCGAGCGGCACGGACCAGACAGGAGGGGGTTGTGAGGGCCGTTCCTCGGCCACAACTTGCGGCACGGACCAAGCAAGATCACTGTCCAACTCTTCCACATCGGTAACAACCTGTGCAGGCTCGCTCCTGCATATTGCTTCCGCCGAATCCGCTGGGCGGTCGTCGGCATGCTCCATCAGCCGAGAATGCCGGCAAAGGCTTTAAGACGAGCACGCCGCCCTCTAGGGCGGGCCAAAGCCGGCAAGGAAGCGAAATGCATAAACAATATTTACGTGCAACGTTCGCAACATTCCAAAAACTGCCATGCCAATCGTTCGGTTCTCACCAATTTTCTACGTCGTTGCGAAATGCAAATTGCCAATATACCTAAAAGCAAACACGAAATTATGGCGGCAAACGGATGCGGCAGCAAAAGCATGCGGAATACTCCCAGCTAAGTTCAGCATACGGAGATCGTAGTTGCGCGTAGCTTCTGGGCCAGGATCTATACGTTTCTGCGGGCTCAAGCCACGCGGTTCAACCACACTGGGACCACCGCGGTGCCTCGCCAACGGTGGGCACCGCATGGCGTGCCATGAATGACCTGTCACCTTCGTGGTGGGGACGAAATCGCTTTTCCCGAACGTTTCCCTCACAAAACCACGAAGGCAGGCTGCCGGATATAGAGCGCGGGGGTCAAAAGAAAAAGCAACGTTCCAGCGAGCGCGTGAAAATGTTTGTGAGACGCCACTGCTGCTAGCCTCGTTAGGCGGAACTGCACACCGCAGGCGGCATTGTTTGGTGGATCAGGCAGCATTCAGGCCGAAGGAAATGGACGGGGAGCAGCTGAAATGCGTGGTGGTCGGGGACGGTGGCACGGGGAAGACGTGCATCTTGATGTCCTACACCACTAATATGTTCCCTAGAGATTATGTCCCTACTGTTTTTGACAACTTTAGTTCGAACGTGCCTTATGGAGACACGATCGTCAATCTAGGGTTATGGGATACAGCCGGCCAGGCTGGTTATGGCCGTTTGCGGCCCCTGAGCTATGCCAACGCGCACGTCTTCCTAGTAGTCTTTGATCTCACGAACCAGCAGAGTTTTGAGAACGTTTCGAAAGAATGGATCCCGGAGCTGAAGCGGTATTCCCCAGACGTGCCTATTGTTCTCGTGGGCAACAAGACGGATTTGCGGGACGATCCCGACAATGCCTTTTTCAAGGAAAATCCGGACGCCGTCAGAATCACGGCCGAACAAGGGAAGGCTCGTGCCGACCAAATTGGTGCCTTGTACGTAGAATGCAGCGCGAAGACGACGCAGGGATTGAAAAATGTCTTCGAGAGCGCCATCCGGGTTGTGCGTGATCCCACAACAAATGGCAAGAAGAAGCAGAAAGAAAAGGCGTGCTGCTCTCTCATGTGAGAGCCTTCGATCTGTTCGTGCTCTCGGGAGGCATTGCACGTCGGCTGAGTGGTCAGCGTCGTGGAAGCACAACCTGCTTTGGGCTTGCCTGCTGTGCTAGAGTGGGCTAGCGTGCCTGCTTTGCCCAACCACACACATTTGCCGGAAGGGCTTTGATGTTAATTGCCGGGTCACGTTTGCAGCGGGCTCCCTGCATTATCGCCATGGCGTTTACAATGTCATAATGCGGTATGCTCTCAGTAGCCTGATGGCAGCATACGTCACGCTGCGGTCCAACCCTGGCTCTATCTGTCAGGAATGGTCACATTCAGCAGCGAAGTCGGTCGGAGCTTGGCACTTTGAACCGCTTCATGCACCTGATCGACAGCTTTCACGAGGCGTCACTCCTCTTGTTTCAGGAGTGCCGTCTCATTACACGCCTTTTCTTTGATGAAGAATGGAAGCCACCATGGGCAAGGACGGAGCGCTCTGTCAGTTGCCTGCCAGATGCAGCCATCGTCTTCTCAGCAGCAGGGAGGTTTCTTAATGCCAATGCTGCCCGTTGCGGCGGTGAATTCTTGCCCATGGCTGATGGCTTTTTGGATCGCCTGTCAGTCAGTCATCTCTCCCTGAGCCGGTCTTGCTGCCTTGTGCTGACCGGCGGCGACTCGCGAGCGTCTCCAGGATCAGCAGCAGAGAGCAGCAGAGTCCACTGGGTGCACATTGCCAAGGTGGCGGCGTCCCTACCTCGCACAGCTCATGCTCCTTGACAGTTCCTTACCAACTGTCTTGGCAGATGGTTGCCATCAGTTGCACAGCGGGGAGAGAGCATCTGCTGGATCATGTGCCACATGGCAGCATGATCCAAGCATGCATGATGTGCACGGTGCTCATGCGAGGCTGCAGTATGCAGGTACAGGCTGGGTAGGATGGCGCTGTGGATAACACGGTTAATAGCGCTATGACGCGGGGGTTGCTGCGTGGGTGAAGGGGTTACAGACAACGGGACGGTCTTATGGATGTTGCCTTGCTGCATCTCTTGAGCCTTTGGTCCATGAGGGTCACACAATGACTTGAACTGTGCTCACATGTAACATGACCACCAGTGGAGCCTCAAGGCTGGCAGGGGGGTTCCAGGGCAGGCCTCCTGCAGGACATGCAACTGCGCTGTGGACCGTGCTCGAGGACGGGAGCCATGTGCGCAATGACACGGTTTCAAACCTGTCACCTGCTGCTTAGAAGGGAGCAATTCGTGCAACTGGAGGGAAGCACTGTGCGCTGCCTTTGCCTGCCGGTGGCGTTCTGCTCGCGTCTTGTCGCGTGACCTGGCGGCCTTATGTCGTGTGACCTGGCATCCGTGGCGCTGGCTGGCCCAGTTGTAGAGGGTATTAGAGTGCTCGCGGGTACCCAGGGCGCAAGAGATGGAGCGGTTCCCTCTACTGTGTTGGTCCTGGGGGCTTGCGCTCGGTGGTGCCGCTGCCTGCCTTTTCGGGATGATGGTTAATGGCATGACTGGTAGGGTTTCCACAGTATCAACCGGTGGCTTTATTTGCCTTGCCGCCCATTGTTCACGCTTTGAGCTTTGGGTCTAGACGTACTTTTAAATGCTTGCCAGGGGGTGGCAGGAACTTTTCTTATCTTTACAATAATTATTAAGCTAAAAGCATGGATATTTCCTTGTGCAGTTGTGCTGGCGGATTAGAAGCATTCGGATGTCATTGTCATGCATAGTGTGCATATTGTGCAGGTACGTGCACCTAGCATGGAAGGTAGTGGCACCAGCTAAATGATATCTGCGCCAGGTCTGCGCTGAAAACGATTTGCTTGTTTCTTGTAGGGAAAAAAAGGCAATTGTTGGTTCCAAAATTTTGAAGTTACTATATTAAAACATCGATATGCGTCCACATTTTGACACCATTTAGCTCTGCAGAACGATTTTGTTACTGCATGTATCGTTGTGGCAAGCAGCAAACAGGAAACGGCAAACAGCAAACATCACATATCAAAGGGAAAGCAGCACAGTAAAACCGATCAATAATCGGTTACATATATACTAATACTACTGTACTTTATCTTAATTATATCTTGTTCGTTGAAACTGAATCAAGCGCAGACTACCTATGAAATCTATATTGCCTCATCAAACTGTCACCAAGCTTGATACGTCAAAGCAGATATAGTACCGGAAGATGCAATTAATTGCAGCCATCTGCACCCCGGACAGCTCCATCTAAATTGTTTTAGTAGTACAAACTGAGCTCTTAGCTTTCCTGTTACTGCCTAGACGGCATCAAGCAGGAGCTCATGGTGCCGAAACACGTTCAGTGCGACCTTGCAAAAGCCCCTGGTCTCCTTGTCATTGCCCGCCTGGTAGATGAACCACCTCTCGCGCAGCAGCAGCAGGCACACGGCCATGTCCGCAATGTCTCGCAGCGAGGGCACGATCATCGCCCGCTGCTCCGCTCTCAGCGCCTCAAACACGCTGCCACGGCTCTTTTGGACCTGCTGGCACGCGCTCGATAGCCCTTCCAGGACACATGTCACCTCGGGGGGGGGGCGCTGCCCAACTCTCTGCTGCCACTTGCTACAATCACTCTCACTTGAGTAGTACTTGTCGACCGTGCGCTGGAGGGACTTGCGATCCAGGCTCATCGTCCGCAGCAACCGGGCCACCGCCTTGGACGCCAGCAAGAAAATCCTGCGCTGTGAGCTGGCGCCCCGCAGCTCCCCCATTGTCAGATCTCCCGTGGCCTCCCCCATGCACCGCAGGAGTCGCTCGGCGGGCAGGCGTATCAGCACCCTGGCAGGGGACGAGCAACCCAGGGTCTCGTTCTGCACCGAAAAGATCACCATGTGTGCAGGGATCTCTTTGTCAATACTTACAACCAGCCACGGCCGGCCAGCCCCAGCTCCCTCCTCTCCTCCCTCCCCACCAGCATTTTCGGCAAGCCTCCCTTCCATGCCCAGAAAATCCTCGTACTCTGGGCGAGCAACCACCACGACTTCACGGTTCGTAACGCCAGCGCCGCAACTCTGCCCATGCCCAGATGCACCTGGCAAAACAGCCTCCGCCCCGGTGCCAACATTACCCGCCCCGCCACTGCCCCCGCCATTTGCACCCACCCCAGCGCCTGGGGAGGCAACAGCACCCCGCCCCCCCCCACCGGGAGCATCCCCGCCAGCTGGCGGGTCCACGGCATGCCACACGGCGCGGCTGCAGGCCCTCGCGCTGACCCCCATCGGCAGCGACACGCCCTCCAAGAGATGCGCCAGCATCAGCTCTCGTTGCAGGTCGCCCTCGCACGCCCGGTAGGCTGCGCACAACGCGGACTCGCCCCCTGGGAACCGCGCTCCGACCGCCTTGGCTGCGGACAAGGACACGCGCGCGTGCTGGCTGAGCCACTCGGCCAGCGCGTCCCCTTTGTTGGTGGCCGCGGGCGTGCACTGCGGCGAAACGAGCTCAAGAGGGCCGAGTGTGGCCACGAGGGTGGGCCGAGTCAGACCTCCGTCCGCATCCGCCCCACTGGGAGCTGCATCAGGCAACGACAGCATCGCCAGCGCGTATGAGAGGTGTGCTAGCATCCGGCACGTGCCCTGCTCGTCCAGCGTCTGTAGCGCCTGGAACCCCGTGCCGGCGCCCTGCAGGTAGGCCAGCAGGGCATCGATGTCGGCGGCGCACTGGATGGTGCCCGTGCCAAGGGGCATGCTGGCCCAAAATGACGATGATGATGACGAGGATGGCCCTGCCCCCAGGTTGAGGTAATTACCGGCTGCCCCGGCACCCCCCGCATACGCACCCCGCGGGTAGGTATCGTCTGGATCGGCGCCGCGGTAGCGGCCATCGGGGCCGTAACCGCCGGGCACGTACGCGACTTGGTTCTTGGAGGTCTCGTTCTTGCCCTCGAGGAGGAGGAACCGGCGGGAGAAGGGGCTGCCCATGGTGCGGTGGATCTGCTTTAGGTGGTCCCTGGTCCGTGACCGCTCCACCAGGTCCTTGATGGTCTTGCGCTCGATGTTGCAGTCGAGCACCGTGCCACCGCGGCACCACTGTGTGTGTGGGGACGTGTGTGTGCGCGTGTGCGTGTGTGAAGGGGTGGGATGGGTGGGTGGGTGGGTGGGTGGGTGGGTGGGTGGGTGGGTGGGTGGGTGGGTGGGTGGGTGGGTGGGTGGGTGGGTGGGTGGGTGTTTGTGCGTGAGGGTGGGTGGGTTGACGGGGAGGCCAAGGGTGACAGGTGACAGCGTAAGGGGCATTGCGAAGAGGTGTGGTGAGCGAGGAACTTTGCGCCAGGAGGCTAGGACTTGACACATAGGGGTGGGCCGGAATAGATCCACGTAGGGGTAGGGGTAGCGATAAACACAAAAAGAATGCGCATGGGGTTGGCAATAGAAGGTTGGCAGTAGAAAGCATCGACCCAAAGTAACATATCAAGAGAGCCCCTACAGCAGTGCATCCCGACACGCGCAGATAATGACAACCCCCTTTGGTCGTGCTATTGGAAAACGACCCGTCAACCATGCTAGAGCAATATTCCCCCATCTATCTACCATGCGCCAGCAACACACCCCTACTACCATGCTATCGCACTAGACCCAACGATCACGCCGCCAGCCCGTTTGTACAACAACCGCAACCTTGCTGTCAAACTGACGGTGACCGCAACAGACCCAAATACCACGCTGCCAAACGTACCATGTAGTCTCCTACGGGTGGACAAGAATAGGGGCTATGGTAATGCACGCCTCACGCCTACTACCATGCCGCCAAACGTACCATGTAGTCCCCGAGAGGTAAACTGCTTCGTTCGGGTATCGGGTCCAACATCATGTCCCTGGTTGCCGCCCCATCCCTCACATCCCCACCGCCAGCGTTGCCCATAGTCCTGGCACCGCCCCTACTACTGCCAATCGGCACGGGCGGGCTGACCAGTCGGCGCATCTCCGCGCCTATGGCGTCCCGCAGCCGCCGGGGGGCCTTGTTGGTCTTTCGCTCATGCAGGCACACAAGTATGCGGACCTCCTCTACGTCGGTAGGGACCTCTCCACCTTCCTCCTCCTCCTCCCATGGCTCTTCCTCCCCATCCTCCCCATCTTCTTCAACAACATGATCTCCCTCTTCCTCTTCCTCCTCCTCCTCCTCCGCAGCAGCCACGTGGGCCCTATGACTTCCTCCGACTGCCTCCGCCTCTCCTCGGCCACCCTTCCCCCGGCCTTCTCCTGCAGCCTTCTTCCCTGACAGGGGAGTAGTCCTCGCGGCTGGGGCACGACGGCCAGCCGCACGAGTACCTCCATCCCTGCCATCGGATCGAGCCTCCCTTCCAAGACCCGCCTGACCTTGAGCCGGATGGGTTGTGACGATGTTGGCGCCATCCACCGGATCATCTCCACCAACACCATGGCCGTTGATGCCGTTAGGATGAGCACCATCTCCATCAGTATTGACTCCATTCCCTGGCTTTCCTCCTCCCCCCACAACTCCCTGCCGTGTCCTATAACGACGTCCCCTCCCGCCTGCAACACCATATCCCTCGTCCTCGCCCTCCCCAACGCCGCCACTGCCAGCGTCCTCACCGTCGTCACTATCCTCTTCCTCCCCAGCACCGTAACGGCTGTCACTCAGCGCCAGGCCCGACCTTGAATCGTAATCCTCGTCATCCGGATCATCATCTTCCTCCTCCTCCTCGGTTTCCGTCATTGTATCCGTGCCACCATCGTCCGCCCCAGAATCCACCCTCTCGGGGTCATCCTCCTCCACGTCCTCCCTTTCCTCCACTCCTGCCCCTTCCCCCTTCCCAACCTCCTTCCCCTTCCCTTTTCCCTTGGCTACCGCCACCTCCTCTCCTCGCTGCAGTCGCGGTGACGAGTGTGGCGATGCCATCTGTGCTGCGCCGGCCTGTGGAATCACCTCCTCCTCCTCCTCGCCCCCATCTAAAAGAATGACATCATAAGTGCCCGATTCTGCCAGCCGCCGCCGGGCAGCGGGAGGTGTCCTATCAGCATCGGGGGACGCGCGTTTCCCAGAAGATGCCCCCCCTGCCCTGGACGCCAGGGGGTCTCCAGATTGATTCCCACGGGCGGCGGGAGGTGGGGTTTGCGCACCCCTATTCCCCCGCGGCTGGGGAGAACGCCTGGCTGGACAGCCCCTGCTAGTTGTAGCGGCATTCACATCACCCCCCCTCCCCTTGTCGGCATCGCAATCATGTCCGTCGTCATAGCCACCAGCCGTCATATCCTCCACTTCCCAACCACCTCCATCTATCCCCCATTCCAAGTTCCCATCGTGTGGGACCCTGGTGTCCTCACGGGTGTCCGCCCGGTCCCTGCCAGATGGCAGCGAGCCGGCACCAACGCCTCGCCCCTCCTTGCACATGGTTGGTCCAGCAGTAGCTATGGCACCCGCGACGTTGCCCGTGGTGGTGACGGCCGCCTTATCCAACACGAATGCGAGGCTACGCTTGGCTCCCACCACCACCGGGGCCGGTGGCACGATCGGGGGATCGTCCTCGGATAGATCAATGACATCCATGGGCGGCACCACCGGGGTTCGACCGGACCGGCTACCTGCCCCACTGTTACGGTTGCCAGCTACATTATCCGCGGCACCCGATGGAGCGACCGAGCGGTTACCCTGCCTCCCGGCAGCCGGAGGGGTCGACATACGCGGCTGGGCCGCGGCCACATCAGGGGTGAGCACCCGGTAACCATCTGCCCCCCGGCCATTTCTTCCTCGTTCTTCTTCTTTTTCGTCATCATCGTCGCTGTCCACAAGGTCAATGACTTTCGCAGGCGCCGCCGATGCCGGTGGAGGTTTGGTTGGAACACGCTGGGCGGGTGGCCTCAGCACCGACTGGGATCCCCCCAGGGCCGTGCTGCCGCCTTCGGGACAGATCACCTCCACATCCCCCCGCATGCGACGCGAGTTCTCATCCTCTTTACGGCTCAACTCCAACGCCGTCTGCATGTCGCGATCAAGTTCGTCCAAATGTCCCTGGCCACCTCCGACCAGTTGCTCCCACTCACCCCCTGGGAACCTGGCCGAGTTCCTCGCGAACGAGTCCCTGAGGCTCTCCTCCACCGCCCTCTCGAAGGCGAGCTGCTCGTCAAGGTACTCTCCGGATGACGAGTCCAGAAACAGATTGTTGTTTTGGACAAAGTCGTCGTTGTCATCATTGCCCAAAGAGGGCATGCCGCCAAAGCCAAGGCCCTGGTCCGAACGGGACCGCCCTCTTCCTTCATCTCCGCCCCTTGGAGGCCGCGACCCCTGGGCCACCCTGCTCCCACCAGTGGCCACCTCCCTGCCCCCCGGTACCACCGTGAGTGCACGCTGCCTGTCCGCGGGTTGCAAGTCCGCACGGCCCCCCAGTGACGAGGGTGGGTACACAGCTGGCCCTTTCACCGTGCCCCCTGCGGCCATGACTCGCTCCATCATGGCAAGGTCGTCCTGGGGCGTCCTCGTTCCCACACCGCCCCCTGTCCCTCCTCCTCCTGCCCCCTGCCCTGCCCTCACTCCTCCTTGGTCCCTCCTTTCGGCTGTGTTCCCATTGGCCGCTGCCCCCCTCCATCTGTCCCCTGTCGCCGGTGGAGTGGCTACTGGCACACGCGCCTGCGCAGGCGGTGGAGTGGCTATTGGCACACCCGCGTGCGCAGGCGGTGGGGTGGCTATTGGCACACCCGCGTGCGCAGGCGGTGGAGTGGCTACTGGCACACGCGCCTGCATACGTGGCGGTGGAGTGGCCACATCAATCCGTGGCGACGACCCGCCAGCCACCGCGGACCCACCGACACCGCTGCCGTTCACTCTACCAGGCCGGTCACTGTACCCCTGGCCCGACTGGGGTTCTTGATGGCCACCCGGAGGCGTGGCGGTCCCCTGCCCGTCCCCACCAGGGGGGTACGCCAGCTGCTTCCCCTTGTCCTTTGCGGCAGCTGCAGCGGCTCTGGCCTTGGCTTCTGCCTCCCTCGCCAACGCCGCATTCCCCGCGGCCTCTTGAGGGTTCCGGGGCTTGTTGGCGCTGCTGCCCACACATGGCCTCCCCCCTAGTTGGGTATGACTCCCTCCTCCTCCCCTCCTCTCACCATTCCCGGGTGTGTTGGATCCTTTGCCCAAGTCTGGCGTACGGGGCTCCACGCCACTGCCACCTGGGTGGTTGCCCTGCAACGCTATGAACGTGCTGACGCTGCTGCCACCCGTACGAGCCCGCTTCCAGGGACGCGTGTTGCTGCGCTCTCCATTCGCACCCAACCCATCCTCATCGTCAGATGATCGGCCTTCGCCCGTTTGCAGAATATGAATGTTGGAAGACCCCCCTACCTGCGCTACCCGGCGGGCAGCCCCCCTTGCATTTGGCGGCCCTGCAGCAACCCTAGTTGAGGGCCCCGCACCACCCCTAACGGCAGACCCCGCACCGCCAGCATACGACGGCCCCGCACCACCCACATTCGACGGCCCTGAACCACCCACATTCGACGGCCCCGCAACGCCCCCATCGGCAGGCCCTGCAACACCCCGATGTGATGGCCCCCCACCGCCCCCAGTGGCAGGCCCCAGCCCCGCGTCCCCCACCGGTGGCCGCAGCAGCTGCACGCGCAGCTTGCGCTGGCGCCCGGTGCCCACGCTCTGGTGGTCCACCACGGCACAAAGGCCATCGCGCCTCTGCGCGTCGTTGATCTTCTCACACAGCTTGTGCAGGCCCTGGCGCACTTTCTTTGCCCCCTGGAACTCGCGGGTTTCGCCGACCGGTGCCGACCGCACAAACTCGATCAATGTAGCTCGAATCGCAGGGTCAAGGTTGCGTAAGGATGCAGGCTCCATGCGGCCCCTGACGATGCCTAGGTTGCCCTCCTGCCCGTCCTCTTCGGCTGACCCCGGGCCTGGCCCTGCGTCGGCGGGCCGGCGCTCCGTCTGGTCCCAGTCGGGTCGGACCTCGTACATGAGGTAGGCAAAGTCCCACCCTTTTTGTGTGAGTATGTACTGGTCGCGCGGGCCCTGGTTGGCAAAGTTGTGTGCGGCGCGCCCGGCGATGTTGTTGATGTGCTCCACAAGCCCGTGCCTGTTGAGCGTCCTGATGCTGGCGTACGTGGCCGGGAGGGTCCATGAGGGGGTGGTTACATTTAAGGGTTATAAGACCACTATAATTGAGAGCTTCATGCCGAGATGCGTGCGTAAAAGTTGTGGGTGGATGCAGAGGGGTGGGTGCATGAGGGTGTGAGTAATACAAAAAGAATCGAGCCGGTGTTTGCTGTTCGGAGTTGCACATGTAAGGGAATGCGCGGGGGTTGGCAGGGCGATGCAATAGCAGCGTACTCCTGGAGCAAAAAGGAGGATCATTTGGTGTGTGTGTGTGTGTGTGTGTGTGTGTGTGTGTGTGTGTGTGTGTGTGTGTTGATGCTGGAGGGGTTGATGGGGGGATTCACGAAGAAGAGTTGGAGTGTTCCCGGGACGGCAAGTAAGTGTTAATTGCGGTAGCTAGTAACTAGCAAGCCAAGATTTCAAGAAAGATGAGGGTTTTGTTTGGGATTGAAGGTAAGGGCGTCCTTATGGGCCAGGTCTTTCAAAACGAAAGGTGGTCAATCTAGGCGCATAGACAGCATGGAATTGAGGTGAATGTGGCATTGGCAAGTACTGGCGCTCTGACACAGAAATGAAGGAAATAGATAGGAAAAAGGTCGCCCTATTCCCCTCTTTCCCGACCAGCCCTCCACCCCCAGCTATCCAAACTCCAAATTCCACAGGAAATGATAAGCGATGCCTCAACGCGGGTGAATAAGAGCATTTACATCCACAACTTAAACACAGCCACAGTACTGATAGTGGGACTAGGACACACAGAATGCCTGCATTACGCTCTGCAAAGGGGAAAAAACAGTGACAGCGATGCGTGCACACACGGATCAGGTAGATATCCGCATTGGGGCAGATCTCTATATATACTACCCATAGGGGCCAATACTATATATCGCCGCAGCCTGCCCAAGCGCACTCTGCCAGCAGCTACCAAACCCAACCACCTCAACAGGATATGTCTCTATTGGACACGATCTAGACTTGTCTTTCCTAAGGCACTGCGTGAGTGTGCTCGCCCTTCAAAGGCCAAGATTGCATGGCACTCGTCTCTTTTGCTGTGCTTCAGACGGTGTACTTATCCTTGGTCTGAATAGGGGCATCTGGTCCTTCATACGAGGACAAGCCCCTTTCTCCCCACGACATGCAGCCCCACCCCCCTGCGAGGACAACCCTACGACTGTTACAAGTCCATAAATGGTCAACGGATGGCATGGCACATGTTTCCCCCTTACCCGGACCATGCGCCGAAATCCCGCCCCGCCCAGTGGTCCGGGCTCATCTCCGCATCGCAGAACCGCTGCGCCTCACGGATCAACTCGGCTCGAAAGAAGACGGTCCGCCCCCCGCTCGCGATGTGGAGATGCTCGCATGCCTTTAGGATGGCATAGGCCCCCCCACGGTGCTTGATCTCTCGTATGTAAGGGTGCCTCTTCAATTCCCCGATACGTGGATCACCCCCCTCCTCCTCGTCCCCTTGATCCTCCTCCTCGCTTCCCGGAGCATCCCCTCGGCGATTGTCAGTGGGAATGATGGGCATCTGGCAGGGTGTTTGCAAACCGTGATGACAAACAAACGCATTTGGCACGGCCAGTTGCTTTATGAAAAGAATGAGTGCTCAGGGTTTCGCCGGGAATATAATGAAGAAAGGGCAGTGATACTAATTCTTATATATTGCAAGTTGCAGACAGGTGTGGGAGCCGTGCTAGAGCAGAAGCTTCTGCAGCTGTGGAAACATTATATGTTAGGGCATCGCAGTCCTAGTCTAGCCGCAGGCACCGCCGTCCACGTTAGTAGGGAAGCTGCCGAAAGGCAGACAATGTCTGGCATGGAAGTTGCTGAGATGTGGTGACATGCTGGAAGGCCGTGAGGAGTGTTGGAACTCCATGTCCCACACTTGCAGAGATATACCAACATGAATGAATGCTTCTATGCAAGGCCTCGAGAAAGACAACAAGAAACACCACGCGTATTAACAGAGCGATTCCCCAAGGGGCGAAGTTCCAGAGGTGGAGTGATGAGATGTGCGTTCAGGAGTCCCAGTAGGCCCTTTAGGAGAAATATGACCATCATCACATCCTGTCAAACTTTTTTAAAGCAAGGTTTGCAATCAATACGTACCCTCTTCTAGGGCATTGTGGCGAATTGCTTATATGCGTTGGTGCGCGCAGGAGCCTCTCTCGACTTACCCTTCCGTTGATAATGGCATACGCGGCATTCCTCGCGGTTGTATGCGTGAAGTTCGGCAGGTTGAGAATATTTCCGCTGCTGGCAACCATATAGATGTCTCTGTTGACCGCTTCGACCTCTTTTCGGGCTACTTCCCACATATATTGCTGCCTGGATCTCCTGTGGATGCATACTTGTAAGCGCGCATCGAAAGCCGTGATTAAGTCTTGGTTCCAAACACGCCGGCGTTCGGGCGCCTCGCGTCTCGGAGGCATTCCCGGACAGAAATATACTGCGGCCTGTTGCAATGAAAGATTTGGCAACAGCCGAAAACTCAAAAAGGGTTGTTGCAGTTCTCAATTTCCAGAATGTTTCCTGGAAAAATAATTCGTTTGCAGACGTGGTCTCGCTCGATCCAATGCGCATGCAGATAAAGTAATACGCAAGCGTGGCTCGAGGCAATGGCCGATGCGGGATTGCGTGTGCTTCTCGTGGGTTTCCGTTCGACTTCTCTCACTTTCTTTGCCCCCGTTTTTCAACAGCAAATCCCCTTGCCAGGGGGCGTGCCCGCGTGCCCGGCCTTCGTGAAACAGGCGGCCAGCCAAGAAAGGCCCGGGGCAGCGTCCCTGAAACCGCGTGGCCAACGGTCACAGCCTGTGACCGCGTCCGGCTTTCAACTACCAGCCTCTCATTGCACCGGCTTATCCCGCGCACGCGGCAGACAAGATATCTCACCGCGAGATATCGCGCAACCTTATCTGGGCAGACGTTATGTCCGCGCGGGCCCCCCAAACCTTGACCCCCGTTTCACACCGGTTACCCCCTTTTTTCGTCCTGTTGGCATGGGGCGGCGCGCATGAGACGCCGCGCCATTTTGCCCGCCCAAATGCCCGGGAGTTGTTTGTATATCTTACTCTACTGTAGTTCAGTCCCGTCCGGTCCCGCCCCGTTGGGCTCATCGCGCCCGTCCCCGTTCCGTGGCTCCCGTCCCAGTTTCTTGCCCGGCTGTTGTGGCCCCGCCCTGCTGCAGCCCTGCCCGGCCGTATCCCAGTTTCGCGCGCCCGCCTCCCGTCCCACTGCAGTCCCTTTTTGTGGCATGGGTGCCCTCCGTCGGGCCGGACGCCGGCCGTGGCTCATTCATTTTTTGATTGTCAATTGCCCTCCCGACAGCGGTGATGATCCCCAGGGTCTGGCCCGGCCGGCCCTCCGCTCCCGGCCCGCCCGCCCCTGGCCGGCGGTAGTAGCCGTATCGGCCACCGCCATTCAGTTTCAGTACTTCTTTCAGTTTTCGGCCTCAGTACCCACCATCCCGCCCACCCGCCGAACTTCAGCGCTTTTTCAAATACATGCCGATACAAATTGACTAGGGCGGCCGGTACGGCAGCTTAGCACGCCATGCCAGGTCCCCCGGCCCCACTAGATGATCCGCCCCTCATTTTAGTTTTCTCCACTAGTCCTCCGCGGCTCCGTCCTCCCGGAGCCGGGCGGGGACGGCCTTTGTTCCATTTCATGCTTGCAGTCATGTGTGTTAAAGTTTCATCGTTTCGCATCCGATCCTTTTCCGACCATGATGTCCCTTCAGTCTTGAGACGTGACACTGGGGCTCCCCATTGAGTTCTATTCCTCCCCTGTCCATCCCATTCAGTTCCCATTTTCTCAAGCTAGCCGGCAAACTTCAGTACGCCGTGGCCTTCGATCGATATGATTCTGTGTTCCGCGGCCTGTCGGTCACTTTCCCCCCTCCCCACACAACTGCGTGCCCTTTACTAGCCAACTTCCCGTCGCCACGTGTAGAATTAAGGTGAAAGTGACAAGAAATGGCAAGACATTAGGCTTTGACCATTGACACAACCATAGAGCTGGTTGTCTCTTTGATAGTGTGACCAAGTGTCGTGCATGCAGCGGAGGACGACGCTTTCCCGGCGTAGGCACACTAACACACTAGCCGTCTATAGATCTGGTTGTCACAACATCAGGAACAATGCAGCGCGCACCAATAGTCGACTCATTGCTAAGGAATGCAGCTATCGAACACATCATCTCTTTGACATCATATGCAGTGTGGCAATGTGCAAGGTTGGGCGCACATGCATCTGCGCAGCACTATCGATGTCATCATCAATGTCATCAGTACTTAGTCAAGCTAGTGTTACTTATCCATTGACCCCAACAAACATGCTCTGATTGGCGCCGGAATAGTACAGCAGTGTCAACAAATCAGCATATTATTATATGACAACGCCTTTAGCCAGGCTCACGTTACGCAGTTACGTGTAAATTAATTAAGTAAAAATTAATTAAGTAATTATTTATAGCCAGGCCTGCCATTGCTGACGGCAAGGGGCATGCTTTCTACTGCGCTAGCGGTCCACTAACAGAGCTAAAAGCACTAAAAGCTAATATCCTTTGTGTCCAAACACCCCATCCCATTGCTAATTTCCCCTGCATAAGTTAATTGATCTAGGCTGAGTGAGTACCCTGTGGCACATAGGAGCCAGTAAAGGCACACGATTTAAGGAAGATGCCTGGCTTGGCGACCTGGCACTAGCATTAGCGGTCCCAAGGGCCGCATTTCCGCCCGGGATCGATCAACCCAGTACCAATGAGACAACCAGTGCAGGCCAGAAAGTTCTGTACGTCCCGATACGCTGCTGGCTGCCCCGTCCTCACTCCGCAGCATCCATCCTCTTGGGGAAGACACGCTTGTACAGGCTCATGCAGATGGCGTCGCGCTGCTGGACCACGCCATCGAAAAGGCACTTCATGGAGCCTGTGGTAAGGCGTGGCAGGGGGCAGCATCGTGGAGTGGAAACACAGAGGATGCAGTCCAAAGGTTGTAGCCAAGCCGGGAAGCCGGGTTCGTCAGGTGAGGCCATACTAAAAGAGAGAGCAATCTTGCGCAGATTGATCCCTGCGGAGGGATGGATGGACATAAGATTGAGCAGGGAAGTGGCGAGTTGACACTCGACAGTATGGAAACCAAAAAAAGGAAAGTAGGAAGGGGCCTGCCCTGCGAAAGCCGTAGCTGCAAAAAAAAAGTGTGCATGCACGAGTCCATCTGTGAAGGGGAAAAAAATGTTGTAGGAGCAACAATACGTTCCGCTTCTTAACTGCAACCTTGATCATGCAGAGCCATGGCCATCAGTATCGATCTGCACTGACTAATGGAATGCTGGAATAAGTAGTAATCTGCACCATTGCCACCATTGTATAGCAGTATTACATTATACAGTGCTAATATTACTAGTATGCGGCACAGCTGAAGAGGGTACTCAGAGGAGTTGAACACAGGGCTTGTGCCATACTATATGGAAAGGCAGCGTCGCACACAGAACACGCACCACCGTGCGTGCCGATGATTTCAAATACATTCTCCACTCCACTCAAGAAACTATACTACACTACATGAGATACATGGCCAGACTACACAACTTAGGGAAGCACCCACTGTGCGTGCCGACCATCTCAAATAGATGCTCCACCCCACTCGAGAAACAATACTACACTATATAAGATGTCAAGGACACAATACATATATATATATATATATACGTTATGGCCGTAATATATACACACTACACCATATAGAAAAGTAGATGCATCATGCATCATGCACCCACCGTGCGTGCCGACAGTCTCCCGGATGCGGCCACGGCGGCCGTACTTGGTGTACAGCTCCAAGGGCTGCAGTAAAGAACCACAGGGGGGGGGGGAGGTGATCAGAGCAAGATCAGGGCCAACAGCGTAACCTTTGACTTAAGGTCAACGCTCTAACCAGGAGGTTATGCCACAATGAAGATCCCAACGCATGAGCTGCCGATAGAAGCCAGAAGCCTGGATGACCAGCCACAAAAGAATGGCCTATGGAATACAGGCTACCGATAGCGCTATTGAAGGGACTTAGACTTCCTATGTGTGACTGGATGGCTACAGAAACTGAGCAATGCTTTGTCCGTGATTAGCATAATCATGGACAAAATGGTGGAACCGTCAGCGTGCACGCATATGAGTTCCTGCCAACAAGTTGTCACCACCAAGCAGGAAAGCTGGGCGTGGGGGGGGGAGGGGGGAGGGGGGAGGGGGGAGGGGGAGGGGGGAGGGGGGAGGGAGGGGGGAGGGGGAGGGGGAGGGGGGAGGGGGAGGGGGGAGGGGGGAGGGGGGAGGGGGGAGGGGGAGGGGAGGGGGAGGGGGAGGGGGGAGGGGGAGGGGGAGGGGGAGGGGGAGGGGGAGGGGGAGGGGGAGGGGGGAGGGGGGAGGGGAGGGGGGAGGGGGCAAACAGGTGGGCGTCGTGGATGATGCCCAATCACAAATGTAAGGACACAAACACAGGAGAGACAAGAAGAATGCCCAAACATGCATTCCAAAATGCTCACAAACAAACAGATTGCCGCCCAACTCCGAAGCACGGCAAGTGTGCTGACATCACATATGTCACGCATGTAGCTTGTTGACTACTAGCACAAAGGCATGCGTGTAGCCTGTTGACTACATGGGGAGCCCTCACCTTAAACCACCGGATGTCCGCCGGGTTGTGGAACATGAAGCGGACGACCGCCTTCTTCTTGTGCACCTTGAAGGGGTACCTGCCCACACCCAGGCAGGAAGGCGACCGACCAGCACCGCGGCCCAATAGGACGAGCGTGACACACATGTTATCAGCTTTAAGCAATCGACTGTCAAGGGGTAGCCTTGCGAAGCGAAAGCATCGAACCCACTGGTCACTATAACTGTTGGGTGGTTGCCCTGCAAAGCGAAAGCATTCTTCCCAACTTGTGCAGGATAACTGTACAAAAGCACTCACTGCTTGCTGGATCATTTCCTATGCTTTCCATCGGGAAGCCAGGGAGCGCAGCAGGAACAAACAAGAACAACAAAGCCCACCAAGGTTTCTCCACCCCCACCATTGGGGAAGCAACCACCCCTCAATTTTTAGGAGCGCTGCGAAGCACCCCTCACCCCGTCAGCACAGGCGGGTGCTATCTAGAGAACAACCACCGCTTACCCGGTCAGCACGAGCCGGTGCTATTTATTTACTACCAACCACCGTGACTCACCCGGTCAGCACCACCTTTTTTACGATGATGCGGTCCACGTCGACACCCCGCCACGTGCCAGAGCCGACAAACTCGGTGGAGACGACGTCCGGCGTGACTAGGTATGCGTGCCCAGGGCCCCCGCTGGGGCCACTGTTGCTGGGGGCACCCCCCACTGAGGCTCCCGCGGAGACATTCGCCCCCGATGGCGCTGCTTGTGCGGAGGATGAGGACGCCGCCCCGCCCCAGGCCATGTGGGGGCCGAGTGGCCCGCCCTCGGCTCGGAACATAAGGACGGGCATGGGCGGGTACACAACGGGCATGTACGCGGTCGCGGTGGTGAAGCAGCCGGGGCGCAGGAAGCGCTCGAATTTGTTCTTGTCGATGGAGGGGAAGTCCTGCGAGAAGATGGGGCTGGGGGGGGAGGACAAGGGGGGGGAGGACGAGGGGGGGGGGGGGGGGGGGTGGGTAGAAAGCAAGAGGCGAGAGACAGAGGGAGAGAGAGGGAGGGAGGGGGAGAGAGAGAGAGAGACGGAGAGAGGGAGGGAGCGGGAGCGGGAGCGGGAGGGGGAGGGGGAGGGGAGGGGGAGGGGGGGGAGGGGGAGGGGGAGGGGAGGGGAGGGGGAGGGGAGGGGAGGGGGAGGGGGAGGGGAGGGGGAGGGAGGGGGAGGGGAGGGGGAGGGGGAGGGGGAGGGGGAGGGGAGGGGGAGGGGAGGGGAGGGGGAGGGGAGGGGGAGGGGAGGGGAGGGGGAGGGGAGGGGAGGGGGAGGGGGAGGGGGAGGGGGAGGGAGGGGAGGGAGGGGGAGGGGGAGGGAGGGGAGGGGAGGGGGAGGGGAGGGGGAGGGGGAGGGGAGGGGGAGGGGGAGGGGGAGGGGAGGGGGAGGGGGAGGGGAGGGGGAGGGGAGGGGGAGGGGAGGGGGAGGGGAGGGGGAGGGGGGAGGGGAGGGGGAGGGGAGGGGGAGGGGAGGGGGAGGGGAGGGGAGGGGGAGGGGGGGAGGGGGAGGGGGAGGGGGAGGGGAGGGGGAGGGGGAGGGGAGGGGAGGGGGAGGGGAGGGGGAGGGGGAGGGGAGGGGAGGGGGAGGGGGAGGGGGGGAGGGGGAGGGGGAGGGGGAGGGGGAGGGGGAGGGGATTGTGTAAGTGATCTACCTACCTCTAATAACAACGCACAGACGTACATTAATAACAAACAGACTTTGGAAAACTATCACATGAGCATCCTTCAGGCATAACTTCATAGTAAAAGTTCGATGTAAACTCAATGCCCAATCACTCTCATTCTCACCAAAAACTCCCGCATTCCCATTTACTGCCTGACATGCTCAGCAAACTGTGAAAGAGGCTGGCATAAAAGGCCGCCTACCGCACGATTAAATATGGTCATTCTCGTCGTGAACGCATCTCCTTACTCCCCTGAGCAAACCCCTTGCGCGGCATCAAGAAACCATATGCCCACAAACGGGCCATCCACATACCGCACGATGAAGCGGCGGAAGCCAATGTGGAACGCGAGCGGCTCCTTGGACTTGACCGGGTCCGTGCACGCGTCCGACTTGCGCACGGTGAAGTGGACGACGGAAAGGCGCGACTCGTGGCGCAGCAGGCCGCAGGCGACGACTGGGAGGAAGCAAGGGGAGCAGCCCCCCGATGCTGCCGCCTGCCCCGTCCTTGCGAGGATGGCCCGTTCTGCAATATCCCGGGGCACGTCGGCCACCAGCAGGGTCACGTAGGTCCCTGGCTCGACGCCGTGCCCTGGCCGGTCGCGGGTCTCTTGCTCGCGGATTGCCCGCGCTTGCGTGCGCTTGAAGGAGTCGAAAGCGAACGTGCGGGCGTATGCGGCAGGGAGCGATTCCTGCGGAGTGCAGGCGGGCAGGGTGAAGGGGTGGGGGGTGGCATGTGGAAGGGAGAAAGAAATGAGAAGGGAGGGTGGCGAGGAGCAAGGCATTGACCCTTCCATTGTGTCAACTGGACCCACGCACACCACCCACTGCGCCGCCTCCGTCCATGGGAGATTGGGATTAAGTTGCTGCGGATGCAGGTACGCAACAAGCGTACAAGTGAATGCCACAGTAGCTCTTGCAAGCAACGCGTGCGTAGAGGTGGCCATCGGCCAAATGCCCACGCTGGCAAGCCAAGAGTGTTCACTCCTAGCTCTAGTTGAGTGCTGATAAAGCCACGCGAGCACGCGACGGGTACCTACTAGGAGTCATTCTTGGACAGTTCCGTGCAGAAATAGATAGCACCGATAGTTTCGTGTACACTAGATGCCAGATATGTAAGGTTCCTAAGTAGTAAGTAGCAGACGCCATGTTACTGCCACTAGTCTTCCACCGTATCGTCTCCGTAGAAAATGACACAGGCATCATACACAAACTCATCCAGACCCGAAGCCACTTTCAGAAGCACACGATGCAGGCATCAAGTTATAAACTGATGTTATCTTAATGTCTACTTAAAATATTTATCAAGAATTTATCATGTCAAATCGGCCTTCAATCACGATCCAAGGCCCTACACCTAGGGCACGTCTAAATATGGACTGCCGATCACAACGCCCCATCGATTAGACGAGCTAGACAAGAAAAAAAGTCCTTCACGGCACCTCTTGGCAAAAATTTTGTCATCTTCCATGACAGAGAAACCCATGGATTGCGATGCATGTCCAGGTAAATGAAAATACACTATGAATCCAGGTGAGGTGCAGCACCGCTGCGAATGATGGTACACAGTCGATCCCACGCCCACCTTAGGGTCCCAGGGGCTGCTGCGGAAGCTCTTGAGTCCGCGATACTTTGCAAAGCGCACGCGCGCGGGCAGGTCCATCGGCGTGTCCATCTCGTCAGGGAATTCTGGTACTCGCAACGCAAGCACGCATAAGAGGGATCAATTAGGGTTACCCACTTGGTTGCCTGATACACACACACACACACACAAGACAATCACACACACACACACACATGCACGCACGTGAGGGCACGCCCATCGGTTCCGAATACTCTGCTGTCCGCAACAAAGCACGCGAGGGCGCCGACAAGAAGACATGGAGGGGTGCACGTGCAGACCTCCTCGCCGCAACACAAGCAGACAAGGAGATGCACAAGCAAGACACACATGTGAGGGAAATGCACAACCCAGACACATCAGCCCGCCGCAACGCACACACACCAGGATGCGCATGCGAGCGTTGCTGATGGCGCAGACACAGGATCACATGACGGGGTGCTCAGGCAGACCACCCAACCGCAACGCACAGACAAGCACACACACACACACACACACACACACACACACACACACACACACACACACACACACACACACACACACACACACACACACACACACACACACACACACACACACAAGGACGCCTCAACGCAAACACACCGATCAGCGTCAAAAGCAGCATCAATTATAACATAAAACCAAAAGGCCATTACATACAACTGCTCCCATAGTAGACCTTTTCTTTGCCCGTGGCCATACTGATGCTGATTGCGCCCTCACCTTGGTCACCGTCAAACGCCCTCGCCTTGTTCTGCCTCCATACCAGGGTTGCACATCTGGTATTTGCTGCCCTCACCTTGACCGGACAACGTTCTGAAATGCTCACCTCGGTCGGTGTCATATGCCATTGCCTTGTTCTGCCCGCGCGCTAGCAGCGCGGCGTATACGGCGCTTTCCGTACCCGGCCACAAAAAAATCATGACCTCTATCCATGTATCATGACCTCTATCCATGTATCAATCACGCCCTAACCCCACACAATAACCACGCCCTCACCTTGGTCAGCGTCAAACGCCTCCTTTCGCTTCCGCTTCTCTTCCGCGAGCGCCGCCATCAGCTCTTCTTGCGTCTGCACGATGAGAGTAACAGCAGTAGACGTCACAACGTGGACACGCAACGGCGCGCGCCAAGTTAGGGCGGGCACAGCAACAGCACACACCGAGGCGTCAATGCAGAAAGACAGTGAGACCTGGTTGGCAGCAAGGCATTTATGCTTTTCTGTCAGCATATGTTTAACCGCAATTGGAACAGTGCATCTTCTGGCATCCGCACGATCCGGCTGGGGAGCGGCACTACGAGCCATTAAGGTGTCATATGGGTTGGCAGCGAAATCTTTGCGGCCCCGCAGGGACGACGTACACCACGGGCCACCGCGGCGCCGAAATGGAGTAGTGGGTCGGCAGCAAGAGCTTCCTGCTATCTGTGTTAAAACAGGCAGCATTCGTGCTATCTGTGGGTTAGCAGCAAGACCTTCCTGCTATCTGTGTTAAAACAGGCAGCATTCCTGCTATCTGTGGGTTAGCAGCAAGACCTTCCTGCTATCTGTGTTAAAACAGGCAGCATTCATGCTATCTTTCGGTTAGCCGCAAGGCCTTCCTGCTATCTGTGTTAAAACATGCGCTAAGGTCACCTATGCATGCGTTGGATAGGTTGAAGCAATATTATCGCAAGCCAACCCCCTAGCTTTCCAAGGGCTGCCTTGCGAAGCCGTAGAGGCAGGGCCACGCAGGTGCCAAGTTGCTGCACCATGACACCGTAGTCTCGGGGTATTCTCACGGCTGAAGGCATCGCAAGGGGTAGGCAGCGAGCTCCCAATTAGGACCACATCCCTTCCTTCAGCCAATCACGGGCGCAACATAAAACCCCCACCTGCCATTCCCACTTAACTAGAGTGCGGGTGCCAGTTTTACATGATGCCCAGTAAAAGTGGGGTGACACCCATGGTTGTCGCCCTATTAAAATGACTAATATATATATATATATATATGGCAGGAAAACTACTTAGCTACTTAAAAATCTTGGAGCTGCCGAACCACCAAACGTACCAGACCATTGTCTCCCTCCTCCTCAACCTCCTCTTCCTCCTCCTCCTCCTCCTCTTCCTCCTCTGCCTTGTCCGAGCCTTCCCCTCCCTGTACACCCTCAGCGCCCCCCGGCTCCATCCCCTCGTCCTCGGCCCCATCCGCGTCGCCCTCCTGGTCACTGGCATCCTCCCCCTCGCCCTCGCTGTCTGATTCCACGATCCAGGCCGCCTGCCGAGGGGGTCCCAGGGAGGAGGACCCCGCAAGGGAGACCAACGCCAGGGACAAGGGCAAAGAACAAAGGACCAAAGACACAACCACGTGCAAGTGAGAAGGATCGATCCATCAACACAACCTATCAAAACAGTCCAGGTCTGCAGGGGAACTGCATGGAATGGCGGGTACCATAGCCTAGTACTTTTGTACTACTTTTAGCATGTTAGTACTTTAGTAGTATGTACCAGAGCAGGTATTATAGTACCGCAACATAGCACATGGACAGCAGCGCAAAAGGGATGACCATGAGCAGCGCTAATTAGTGGGAACCAGAGTATCATCTGCAACGATGGTCACTCGGATAAACAGGTTCTGAATAGACGGCTGGTGCCAACCTAAGGGGCCAGAACAAGAACCAGATACCAGCCTAGCCAAATCCGCGGCATCAGCAGCACAGCTAGGCAGGCGGGCATGCCTCACTTTGCAAACCCCCTTTGCAACCCCCCGATTGCGGAACCCCCTTCGCACCCCCCCCCCCCTTTGCAATGGTTTCATGCTTCATGCGTGATTCCACGCAACTGAGTAATGCGAACAGGGCGCTCTGTCCATATAGATCTTCTCTTTGGGCGATGAAGGATCTTCGTCAACATGTATTTTTGCCACCAACATTAGGCCCGCTAGATATCCACTCCGAACTGCCCCCGGAATAATAAAACAACATGAATCACAAGGAAGATGCCTCATTCATTACTACACCGTGCTAATGTGATCACCCATGGCCCCGCAACACTGGCCCTACCTGGTAGTCGGACATGCCCTTTGGCCGCTTCTTCTTCTTCCCCTTGCCTTTACTGCTCTGTGCCTTGGCATTGGCTTCGTCCGCTTCCATCATCTCTTGCTCCGATGGCCACGTCTGCGGTTGCGGAGGCAAGCATTCATCGGTACATCCAACATCGTTAGCATTGAACATGGATGCTTAAACATAATCAC
Source organism: Mesostigma viride (assembly GCA_009746045.1). NCBI lineage: Eukaryota > Viridiplantae > Streptophyta > Mesostigmatophyceae > Mesostigmatales > Mesostigmataceae > Mesostigma > Mesostigma viride. The sequence continues at coordinate 11,145,522 of RPFO01000213.1, forward strand.
AGATACCACATCACGTTTGAAATGTGGCCGTGTCTGCAAAAGGAAAGGCAAGAATGAATGGACACAAGCCCACCATCGCAGAATTTCAGTACACTGAAGATCGTCAGCAAACTAAAATAGAGTTGCAGAACATCGGCAAACCCAAGAGCATTACAGAGCATCCAACAATTTGACAACATAGAACCCCACCACATTTACAACCCACACACATGCGACAAGTGCGGAGAAAAGAGGATGCCTGGCGAAGCCCTAGTCCTGGATGCTAAGCAGCTGCAGTGCGGTCACTATACTGGTCACTACAAAGCTTGGGCGGTTGCCTTGCGAAGCCCTAGTCCTGGATGCTAAGCAGCTGCAGTGCGGTCACTATACTGGTCACTACAAAGCTTGGGCGGTTGCCTTGCGAAGCCCTAGTCCTGGATGCTAAGCAGCTGCAGTGCGGTCACTATACTGGTCACTACAAAGCTTGGGCTGTTGCCTTGCGAAGCCCTAGTCCTGGATGCTAAGCAGCTGCAGTGCGGTCACTATACTGGTCACTACAACGCTTGGGCGGTTGCCTGGCGAAGCCCTAGTCCTGGATGCTAAGCAGCTGCAGTGCGGTCACTATACTGGTCACTACAACGCTTGGGCGGTTGCCTTGCGGAGCCGTAGTCCTGGATGCTAAGCAGCTGCAGTGCGGTCACTATACTGGTCACTACAACGCTTGGGCGGTTGCCTGGCGAAGCCCTAGTCCTGGATGCTAAGCAGCTGCAGTTCGGTCACTATACTGGTCACTACGACGCTTGGGCGGTTGCCTTGCGGAGCCGTAGTCCTGGATGCTAAGCAGCTGCAGTTCGGTCACTATAATGGTCACTACAAAGCTTGGGCGGTTGCCTTGCGAAGCCCTAGTCCTGGATGCTAAGCAGCTGCAGTTCGGTCACTATACTGGTCACTACAACGCTTGGGCGGTTGCCTTGCGAAGCCGTAGTGGGGAGCGGTTGCCTGGTAGATTGTTCGAACACCTGCTGTCCATGTGGTTTGAGCACCTGTAGTCCATTTGGTTTGAACACCTGTAGTCCATGGTCCACTTAGTGTATGGCTTCACAAATGGGCATTTGACGCTTCATGATAGCTAGAAATTTTATCTCATGCAAGCACCTGGAAAAGGGTCGGCTTACAAAACAATAGGGCGCCTTATCCCACGGAGCTCACAAAAAGTAGTGCATTCTACCAGCCCCAGAGGGGAGGAAATGCATACAAGATTTGAACACTTTCTCCATAGCCCCCACCCGAGTGCGGGCGCTGGCCGAAGATATCAAAACCAAAGCGTTTCCACAAATACATTCGCACAACAGTCCAAGGAGCGCGCCAGGGTAGCCTGCTGCTCAACGCTCGACATGAGCCACCTTTGCAACTTGAACCAGCATCACAGGCAGCCATTTGCCGACCTAAAGTTTGCCACCTACCTCTACACTTCAAAGCATCTCAGACTTCTTCCTCCCACGTCCAATCGTCATCACACCTTAAACCTACCACCAACTACCTGAAACCTAGACCTAATGGCACACGTGCACGCACCTGCTCCCCGGCCAGAGGGTCCGGCGTGTTCTCGAAAACCAGAGGCTCCTGCTCCTCCGGGGTGGGCTTGTCCAGGCTGACAGGCTGCGGGGCGCCACAAAACCAGACACGCGTGCGTGACAATACCACGGGAGAAAGAAAAGAAATAAACAACAAAATAAAATATTACTGCCAATAAAACAAGATCAAATAGACACCGGCCAGCCGACTCGTGCCATGGTGCAGTACGGTGTCAGCTCTGCCATGTCCGGTCACTGCCATAATTATGTCAGCCATGCCATAATTAGTTCAGCACTGGCGCAACAGGGCTTGTGTTACGTCGCTAGTTTTTTAACCCTACAAAGAACCTTCGCGCCCCCTCACCTGGAACGCATCCCCTGCGGTATCCATCGCATCGTCCGACCGGCCGCCGGCCCTTCCCCCCCCGCGCAGACGGCAGGGCTCCTCGGCGCTCAAGATCTCGGACAGCCGGAAATCGCCCAAGTCCGATATGTGCACCTGCGCATGGCACCCACGGCGACGAAAGGCACAGGACATGCCCGCGACGTTTCAGCCCCGCGAGAGCCCTCTCAGCACACGAGGAAGACCAAGGACAGGGGGGCCGCAAGTAAGAAACAGATGAACTAAGTGACTTTGGTTGTCTCTGCGCGAGCTCCCACCCGACTTTTTTCCTCTACCAAGCGTCATTGAACAGGAGGAGCATGTTGTCATCCGACATCATAAAGACGTGGTCTATCCATGCAACACAACGTTTGGCTTCTATGAGTACTGCTGTTTCCAGGAACGTGGTTCACAGCAAGGCAACCTTCATCCATCGACCTCATCAAGCTGCCATTATTGACATGGATCCAGCCATTGTTGAACAAGAGCCTGGTAACCACATGGCCCTTCCAACCAAACACATGGATTAGAAGGACACATGGCGCCCTCGTTTGCTATTCCCGAGCAGTCGCTGACCCAACCTGAAAGGGCAGCAGGTATTTGGGGTTACTAGCAATGCACTGTGGCCCCCTAGAGCCACCTATCACCAGTCTAGCCGCAAGCGATCATCATAGTTTTCCCCAGCGAATTTAGCAACGTGATGCATGCGTGCCACTCACAAAACCCCTTACTAAAACACTGGTTTTCCAGTACCAGTTGGTTCGCGGACAGCGACCTCTCGCGGATGTACCCCGTGATCATCAACGTGCCCATGCCAGCCTCCGGGCCATCCTCGAAGTCCACCTGCACACGTGCGCACAAAGTAAGGGCCATGAGGCATGACAGGAATGATCATAGCAAAAGCGTGAGCATGAGCCTGACATAGCGTGCCAAGTTCAGTAGATCAAGGATCAGAGAGTTCCAGTAAACGTGCCGATAAGGACTGCCGGAACTTAGCCGGGGACAATGGCGGTGGCGGGCAGAAGATAAACTGGACTGATATCCCATGCCTCCTGTCTTTGGACAAACGTTTATATGAATCGTTTAATATGAAACGTTTAATGTAATACTTTTGAATGAAACGTTTTATATGAAACATTTATATGAATTCATTGCATGGTTCAGACATTCACGTGCCCCCGCTGGAAGAGTCACAAAGAGAGGGCACAACGTGCAGATGTATTAAGGATTATGGGCATTGCCTTTGGGGCTGAGTCAAACAGTAGTATGACGCTAAGGACTACCCGACAGCGGACAAGCCCAGCTATGTATTCGCATACGACTAACTAGAGACTTACGTGACAGGACACCTTTTAACAAAGGCAACTGCCGTGCTGACAGCCGAGAGCCAGCGACAGCATCCATCTGCACCAGCCGCACACCAAGACATTCCTTTTTTTATGATTTCAAGGCTGTAAGCCACAAAGCCTTGCCAGCTCCACACACGTACACACAACAAGTACGGAAGGCGCTCTTGGGTGGAAGGGTCGACTGGCCGGACTTGTTAGCTAGGGGGTTGAACCCCGTAAGGGCCAAAAACTGTGAGGAAGATTCTCAAAGCGCGGGGTTGGTATCAAAATGTGTTGGAGGGCCAGACCTCCCCATGAGGCACCACCGGCGTGGAGTGGGGAACCCCTCCAACTTGCAGGGGAGACCCTCAGAAAGTTGTCTGTTGGTCTGGGTTGGTAACGGCCCAGGTGAGGTTCTCTGCTATCGCTGCAGCCAGGGTCTGGCCCTCCAGCACATCTAGGTACCACCCCCGCGCTTCAAGGGGCTTCCTCACAGTCTTTGCCCTGTCCGGTCAAGGGATTTGACCCCCGAGCTAACATGTCCAGCCCGTCAACCCTTCCACCCAGGAGCGCCTTGGCTTTCCCTGCTATTTCCCTGAGAGTGGCGTCCCTTGGCAATGCTGCCTGTAAGTCCATTGCAAACAGTGTAAAGACTTGGCCGCCCTTCCTCACTACTGGCCTTGGCCTTTGGTCCGCCATCTCCGCAGGGTGAAACTCGAGGGCCAACTACCTTCATAAATATCCCCACCTTAGCCCCCACCTTAGCCCCCACCTTAGCCCCCACCTTAGCCCCCACCTTAGCCCCCACGTTAGCCCCCACGTTAGCCCCCACGTTAGCCCCCACGTTAGCCCCCACGTTAGCCCCCACCTTAGCCCCCACTTTACTCCCCACATTAGTCCCGACCATAGCCCCCACCTTACTCCCCACCTTAGTACCGACCTTCGTCCCAGCAGCCACTACTCAGCTCCCCCGCATGCGTCGACTATGATAGGCGAAAAACATACAAATAAAATGTGTAAAACATCCTTCTTCCTCTGCCATACCTTTTCCGCCAAAATGAAAGGCCGCTGCAGGCGCCATACGGGACGGGACGGACGCATCTCCGATAGGAAACGGAGCATCTGCAGTCGTGCCAAGGCGGTTGCCAAGGTAAAGAGCCAGGGTTGGTGGGCCTTGGGGTTAATAAGTGCGAGGGGTTTATAATGCCAATGTTAGCAGGCTGGGGGGTATGATGGCGAGGGGTTTATAATGCCAACATTAGCAGGCTGGGGGGTATGATGGCGAGGGGGAATAATCCCACGCTTGGTAGACTGGTTCAGTAACACATGGGGTACTGATCCATGACACGACTTCGTTTGAAGGGCCATCGTTCAACCTAGAAGAGAGCATACCACACCAACTTGTCCTATTATGCTGAATTACCTCTCATTATCCTATTTAATAAAAAAATAAGCATGACTGCAGGCAAGGTTTTGCAAATAAAAACTACCCTTCAGGCTGCGGCAGGACATACAGCAACCTTGCACCCGTCGCTGGCAAGAAGTACTGCAAGTGCCAGCATCCCTAAGTTCTCCTTGGTCGATGCCCTGACCCCTGCTGTAATCCCTTTCCATGATCTTTTCTCTCCCTCCCTCGTTCAATTTCCCTCCCCTCCCTCCCTCGCCCTTCCCCTCCTTCCCTTAGTCTCCTTTTTGCTCACTCACTCCTCACTCACCCTCCCACTCTCTGCCTGCATACGAGACATCCACACCGGTCAAGCACACCTAGTTTCCCTCGCCCTTTTGCTGCTCTCCCTTAATTCGCCCTCGCTGTCTCTCCTTCTCCCTTTTTGCTGTCTCTCCCTCCCCCTCTCACTTCCCCCTTCCTTTTGGATCTATGAAAGCCAACCCTTTCAGACTAGGGTCGCCCTCGCAAAGCCTAGCTCTTGATCAAATTCCCCGCCTAGTTTGATATCACCCTCCCCTGCCAACGAGTACCTCTACACCACCCACACCCTCACCTGCTTGAAGTCCTCCTCCGTGTCGGCGGGCACCACGCGCGGCTCCCCCGCAAAGCGCGCGTGGAAGGACGCGGTGGTCGCCTTGCGCGCCTTCTGGCGCTGGCCCTTGCTCATGGGGACCGCCTCCAGCCCCTGGAACAATTCCGCATCGTAAGCGCAATGAGACCAATGAGACATCCAACATGTATTCAAAACACAATAATGCTCCGGCCTCGTGAGAGCATCGTAAGAACATATCAATGAGACAACCAGCATCATAACACTCAAAACACAAGGATGCTAAGTAATGCACGAATAAAAAAGAAAGAAGGTAGATAAGTGTCCTAATGCGGCCTCGCAGCAAAATCATGACAGCATGCACCAAGGCATAAAATATTTGCAAGCTGAAGGTACACAGACATATCTTATTGAATCAATCATATACAGCAGCACGCAGAAAACTGCACTGTCAACCAGACTTCATGCCATATCGGGAAATCAACCGGCAGTTGCTTATACAGTGCTAGTTTAGTCCTACAAAAGTCAGGGGGCATAGCCGCCGTTCACTTCTTACACTAGTAAAAGCCCCCCCCCCCCCCCTCCCCCTCCGGTGCGCCCCACGCAAATCGTGATACAGCAACATAATGGTGAGGCAGGATACAGAAGCGAGCCATGGATGAGGGGACAACTGTTCGGGAGCATCCCCAGTCCCCACTAACCGATGCAAAATAATGCCCGCCGGGCCTCCAGTTGACACACTCGAATCAAATAGGGGGTATATTCGCAAATCACAAAAATGACTGAAGGGTTATTTCTTGTGAACAAAACTTTTCTTGAATAACAAACATGAGCTCAACTCAACTAATATGACCACTATCTAAAAAGCTACTCAGGTCATGACTCAGGAGTCCATGAAGCAGGAAACGGATTGAACAATCACGGCGGACTGGGTGGGGGCAAGCGCGAACGCCCGGACAGGAACCCCTCACCTGGATGGCTGCAATGATGGCCGGCGTGCCCTGCACGTTCAACAGGCCCACACACTCCTGGGCGAGGGGGCTCACGCTAGGGGGCCCCCCGTCCTCCTCCGGTGACATCACAAATAGCAGGATGTCCGCCACCTGTCACAGTGGGGTGGCAGGCCACGCGGGGTGTGGCAGGCCACGCGGGGTGTGGCAGGCCACGCGGGGTGTGGAAATAAATGTTACACCGCACCGCGCAACGTGCCAGCAGAAGGATGGCGTGAGCCAGTCGCAGCACAACTGAAGGCATGAGCACACATCGTCGCTAGGCTTGCATATAGTATAAGTGCAATGCTACTACACCAAGGCGTCTATCAAAAATTGCAAATGACTGAGGAAGTCTATCGAATATTTTAACACACCAAGGCGCCTATCTGACATTGTAACATACTGAGGATTCTATCTGCCAAACATAGGCACAGTCAGGCGTAATAAGCTCCATGAGACAACCAGCACAATCACGCAGATGTTCCATGTACGGACCCTCGCGATCACTCCTGTAGCCTGTGCCGGGTGCCTCGTTGACATGCAAGGACCAAGGCTGCGCACAACACCCAGAACGTGGCAGAGACTGTAGCTACTAGCATATACACCAAGTACATAAACCAAGTATATAGACCAAGTATATACACCAAGTATATTCACCAACCGTCCCATGCTCTGTTCAGTCACCACAAGTATGCATATCCCTGCATATTCAGCCATCACCAACCCAGAAGCTGCGGGGGGAGAAAACCCACCTTCGCCGCCTCCAGGCAGCCAATCGGGTCCCGGGGCGCTTGGATCACCTGCCAGGGTGCGTACAGATGCCAAGCATGCAGATGCACGTGTCAGCCGCGGGGGAATGCCATGGTAGACGGGGATGCGACGACTCCATACACTAGGCATCAAGGGGTCCCTTTGCCCAGTTCTCGCAGAACCCGTCAAGCGTCAAGAAGTAACCCGTCATTAGCATCAAGGAGTAAAGTGTAACTAGGGAAACCAGGCCTCATGGGAACTGGGAACATCCAATGCAATCCACCGGCGTGCCGTGTTAGCGAGCACGTAGCTACCGATCAACCGACATGAGGGCAGGAAACTTTACAGTATCAATCATACTATACTTTACAGTATCAATCATACTATACTTTACAGTATCAATCATGCTATACTTTACAGTATCAATCATGCTATACTTTACAGTATCAATCATACTATACTTTACAGTATCAATCATTTTATACTTTACAGCATCAACCATGCTTTACAGTATCATACTATACTTTACAGTATCAATAATGCTTTACAGTACCAATCATACTATACTTTACAGTATCAATCATGCTATACAGTATTGACCATGCTATTTCCCGGGCTGTCGCCACCGCTGTTGAAGACAACGCCCCCAAGACAAGATCCCCTCGAAACGGAACTCCCCGCCGCTCGGCAAAACCCGCGCTGTTGGTCGCCCTTGGAACCCTTACCACGGCTTTGCAGGAGCTGAGCACGTATGCCAGCCCGAGCCAGGTGCGTAATGCTGGCAAAATACGGGCGCCTGACCAGTCTTTGAGCACGTAACATTTCCAAGACAAGTTCCACCTGTCACCCTTAGCCCAATATCGAAAAGAGCTTGGGACCCTGCACTTCTACCCTTGCCCCATGGCCTTGCCCAAGCTTTTTGCCCTTCTCCCATGCCTCACACCCCTACCCATGCCCCACGCCCTTACCCCATCCACCAAAGTGAGCCACTATCGTCGATCTCACTCATCACTGTTCCTACTATCATCATTGCTCGTCGATCTCACTCATCGCTGTTGCTATTATCATCATTGCTAGTCGATCTCACTCATCGCTGTTCCTATTATCATCATTGCTATTATCCTTAATATTGTTAACATCCCCTGCCCAACGCCCTCACCGTGAGCCGCATCTTGTGGGCGGGAAACGCCAGCGTGGCCGCGCCCCCGATCGGGTGATCGTAGCTTGCGCTGGCGTCCGCCCCACTGCCAGACGCAGACGCGAGGGAGGAGGCAACGCGGGACAGGTCCACGCCATTGGACAAGGCGACCAGCACCTGCGCAGGGGGGGGAGGCCTAGCGGGGTGCAATAAGTGTAAGTGGGGGGGGGGGGGGGGAGGAAGAGGGGGGGGGGGGGGGGCGCATGTTTGCGGGGGGGGGGGGGGCATGGGGGTGTTTTGGTGTGTGCGTGTGCCTGTGCCTGTGCCTGTGCCTGTGCCTGTGCCTGTGCTCGTATGCATGGATATGTGTTCAAGCGTGCGCGGGGGGGGGGTGCGCATGTACTAATGCTGGTGTGGGTGGCTGGTGGTACGGGGGTGGGTGAGCACGTGGGTGAGCAGATGGGTTACATGGGAGGGAGCAGTCAGCGGTATGACTAGCCAGTAAACGCACCCACCGCAGGGAGAAACGCGGCATGACGCGCATCCTCCCCCCCCCCCCCCAAAAAAAAAAAAGGAGAGCCACGACAGCCCCATTCTTCACGCAAGGATGTGGCATGTTCGGCTAAGACCATGAACACTCTGCCATATTACATGACCGTGCCCCGTGAAGATTCCTAACCAAGCCGTGCATCGAGTCTACGAGTCAATAACAAATATATGAGCCAAAAACAGTGGGCGGAGGCCAAAATAAGAGCCCTTAAGGAAATCTGACATGCTTCCCGCTTGACAAACGGCCCTGCAAGCCTGCAGCCACCTTTGTGATGCTAGCCACCCAATCGGATTTTGCGATGAGAAAATGTGTGGGCCCCAGAAAATGTGCGGGCCCCCACAAGAGGGGGGGGCCAAGGCTCGTTCCAGGGCAGGTGATACCAAGCCACAGCGTGCCCCAGATGACAGGCTAGAAGCTCATGCATGGCTCTCCAGACTGACCACCAAGAACCGCCACCTGGAATATTTCCTGGCATAAGGATTGTATTTTATCACTGGATGAAGAACACTCGCCAATCAAACCCATTGGCATGTTAAACAGACGACTACTATAATGCAGGACCCTGGCATTATGCTGGCACCACAGCAACCAAGGGGACGAGGGGACGAGGGGACGAGGGGACGAGGGGACGAGGGGACGAGGGGACGAGGGGACGAGGGGACGAGGGGACGAGGGGACGAGGGGACGAGGGGACCAGGGGACCAGGGGACGTGGGGACGAGGGGACGAGGGGACGAGGGGACGAGGGGACGAGGGGACGAGGGGACGAGGGACGAGGGGACGAGGGGACGAGGGGACGAGGGGACCAGGGGACCAGGGGACGTGGGGACGAGGGGACGAGGGGACCAGGGGACCAGGGGACGTGGGGACGAGGGGACGAGGGGACGAGGGGACGAGGGGACGAGGGGACGAGGGGACGAGGGGACGAGGGGACCAGGGGACCAGGGGACGTGGGGACGAGGGGACGAGGGGACGAGGGGACGAGGGACGAGGGGACGAGGGGACGAGGGGACGAGGGGACGAGGGGACGAGGGGACGAGGGGACCAGGGGACCAGGGGACGTGGGGACGAGGGGACGAGGGGACGAGGGGACGAGGGGACGAGGGGACGAGGGGACGAGGGGACGAGGGGACGAGGGGACGAGGGGACGAGGGGACGAGGGGACGAGGGACGAGGGGACGAGGGGACGAGGGACGAGGGGACGAGGGGACGAGGGGACGAGGGGACGAGGGGACGAGGGGACGAGGGGACGAGGGGACGAGGGGACGAGGGGACGAGGGGACGAGGGGACAGGGGGACAGACAACCCACCAGGACACGTGGCGCGACGCCACCGGCTCGTTTCTCAGCAACGACGGCGGCACGGCGCTGGTCCCTCGCCTGCCCACGCCGCAACGGGACATTAACATAAACACGAGTCATCCCCCGCACAGCAAATGGATATGAACATGAGTGATAGTCAGCAAAGAGATAGTCAGAGGTCAGACAAGAAATTGCAGAGAGAGAGAGAGAGAGAGAGAGAGAGAGAGAGAGAGAGAGAGAGAGAGAGAGAGAGAGAGAGAGAGAGAGAGAGAGAGAGAGAGAGACAGAGAGAGAGGGCATCCAATAAACTCAACGATTCGACATCGCTCAGCTACACCTATTAAACAACACTAGCATTAAAACCTTGAAACGCCACACTACCTATGGGAGGTCGACCAGGACAGATCCGATCCTTACCCATGCTGCTGATGGCACGGGCGCGCACACCATTTGTCCCGATATGAATTGGGAATTCAAAATTTGCACTACCTAGGCACTATGAGCTGCAGTACTTCGGCAACTGGACATGATCAGGTCGCGCTAACCAGGCACGATTAGATGGGATGCAGCCAAACCACGGTTGACGATGCCACCAAGGGGATGTAATCGTATGGCCGCGGCTGAGGACCCACTCTACCTACTGTCCATCGTCACGTGCGAGGACCCTCCCAACCTCCTGTCCATCATCACGCACGAGGACCCACGCAACCTACTGTCCATCATCACGCACGAGGACCCACCCCACGGCACTATATGCGAGCTCGTACTTGCTTTGCGCGCACCTGTCTTCACCTCTCCAATCTCTCTACCCTACTGATGTGCCCGCGATGGCCTCCATTTCTCCACCCACCTCTCTCCACCCAACGTTTTCACGATCCACCCCCCTTGCCTGCTGAGCATCGTAACCTTGCCTGCTGAGCATTGAGCATCACCAAGGAATATTACCTTCGCGATGACATGATGGACGACTACTAGGTTCCACACTACCTGTTTTGCGCGCAGCTGCCGGGCAACACGCGAGTCCTGGTGGCGTGGGTGAGCGCCCGTGGACGACCGCTCAACTGCAACCAGGAGGACGGGAGAGGGAAAGAGGGAGGGAGGGAGGGAGGGAGGGAGGGAGGGGGGAGGGAGGGAGGAGGGAGGGAGGGAGGGGGGAGGGAGGGAGGGAGGGAGGAGGGAGGGAGGGAGGGAGGGAGGGAGGGAGGGAGGGAGGGAGGGAGGGAGGGAGGAGGGAGGAGGAGGAGGGAGGAGGGGGGAGGGAGGGAGGAGGGAGGGAGGGAGGGAGGGAGGGAGGGAGGGAGGAGGGAGGGAGGGAGGGAGGGAGGAGGGAGGGAGGAGGGAGGGAGGGAGGGAGGAGGGAGGGAGGGAGGGAGGAGGGAGGGAGGGAGGGAGGAGGAGGGAGGGAGGGAGGGAGGGAGGGAGGAGGGAGGGAGGGAGGGAGGAGGGAGGGAGGGAGGGAGGAGGGAGGGGAGGAGGGAGGGAGGGAGGGAGGAGGGAGGGAGGAGGGAGGGAGGGAGGGAGGGAGGGAGGGAGGGAGGAGGGAGGGAGGGAGGGAGGGAGGGAGGGAGGGAGGGAGGGAGGGAGGAGGAGGAGGGAGGGAGGGAGGGAGGGAGGGAGGGGGAGGGAGGGAGGGAGGGAGGGAGGGAGGAGGAGGGAGGGAGGGGGGAGGGAGGGGGAGGGAGGAGGGAGGGAGGGAGGGAGGGAGGGAGGGAGGGAGGGAGGAGGAGGGAGGGAGGGAGGGAGGGAGGGAGGGAGGGAGGGAGGAGGAGGGAGAGGAGGAGGGAGGGAGGGAGGGAGGAGGGAGGGAGGAGGGAGGGAGGAGGAGGGAGGGAGGGAGGGAGGGAGGAGGGAGGGAGGGAGGAGGGAGGGAGGGAGGGAGGAGGGAGGAGGGAGGGAGGGAGGGAGGGAGGGAGGGAGGGAGGAGGGAGGGAGGAGGGAGGAGGGAGGGAGGGAGGGAGGGAGGGAGGGAGGGAGGGAGGGAGGGAGGGAGGGAGGAGGGAGGGAGGGAGGAGGGAGGGAGGAGGGAGGGAGGGAGGGAGGAGGGGAGGGAGGGAGGGAGGGAGGAGGGAGGAGGGAGGGAGGGAGGGAGGGAGGGAGGGAGGGAGGGAGGAGGGAGGGAGGGAGGGAGGGAGGGGGAGGGAGGGAGGGAGGAGGGAGGAGGGAGGGAGGGAGGGAGGGAGGGAGGGAGGGAGGGAGGAGGGAGGGAGGGAGGAGGGAGGGGGAGGGAGGGAGGGGGAGGAGGAGGGAGGGAGGAGGGAGGAGGGAGGGAGGGAGGGAGGAGGAGGGAGGGAGGAGGGAGGGAGGGAGGGAGGGAGGGAGGGAGGGAGGAGGGAGGGAGGGAGGGAGGAGGGAGGGAGGGAGGGAGGAGGGAGGGAGGGAGGGAGGAGGGAGGGAGGGAGGGAGGGAGGGAGGGAGGGAGGGAGGAGGAGGGAGGGAGGGAGGGAGGGAGGGAGGGAGGGAGGGAGGGAGGGAGGGAAGGAGGGAGGGAGGGAGGGGATAATAACGGCACATTGAGAATTGGTGAGGCTAACACAGTTAATTGGCTATGAATGTGGTAGCTGAAAAAAGCAGTTCATTAAACAGGACAGGCTGGCACAAAGGGCATGGCAGGGGGGCGGGAAGGAACATGGATGGGCAGATGAACAGACGGGCGAGTGAGTGAAGGAGCAGGTGCATGCCAGAAGTGCATGCCAAAGTGAGCAAGCCATGCCGACAGATTTGCGTGGGTGAGCGAATTCGTAGGCAGTCAGCAGGCAGAGAGGTCTAGCACTGTAAGGCAGTCCTCCAGTAAAGTGGTTTTATACTAGTCGTGGTAGGCTTTCGATTAACCAGGTGGTAAAGCCGTGGGGGACAATGTGAGAGCAAGCAGCCGAGGACAGGCAAAGGGGGGCCAGAGGGGGAGGCAAGCAAGGGCGAAGGTAAATAGGTTGGTGGGTGCGTGGGCAGAGGGTGTGAGTGATCGTGATAGCACAATCACACGAAAATAAGTGCATGGACAGGCAGCCAAGAGGCTGTTCGGATGTTCGTAATGGAGCACTCAGCCGTAGTCCTTGGCTCCTCCATATTCAGCATCTATGAAATGTATCTATGATAACGGTGTGCCATGTCGTGCAATCTCCACCTCGATTTCGAGTTTGCATGCGTCCTCTGACGTACGCACTAGGACATATCAATATAAGGTGACATTATTAGTCGATCACTGTAGCTATATCAATATAAGGTGACATTATTAGTCGATCACTGTAGCTATATCAATATAAGGTGACATTATTAGTCGATCACTGTAGCTATATCAATATAAGGTGACATTATTAGTCGATCACTGTAGCTTGTAGTGATGAGGACTGGGAGAGGAAACTATATTCTGGACGACGCGGATATGCATGCCAACATATGGAGATACGGACACCTGCAAGGTAGTAAAAAATACAGAACTTAGGCGTCAGAACCACCTATAACATCACAATAAATTCTACGAGTAGACGTTTGAGAAAATTCACCTCTCTACGGCTAAACTAACATGCTGTGATGACCCAGAGGATGAAACCGATAGTATCGACCTTATCTCCCATTACAACCTGCAAAATGTGCTTCACAACACTACTTCTTAGGGTATAAGCGCTAATACCTCGATTACGTCAGGCATTTGGCCACATATCAGCTTTCCAAAAAATGCAATCTCTCCTCCCCTGATCCTTAGCTAAGTGTAATGACAACATGCGAATGCTCGTCGCATGCAATTTACGTTGTTCTGTAGTTAAAAGTGCCGGCCCTACCGCTGCTCGCAAATGGACGAACCATTGTTTTCCACAATTAAGCTAGAAAAATAACGCGGAGGGGGAAACTAACCTTTGCCTAGCCCATGCCGAGCTCTCGCTCCTTGTCCTGCATTTCGACCGGCTTTATGAGCCTTATTCTTTTGGCCAGTGTGGCCGGCCGTCATGGCAGCCGCAGTCGCGTTCGCCCTAGCCGTGCGGCTTCGCAAATTGCGTGCGCACTAATTGCACGTCTGGCAAATATACGTCGTGCTGCATCGTGGCATATTTGTTCCGCACGTGGCGGCCGGCAGGTTTTTCATGTTGCAGCAGGCAGCAGAATGGGTTCGGCAGCAGTCGCAGCAGAGTTAGTGTAGAGATGTCAGCAGAACTCTTGGCCAGATGACAGGTGGCAGCAGAATGCGCAGCAGGGAGCTCCGCGCTTTGACGTGTCAGCAGAAGCGCACTGGAACTGGAACGGCAAACTCTGGTCCGAAGCACGGGAAGCCTACTGTCATTGCGGCCGGCCGGCCGGCCTGTTCCACTCACTTTAATTAATTTTAAACATACCTCGGCCGTGCCGGCCGGGGAGGATATGATGTAACACATATCCCTGAGAAGGGGCATATGGTTTTTAATATCAAGGAGACAACCTCAAGGAGAATGAAGGGGCATATTCTGATCAGACACTCCGCAAAGGTGAAAACCTTTGCGTTCAGTGCCAGGCCGCGGAAAACGCGGAAAACGCGATCTGCAAATGAATCCGACCGGAATCGAACTGGGGACCTCTCGCACCAATTTTGCTGACTATAGGACGGACGTCTCCGGATACCATGGCATCGCCAACTTACACCTACAGTCATCCGCAAAAGTTCTCCTGTCCGGGGAGTGATGCAAGCCTTTCGGATTTGGTACTAGATAAATCACTCGAGATCTGTGTGTAGGAGTACTACACACGTGTCTGCACGCGAGACTTGTTCAGTCTCGCACCGTGAGACGGGCTGAACACGGCTGAATCCTTCTTTTTAGTAGAAGGGGGCGTAGCCGGTACTATCGAAATCAGCCAAGCGTATATTCTGATCAGACACTCCGCAAAGGTGAAAACCTTTGCGTTCAGTGCCAGGCCGCGGAAAACGCGGAAAACGCGATCTGCAAATGAATCCGACCGGAATCGAACTGGGGACCTCTCGCACCAATTTTGCTGACTATAGGACGGACGTCTCGGGCATATGGTTCTATCAAGGAGAAGGGGCATATGGTTTTTAATACACCGCCGGCGGATTCTAGTAGGCGACAACCTGCAGGTGGTCGGGTCAGGTGTTAACTGTAAAGTAGTGCTGCCACCTACTCGGGGTGCACCGACAACCGCTCACTGAGTTGCACCTGCACCACCATTAATTAAGTAATTAATTAATTAATTAATTAGGAACATAACTCCGTAGGGAGTATCTGTAGCACATAGCCCAGAGAGGGGGCATTCATTAATTAATTAATTAGACTCGTGCTCCCGTTGGGGAGTCACGGAGCATGAACCCCGATGGATGGATGGATGGGTGCAAACATTCCTACCGGTCTAGTCTATCTACATTGGCTACATACTACATCTATCTAATGAGCATTCTAAGAGAGAGGGGGCATATGAGCCTATCATACATTCTAAGCTACTTCCTGCAAGGGTGGGAATGTAAACGACCCTTGCTCTAGGTGCCCCAGGACACCTGCAGCCCCATGATCTATCAAGCTATGCCCAGCTAAGAGGGAGCCTGTCATGGGGGGGAAGATCAGCATAACTATGCAGGAGCTAGGGCATGGCTTCTCAGCAGACATCTCCCCTAGGGCCACGTGATGCTGTATAGATAGATGTGGTTGCTGTTCGATAGATGTCGTAGGTAGCTGATGTAGATAGCTTAGACCGGTAGGACTGTTTGCACCCGCCCATCCATCCATCGGGGTTAATGCTCCGTGACTCCCCATGCAACGGGAGCACGAGTCTAATTAATTAATTTGTTGATTCTCAGCAGAGAGTGACTCCCTGCATGGGCACTGCATAATTAAATAAAGCTACTACTATAGGCATCATCTGGAGTGTGGCTCATCATCATAGGCACACATGTACATGACTAAAAATGCTAGGCCTCAGCTGGTATAGTGCCTGTAGTAGGCGGGCACGTACAAGGCCACGGTCTAACTATTCTACACTATTGCTGCTGTATTCCCCTAGGCTGGGGCGTCTGGAGTCGCTGGCCGGGCCGCTGTGGTCGAGGGGGTCGCGTGCCAGGGCTTGTGGCCGACGTAGATGGCCGCCCCCTTCCAGTACACCGGCTGGCATGCCTTGGTCTGCCGGAGCTGGAGGTAGGTCGGCCATAGCTCCCGTCGCCGTTGTTGCTGCGCCAGGGTCAAGTCGTTGTCCACGGTGAAGGGAGTGTTCTCGAGCCGCTTGCGGCGTCCGTGAGAAACGATCGAAATCTTGTCCGCTGGGCTCTCAAAGATGAGAAGAAGCGGAGGCGCCCCTGCATGCCTTACCCGGGAGGAGGTGGGCAGGGTCACCTAGGAGGCCCATGCGATCAAGGATTTCGCTCTCAAACGCACGTGCAAGCTTCTCGGAATTCTCACCTTCCTCCATGTCGAAGTTCTTGAGTATGGCGTTGAGGCTGCACTTGGCGAGCTCGGCGATCCTCGCGGATGTCAAGCGTCTGCCGCTGGAGCTGGGCTGCGACGGCGGAGGTGGTGGAGGTGGTGTGTTGCTTATAAGCATGTCCTCCCAGGTCGTGATGGGAGGAGCATCGCCGGCCAGGCCAGCAGGGGCTGGCTTGGCGGCAATGTCCTTCACTGCCTGGGCGGTGAGGCCTGCGGTGTTCTGCATGAGCTCGATAGCGATGGCATTGTCGTGGACGCTGGTCGATGTCGTGGAGCATGGGCGGTGATGGAGTCGGTGGAGGCGGGGGGGGGGGGGGGGGTGGAGGCGAGGAGGGTGGCGGTGGCGGTGGGGATGGTGGGGAGCTCAGCAGCCAGCGTGCGACCCACAGCTGCCACATCTGCAGTTGGGGGCGTCACGTGCTGTGAGATGCACGGCTTCGTGGAGGCATGGAGGAGGAAGGTGGATTCGGTCAAGGGGGAGGGGGCCCAAAGGTCCGCGGCAGAGCGCTGAAGGATGGAAAAGAGGGCGGCGAGCTGAAGGCGGGGGCGGGACCAGTTGGTCAGGTTCTCAGCAGGTCGGTGAGAGAACCGGCCGTCAGGTCCAGTGCGGAGGCGATTAATTAATAAGGCTTTGAAGGCGCCGACACAGGTCGGAAATGGAGGCGTGCGACCCATAGAACACGAGCTCCAGTATCCGGATGGGTGGCATGTCGAAATAGCTGGGTCTTGCGTCGTCGAAGGTGGAAAATTACCCGTCGACGTCAAAGTCGATGCACCATGCACCATGCATGTATCAGTCATCCACCAGCTCTGCAACTGAAGTTGCCGACATGTCCTAGTGTGGGGTGGAAGATGATCATGGCTAAGCAATGGCTTGGTGGGCATGACATCTGGCGTCTCATTAACACATGAGAGTGGCATGCAGTCTCTGCATTGGCAAAGCTGATGGCTGACTCATAGCGGATGCAGTAAGGCTGCCCCACCCATGGTCTAGAGCCCACAGTTAGGCTTGGAACACATTTAGAGGCGCCGGTTTGGGAGAATATAAAGGCCTCTCCCGGAGCCTGCGGGGTTTTAGGGGCATACCACAACCCCCTTTTCCAATATACCCGCCATAAATGACACTATATACCATAAACTGATGACACTATACCGCACCGACCACCGACAAGCCCGCCTATCACGTATGACCATTGATATCCCAGCCCGACCATGCAACCCAAACATTCCCAACCCTCACACGAAGTTCGTAGGTCACAGGTTACCTGTGACCTACGCACGAGCTCCCTACGAAGTGAGCTCCGGCCTACATTGACAACTGCGTCCCACAACTCCGACATCAAGGAGACAACCAGACCTACATAGTCAACGCATAACAATGATGTCGGACCCCATGCATGACACCCGCTTAGATAATAGAATAGGATTGTTTTGTAGATAGCTTAGACCGGTAGGATTGCGTGCACCCATCCATCCATCCATCCATGTCCATCCCGATCCATCCATCCATCCATCCATCCATCCATCCATCCATCCATCCATCCATCCATCCATCCATCCATCCATCCATCCATCCATCCATCCATCCATCCATCCATCCATCCATCCATCCATCCATCCATCCATCCATCCATCCATCCATCCATCCATCCATCCATCCATCCATCCATCCATCCATCCATCCATCCATCCATCCATCCATCCATCCATCCATCCATCCATCCATCCATCCATCCATCCATCCATCCATCCATCCATCCATCCATCCATCCATCCATCCATCCATCCATCCATCCATCCATCCATCCATCCATCCATCCATCCATCCATCCATCCATCCATCCATCCATCCATCCATCCATCCATCCATCCATCCATCCATCCATCGGGGTTAATGCTCCGTGACTCCCCAACGGGAGCACGAGTCTAATTAATTAATTAATTAATCGGGGTTCATGCTCCGTGACTCCCCAACGGCCGGAGCACGAGTTTAATTAATTAATTAATTAATTATAATTAATGACACCGGCCACCAAAGGGGGGGGGGGCGGTCCCCCCCCCCCCCCCCCCACCACCACCACTACACACACAGTATACTGAGTACCCAACCAGTTCATCTCCCGCAACGGTATCACCCACGGTGTTGCATGGCCATCCACGAGTCCATGGTGCCCCATGCAGGCATGCACCCATGTCCACATGATGGCGGTAAGCCTACTACCCGGTTTCTTGACTCCCCAGCCACCCCTACCCACTCTTGGGGGACGGTGACGGGCATGCAGCTTAGGTGATTATGCTGCCGTCCCAATTTTGTGTGTCATTCAGCTGACACGGTCTAGACTTAGGGAGCCCTGGTGTGTTATTTCACTACATTAATTGTAATAAACATGAGGTGTCTGGTGTGTTACCCGAATTAAACCAAGCACATTGTAGTATTAACACTGGATGTGTGCGTGCGTGCGTGCGTGCGTGCGTGCGTGCGTGCGTGCGTGCGTGCGTGCGTGCGTGCGTGCGTGCGTGCGTGCGTGCGTGCGTGCGTGCGTGCGTGCGTGCGTGCGTGCGTGCGTGCGTGCGTGCGTGCGTGCGTGCGTGCGTGCGTGCGTGCGTGCGTGCGTGCGTGCGTGCGTGCGTGCGTGCGTGCGTGCGTGCGTGCGTGCGTGCGTGCGTGCGTGCGTGCGTGCGTGCGTGCGTGCGTGCGTGCGTGCGTGCGTGCGTGCGTGCGTGCGTGCGTGCGTGCGTGCGTGCGTGCGTGCGTGCGTGCGTGCGTGCGTGCGTGCGTGCGTGCATTCATATTAACCGCTGTCTCATGCATGTAATATGCATGATGTCAAAGATCGAGACCACCAGCACAGGCCATGCAGAAATCTGGAAGAATCCTGACCATGGTAGCTCGAGCCTGCTGTTATCTTATCCGCGTTTATCGAGTTGTTCAGGATGTACCATTGGACCTAGTACTAACGGAATGCACAGCACTAGCGCCCACATAAGATAAGTACTAAGTAAGTACTCTGTCATGCACATCTAGGCATGCCACGGGGTACTAATTAAGCTTAATAATCTCATTAGAAAAATAATTGCACAAACGTTAAACAAACAGACAAAATATTGTCTGCATGCATCAAAATTCATAGTTCTTGATTAAGAACATACTGATTAAGAACAAACGTCCGTGCATGGGGCAAGAACCAGCTTCTTACCCTCATGGGCCTGGTAGGTGAGGTAGAACTGCGTGGGTGCCACCGCCTTCCCCACTCACGGGACAAGGCGGCTCCCCCACCAGTCCTACTCACCTTCTCCTCCCCTGAGGATAAGCAGCGGTTCCTCTCTCGTCGCAAGCGGTTGCACGACCTCACCTGGACGCTGGATGACGACCTCACCCCCGCTCAGCAACAGCAGCGACGCGACCTGTGGCCGGAATACCTCCGCCATAAGCAGGACCCCCAGAAGCCCAAGGTGTACTGGAGGGGCGGGGACCTGATGATCAACCACAAGATGTGGACGCCCCCAGCGGGCTAGAATAGCAATAGCCCTAGCTTGTAACCATTGGCGTCACTGCCGCTAAGGCAGCCATGCCTAGAATGTTGCCTAGCTGTGCCAACACACCTAGTCACGTGCCGCCAACGCACGGTACACAACCAGCCATAGCCTAGTCCTAGTACAGCCATGCTACGCCCTGGCTATGTTCAGATTACTTGCCCACGCTCCTTGCTATGATATGCTCACATGGGTCTTATTGCACCCACAGTTTGCCGGATCGTTAGCCTGTCCTTTTAGCTAGCCGCGCCCGATTGCAGCTGTGGCATGCCTTTGGCATGAAGGAGACTGGGGGTCTCTGCCCTTTCTCCTGTAGTGCACACACAGGGATTAAAAGCACTTCGGTGCTCCGTGACTCCCCAACGGGAGCACGAGTTTAATTAATTAATTAATGGGGAGGATATGTAACACGTATCCCAGAGAAGGGGCATATATATATTTTCACTCTGCTGTAAGTAATTATATTATTAAAATATATATATATTAAAAATATAATTACTTACAGCAGAGTGAAATCACTCAAACCAAAGCAAACGCCCAGCTATAAACCGTGTATAAATATATATACGGATGGGGCCGCCCTCTACTCACCCAACCACCGCCCCGACATTACCGTGCTTGACTACGACGGGCAGGGTTGCCACCTGCTCATCGATGTCTCCGTGGCTCGGCCGCTTTCCGGTCGCCACATCCTCCGGGCGGCTGTGGATGCCGGCGCTGCTGCCGCTGTGGCTGAGCGCGACAAGTTTGCCTCCTACGGCAATGTGGGGCCCCACCGGGTCATCCCCTTTGTCCTTGAGGAGTTCGGGGCCATGGGCCCCAAGAGAGCGGAGTTTTTCCACGAGTGCTGCCAGCGCCGTGAAGACCGCCTCGACCTCGAGGGTCAGACCGCCCCGTGGTCGGCCCGCACGTGGTCCTCGTATTGGCGGCAGCGTCTGTCACTCGCCCTCACTCGCACCGTGGCTGATGTGTTATTCCGCCGCACCCGGGCCGACTTTGTCGCGACCCACGCGGTCTAGATTCCTTCCAGGCCTGCATGGTGGGCCGGCAGCGCTGTTGCTGCGTGTAGTTTTGTGATGTATAGTTAGTTGTACCTTGTGCCGCTGGCGTGATCCTTGGATGTCTGTGTCAGATTACTATTAATTTCTTCAGGGTTATTCTCCCAGTCATCGGTTTTTTCCTTATGTTGCATGCCTATCTCACCTCCGTAATCTATCATTCTCAATGAATATATATATGGTTCACACACTACTATGGCGGGCCGGTACATTCTAGGCGACATGCTGCAGCAGGTGGTGGCTGTGCATGCAAACTGCCACCTACCCAAGGTGCACAACTGAGCCGGTGCACCTATACGTACACCACCATGTGTTCATTCCAGCAGCGCTCTGCAAAGTTGCGTTTGCTTAATTAATTAAACACGTGCTCCCGTTGCATGGGGAGTCACGGAGCACCGAAGTGCTTTTAATCCCTGTGTTTGCACAACAGGAGAAAGGGCAGAGACCCCCAGTCTCCTTCATGCCTACTAAGGCATGCCACAGCTGCATTCGGGCACGCTAGCTAAACGGCCGGACATGCACGCTAACGATCCGGCAATCTGTGGGTGCAATAATTAAGACCCATGTGAGCAGGGCATAACAAGGAGCGTGGGCGAGTAATCTGATCATAGCCAGGACGTAGCATGGCTGTTACTACAAGGCCCTAAGCTAAGGCTATGGCTGGTTGTGTACCGACCGTACGTGAGCAGTGCACGTGACTAGGTAAGTTGGCACAGCTAGGCAAACATTCTAAGCATGGCTGCCGTAGTGGCAGTGACTACCAACGGATACAAGCTAGGGCTATTAAGCAAGCTATTCTAGCCCGCTGGGGGCGTCTACATCTTGTGGTTGATCATCAGGTCCCGGCCCGGGCCCTCCAGTACACCTTGCAGGCTTCTGGGGGTCCTGCTTGTGGCGGAGGTATTCCGGCCACAGGTCGCGTCGCTGCTGCTGGCCTGCGCTGCTGAGCGGGGATCAGGTCGTCGTCCAGCGTCCAGGTGACTGAGGTCGTGCAACTGCTTGCGACAGGAAAGGAACCGCTGCTTGTCCTCACGGGAGGGGAAGGTGAGCAGGACTGGTGGGGGAGCCGCCTTAAGTATCCCGTGAGTGCCCAGGGAAGGCAGTGGCACCCACGCAGTTCTACCTCACCTACCAGGTCCATGAGTGCAAGGAGCTGGTCCTTAAGCTCGTCGGCAAGGGAGGTTGACGTCTCACCAGTGGCTTCTGCATGGGGGAATTAAGCGACGCAGTGACCACCCGGCAGTCGCGGCGGGCGCGGTCAGTGGCCTCCCGTTCAGTGCTGGGCCTGGCGGCCGGAGGTCTTCAAGCTCCTGGAGTTTCGTAGCGATGGCGTCGGTGGTGGAGGCAGTCGGTGTCCGCAGCAGGTCCGCATAAGAGAGGGGCGGGAGGTCACCAGCATCCAGCCGGGGTGGCTGGGATGCGATGGTGGCCGTCTGCTCCGCTATCTTTGGGACCTGTGAGGCCAGGGCCTCCGGCCTCAGTGTGGGCGGTGATGGCTTCTAGCTTCTTCATGAGCACGCCGCACTTGCCCTCCACCAGAGAGACAAGTGCCGCGTGCGTCTCGGATGCCTGCGCCGCAATCAGAATCAGAAAATACGTGCTACATGATCTCCCAATGCCGGAGTCATGTTATAATTTCAAGGGCATGATGGCGTCTCAGCAGAGAGTGGCTCTCTGCATGGGCAAAGCATGGCTGACTCATAAAATAAATTAAATTAAATTATAACATGACTCCGTTGGGAGCTCATGTAGCACATATTCCATTGCTGGATGGATGGTGGGCGAAGCGCCCGTGATACCGAACTAAGCTAACTCTAAGCTAATCTAGAAAATCCCAGTTCTATACTTTACTCAGCAAAGCGCCCCTTCCTCCTGGGGGGGGGGGCTTGCCCAAAGGGGCTGGCGTGTGAGCCTGGACAATCGTCTTCCACATCTTCTTGTTCTGCAATCTGCATAGCAGTCCAAGCAAGAGAGAGGGAGGAAATGCGGTGTTCAAACTGGGCTGGGACCACTACAGCTGTAGGCCGGCCAGCAACTGCTGTGTATACGGTTCCGCATCATTGGCAGGTTTACCCACCTTTCTAGCTAGGAATGTCCTTGGGGCCAGGCCACCAGCCAGGATATGCCGCCTGGCTGGTTGGCCAAGCCGCTGGGGGCCGGCCAGACCGAGGTTGGTGTCTACCTGACTGGCGCGAGCAAGATGCATGTCCTACGAATGCTATCCTACGCTGCCTAATCATCTCGTCCGAAATGCAAGGCACACCCTGATACAAAGACTCTAATAAAGACCCGGCCTACTCTGATGTGTGGAAAACCCACCTATGTTTGAACAGGACCTGTCGAAGCATCCTGGTGACCGTGCTGTCCAGCCGGGCCGCCAGCGTGTCTGTGAGCGTCCATGCCTCAGCGCCGTAGGTGAGCACCGTGACTAAATGACCAGGACCTTGAAGAGCACTCGCTTGCGGTGCTCGCCCAGGTCCTTCCGGAGCGCCAGTAGGGGTCATTGAGCGAGCAAAGCCTGGCCCTGGCAGGCCAGGCCGCCGATGCCGATGTCCACTGGCGTCGGCAGGCGGTGTCGGGGAGCATGCTCCCCAGCAGTTTGAAGCACGGAACGGGACCTCCGGGCCCATCTAACAGCCGTGGCTTTGGCGGGCAACTGGAGGCCCCAATCACCATCACCTCAGTTTTGACGCTTTTCGATTTCCAACCCCACCGCCCGCGGCTCCACACCCATGACAGTCCAGCCAGGTCAGTGAATGTGCTCGGGCGCCCGATGAGGGTGGTATGATCCGCATAAATCAGGTCGGACAGCTGGCGGTAACCAGGGCCACTGCCGCCGTATTAATTCGCGATATCATCAAGGATGTCCAAGCCAGGATCGAACCCCTAGCTTAAGAGCACTAAAGCATTAAGCACGCACGTGCCCGGCCGGCGCATGACGCGCAATCCACGTCAATAATGAACAGATCGATATATGCGGGGACAGGACACAATATTGCCATGCACACCCCGTGGTGAAGGGGAGCTAGATGGTGGGGTGCACGGTGCCCTCCGCAATCTGCACTAGTACTGCCTGTGGATCCCTCATACAGCCGGCAAATGGCAGCAATAAATGCTGGCCGGGGGCACACGATCCAGAGCTAGGATGGCCCCAAGAGCCTCCCAGAGGACCGTGTCGAAAGCCTTGGTATAGTCAACAAAACGACGGGCAGCGGAAAACCATCAGGGCAAATGCGACGCACCTCCTCCATGTCAACCGGCGCGCCACAAATACAGGACGCCATCCCCCGTGTGCTCCACCGGGGTGCGCTGCCGCCGGCCGCCAAGCGGCCGGTCGAGGTGGTACCACATTTCCGCCTTGCCCTGGTTGCGAGCTTGGCAGGCCTTAGGCATCCGCGATGCTCTGGGCCGCCTCTGCGTCCTGAGCATGTGCGTAGGCCTCTCCACAAGGGCGGCCTTGAGCACCGGCCGGTTTCAGCAGCGGGTCCCGGTTACGCTTGAGGTGGTGCCGGGCGGTCAAGACCTTGGGGTCCTGGCGGTAGAGCGGGCCGGGTCGTCGGCGGGGCATGGCCGCCCGGCTGACTCATAGCGGATGCAGTAGGGCTGCCCCATGGTCCAGAGCCCAGAGATGGGCTTGGAACACATTTAGATCGAGGCGCCGGTTTGGGAGAATGTAAAGGCCTCTCCCAGAGCCTGAGGGGTTTTAGGGGCATATGTACCCAGGCCGGTTAACCCCAAAGCCCGCATCATGGTTGTCCGGCACTTAAAAATCATGCCCCAACCATTTAGTACGCGTACTAGATCGACACATGGAAGGTACGTCAGCTCACAGCTCGATCCATATCATTTGGGGGCCACAACTATTGATAGTTTTGAAAAATGTGCGTGTCAAGCTAGAGACAACCACCGTATAATTGGCTCACTTAGTATTTATGTACCCGTGCCCGTTGGGGAGTCTCGGAGCATTAACTCACTTCGTATAGACTGCGTCACGTACGTACTGCGTGAGATAGCATAAATCCTCTATGGTGATGACATGGAGCTGGGCCGGATATGGAATCTATCTAACCACCTGTTTGTCGGGTCACAGGCGCCCAGCCTGACCCGCTGTGCGTGCCAATTAATCGATATAGAGTTACACACGCACTTTCTTAGCTAGAGGGTGTCAATTGTGTTGTACGGCATGTGGAGTGCCGGGCATGCATGTTAACCCGTGTTTTTTTAATTAGAACGCGATATATCGCGTTGTAAGCTTTTTTTAGAACGCGTATAGCACCTAAGGAAATTTTTTTTTCATGGTCATGTATATACTTTCCTGAAAGCCCATAAATCAAAGGATTTTTTGAGCTACTCAGACCTACAAAATGCTTATTCATTAGAGAGATACACTGGTTTGAATACAGGGGGGTCTGACCATGACCGCGATTTCTTGACCCTAGGTCACAAGTCATGTGCTTATTCACAAATGGTTCATGAAAAAAATCTGGCTTCTTGCACGAGCTATGGGCAACATATGCAGGCTCTGTGAAACAAAACTCAGGCCCATTGGGCCACTGGAGCTATTTTTCATTAGCATCACAATTACAACGCAGTACAACGCAGTGGGAAACATGAGAGCCCTTGACAACATTACGCAACGACCCGAGCCCCATAAACGGGGCCATAGTGAGCTTGGAGGGTCAAAACGTTGAAAATAGGTGTTGTATAAGTTATACAGCATCAAACATGAATCAAACATCATGACTGGATGACCTAATTTGACTGAATCAGGCAGCCATAGCCAAAGCATCATCCACTCTCACAACGTGTTGAGCACATGCCTCGTGGGAATGGAGGTGCTGGGTTTTCATTCCATAACGCGTGCAATACTGAAAGAAAGAGGCACGTGTAATGCAAGGCTTGGATAGGTTGAGTGATCCATGAGCTTACATGCAGGCAAAGATGACGCTGGAATGCATGCTAGCGAATGGTGGCAAGATGCTAACAACACATGATTATACACCATGATTATGGGCACCCAGCTGATCTTCTTGCACAATCAACGCAGTATAAACCATCAACATCCAATCCTCACGATATATGCACGGCTTGACGACGTATACAGCACCTAAATACTGCACAACTGCAACCTGCTATGGCTGACATGCAAGCAACGTCGAGTAGGATGGCGGTCTTAGAGAGGCTGGGCAGAGGTCGGTAGAAATAAGTGGAAAACTGGCAGAAACTAGGTAGAAACACGATATACTTACGCCTGCAAGCACTATTGAGCCGGTGGCAGAGGCCATTTCCAGGAAAATACAGCATACCGTAGCAATAGCCACGGTCACGCCTTACGCTATTTGCAGGCACCATCATGCCCGGAGCTACCCAATAAAAGTCTGCACAAATCTCGGTTTAGCCGAGAGTCCGGGCGTTCGGAATGAATAAACATGTGTTAAGAAGTCGAAACACCATGGAAATACCAAGCATGGTGCCGCAGCAGACCCGAGTCTTGACGTAATAATATGTATGCCGGTTTCCAGGGTTTCCGCATGAAAGTTGGGTGAGAAACTGGAAAAAACTACGTTTCCTTTGCCCCAGTACCTCAACAAACTCGTAGAAACCTAATTATCAACCTTTGAACGCATCATCATGGTCGTGCTACCCAACCTAGCCACTGAAATTCGCGCGAAAACTGGCGAGATCTACCTGCCGCCATCGCCGTCGTCTTCACCTTCGTCCCGCGAAAATGCCTGATTTCAGTGGTACATATTTGTTTGCAGCTGTCACAAAAAAAATACCAAAAATACCAGGATTTTTTCTTGAATTCTATGAGATGTTTCTGACCTATCTTGAAAGTTTCAGACCAAAAATCGCATGTTTAATAGGTTTGCCACGTGTCAGATTACAACGCGATACATCGCGTTCTAACCCTACAACGCGATGTATCGCGTTGTAAAAAAACACGGGTTAATGTGTAAGTGGCAAGTTGGTTACTTTGTTAGCAAAAACCCAAAAACTGATAAAAGCAACACGAATGGAATTGCATTTCACTACAAAAATGGTTATCTCAAATTGCACAGCGTGAGTGTGCTACAGCTGAGACCCATGGCAGCAGACAATATCGCGATAACAGGCATCATCTGGCCGGATGGAATGCAATTCTAGGTCTATGTGACACGCTGGATAATTTCCCTACAATACTTCGCAACCACTGCTGAGCCTTCGTCTCGTCCCCACACGTCTCCCACAGACATACTGGGATCGAGTGACAAAACACTCCTTGGCCCAGCTAAGTGGCGCTGCCACAGGCAGCCGATGGCCATGTTACGCTAACCCTCTTGTTTCTGTATCCTTACACTATACCAGCCGCAAGACAGAACAGCCTTCAAAATGCGCACATGGGCAATTTTAATAATACAACGGCCGAGTTAAACCAAAAAAAGGGGTTAAGTGGCCATATCCTGGGCATCAGTGTCCCCATCAGCTTCCACCTCGCAATCCTCCGCTTGGGTGCCGTCATCACTGTCCGCGCCCCCAGAAGTGTCGCCCTGTAGCGAGCGCACAAACTGGCCGCGGTTGCGGGGCCTCGACTGGGCCAGCTGTTGCCGCGAGGTGTAACGGACCTTCTTCTGGAAGCACCGCTCCTTGCGCTTGAGCCGGAACCTGGCAACACCCACACACAGGGAGCAGTTGCAACGATGAACGACAGGAGGGATCACACACGAAAAGAAATGAGCTGTGTCACCAGCATGAATACTAGTGTGACAAATTCAACACTAGGCGGACACCGTGCATGGACCAGGGGGCGTCTAACCACGACAATATCTCCACTCAAGTACTCAATATCTCACTGATTGCTAACACCTCAAGTATTCAAAAAAAAAGGAAGAACTACTGGAGTGCTCACCTGCTAAGCGCGGCTTCGCGCGACAACCCCACCCCCAGCAGCGGCGGGCACTGGCCGCCTGGGCCCACCTCCCCCCCTGCCGATGCCTCCGGACCCGACCACGGCGGCAGATACGCGGCGGGATACCCCCCCACCGGTTCCGAGTGTGACGGCACCTGCCGGTGCGTCGCGCCCCACGGTGCCCCCACCGAGGTCAGCCCCCCTCGTGGCCCATCCATCCCAGGCCCCATGACCCCCCCCACCCCCACCCCTGCGCCCCCTGGATCAGACCATGCTGCCACCGTGTCCCGATCATGCCTTCCTTGCCCTTGCACGTGCGTCTCCAGCTCCACCCCACCGTTGCCAGAGGCCCCTTTCCCCTCGCCTCCGTGGCTCTTGGCGCCTGCGCTACTCCCTAGCCGGGATTGAGAGACCGCGCCTCCCTCGACGGTCCCTGGGGAACTATTCCCCCGCCCGCTGCCGGTACCATTCCCACCGCTGGCGCCCGCCCCCTCCTCGCTCTCCGCCCCCCGTTGCCGCCCGTGACTGTGCGCCATGTGCGTGGTCATCGTGGTCGTGGCGCCCGATGTGCTCGAGGGGACCGTGCGGTGGTCGCCCGATCCCCCATGGACCGATGCCAGCGCGCCAGGTGTCGACGCGCCCCCATTAGTGGATGTCGTCCATCGGACCTTGGTACCCCCAGGGGTGGTCGACCTGCCGCTGCTCCCGCCCGCCCCCGCATCCCCTTCCTGGGGGTTGCTCTCCTTGCTGGAGATGGGACGATGCTGTGTGTCCTCGTGGCCGCTAAGGCTGCTTCCGTACCCACCCCCGCTCCCTTTCTCCCCTTTCATGGACGGGCGCGTGACCTCTTCAAACCCGCTACCCCCGCGAGACAACCCCTCACCGCCAGCGTTATCGCTATTGTTGCTGGTGTTATTTCCAGCAGGCACGCCCCCGCCCTCGCTCATCCCGCTGTGCCTGTCGCCGCTGCGCCCACCGTGGTCATGCGCAAACTCCTGCTGCGAGTGCCGCTTGACAGGGACCGGCGCGACCATGCCCCCCGCGTCCCAAGACCTTGGCAGCCAGCCGTTCGCGCCGGCTGTGCCTGCTACTGCTCCCGACCGGCACGCTGGACCTGACGCACTGCTTGCGCCTGTGTAGTAATAAATGTCCCGCTCCTCCAAACCACCCACTGGATGGGGCAAATGCCGGCGGGGAGGCATCTCCGCCGCCGCCATCGCGTGCGCCGCCACCACCATCCCCTGTGGGCCGGCCGGCGGCGCCAGCTCGTCGGGGGGGAGCTCGACAGGGATCCCTGGGACCGGCATTGGGATGTACCCGTAGGGCAACTGGGAAGGACCGCCCACGTGGTATGGGGGTGGCCCGTGCGCACCCCCCTGCGAGGCACAGTAAGGATACGGCGCGAGCGACCCGCCCCGTGGGACCATGCCCCCCCCGCCGGCCCCCCCGCCAGCATTATTACCCCATGGCTTGCCAGGATCAGCCACCATCGGCTCCTGCAGGTGTCGGAAGTGATACGAGTGGGCTGACTGAGGGCCGGATGGAGTGTCCGAGACAGCCCCCCCGTGCTGCCGTCCGCCAGCATGATGGCCCTGGGATGGATGGGGCTGCCGCCCCCGCGCCTGAGATCCCGGGTAGGGGCCCCCGTTTGCCCCCCCTGGCACCCCCCCTGGCGGCCACCCGCCATACATGAGCTCTTCGTCCCCTCGCGGGAAGTCCTGCGGGCCACCCGGTTGCACCAGATGTCCATGCGGGTCGCGCCCCATTCCAGCCGCCTGGAACTCGACCGTCTGGGGGGGCCCAGGGTGCGGACCCATCCCCCCATACGTGCGCCCGAGCTCACCCATCGGCATGCCAGGCTTGCAACCCGGTGGCGGCGGGTAGTGGCTCCCATTCTCATGCACCATGGCACCCGGAGGGAAGCTCCCACCAGGCGCCATCCCGCCGGGCCACGGCATGTGGGGGGCCCCGGGGGCCCCCGGGTGGTGGGGGACGTACACGCGCGTAGGTGCGAACCAGACGTTCGACCCGCCCGACGGCCCGCCGCCGGACCCACCCGGAAAGGGCGCACCCTCGGGTAGAATGCCCATCGGTGCAGAGGGCGGACCGACATCGGCCCCCAAGTCCATCGAGCTCCTACGGCTGGGCGTGGGGTGGGCACTGGCCCCCCGCCCTCCCATCGGTTGATCGTATTTGTCATCGGACGACATGCGGCGCGGCCGCTTGGCGGTAGGCTGGCGGTCCCCAGGGTGCTGCTGGGCCACCTTGGCTGCGGAAGACCCGGGTTGCAGAAGACCCGCCGCCCGCGCTCGCTCGCTTCCGGTGTGGCCCTCCCGCCGAGGCTCCGCATCCCCCCCCGCGGGGTTGCTGCTGCCACCTGCCCCCGTGGGAGTGGGACCGTTCATGGTTGCGGGACCCTTCCTGGCGAGGGCTGTCCCCAAGCTGTGACGGTCGCCTGCATTGATTTGCCGGCCAGACCCGACCGCCGCCGACGATGGCTGCTTGTTCCTCGATGGCCCCAGCGTGGAGGCCAGCCCCTGGGCGTTGCCCGACCCAGACCGCGACATCCCCACCCCTGCGCCCGCGCCCACCCCATCCCCATGCACGCCTGCTTGGTTGCTGGTTTTCTTGGCCCCTTTCTCGCGCGAGACGAGCACCCTCGGGGGTGACCTCGCCCGTGCTTGCTTCGGGGAAAAAAACGCCCCCCCGCTGCTTGCGCTCGGTCCCGCAGGAGGGCTCCCAGGTGCCGCCATGCCGGCCCCCAGGCCCTGATCCACCCCTCCAGCCGGCTCAAACCCGCTCTGCCGGTGACCTCCCGCGGAGCCAAACTCATCCCCAGCCTGTGCACCGCTGTTCGCATTCGCGACATCGAGAGGGGTTGGGGTATTCCCACGGGGACGGCCGTCCAAGGGTCGCAGGAACCCGATCTGATCCAGCGTATGTAGCGGCACGGGGCTGGGCCGCTTGATCGCACCCGCCCCCCCCACGGGCCGCACGATTGCCGTCGATGCTCTAACATTCCCTCGGCGGCCAGCATTACCGCTCCCTACCCCATCATGCTCGGGGCTCTTCATGCCCCCGTTGGGGAAAGGGCTACCGACCCCCGCGGAGCCCTCGCCACTGCTCACGGCCCGGCCACCCGCATCATTGTCACCCGCCACCTCCACCCACGCACGCTTGCCGGTCACCTTGACGACGACGCCCTCGGGGGCGCCGTCTGTGCCGGCCAATAGCTCCGCGCCACCTGGCTTGTTCCAATCGGCCCGCCGGCTCCAGGAATCCCTGTCCCTGTCCCGATCCCCGGCTTTGCCACTACCGTCGCTGCCAGCCAGCCCCGAGCTCCCGCTGGCCGCCGGCAAGGCCCCCCCCCCGCCGTCCTCCTCCCCCTCCCCCCCTGCCAGGGACAGCCCACCCTGGCGCCCCGAGGGCAGTGCAGCACTCGCGCTGGCCTTGGTCCCCGCGTGAGACAGACACGGGGCGTCAACGGGCATGGCATCCCCGCAAGGACCGGCTGCCATCCCTGCCCCCTTAAGGCCCAGCCCGGAGGTAACACCCTCGTTCCCAGGGGCGGGGGCATCCCCCATAGCTGCCAACGGCAACAAGGCGGGCGAGGATCCGGCCCGATCAGCCCCATCGGCGCGTTTCCGGCCGACCCCCGTGACAGGGTGCTGCGGGGTCTCCAGCCCCGCCCCATTGGGGGGCCCGTAGACGCCGCTCACGTTCGGGCTCTGGTTATGCTTGGCGGCACCCCCGAACCCACGCCCGCCCCCGCCCCAGTGATCCCCCCCCCGTGCCTGCATGTGCGCGTGGTGGGTGTGCGCGCCGCGTTCGCCCCGCTCATGCCCACCCCCCTCGCCCGCCCCTGGCCCGTGCTCGTGAGACTGGGCCTGCGCCAGCGGTGCTGCTCCGACTAGCGGATCGGGACGGGGTGCCTTCCACCCGCCCGAGTGGCGATGGCCCGAGCCCCTCACATCCCCTGGGAGAACCCCACCCACAGCGCCCGCACAGCTGCCGCTCGCACCCCCCGCGATGACCATTTTGGGGTCCGCCCCCCCCAGGCCCGCGTCCCCTTGCGGGGCCACCACGCCAACGCCCTGGGGGGCCCTGGTGTTCCCGGACCCACACAGCCCCGGCGGGATCGCCCCCCCGCACTGGGCCATGTCATCCCGCCCCGTCCCGCTCGCCGCACAGTAGTTGGTCGGATCATTGTCGTTGTTAGCGTGGTTGTCGTTGTCGTTGTTCCCGCTGCTGGTGCTGATGAGGTGGCATGCCCCACTGCTCCCCCCCGCCCCCGCACCCCCTTGCTGGCCCCGGTGCCGGCCACCCCCGGGCTTGTCGGCCCCGCCCCGCGGGTGCACGGTGGGACTGTGAGTGATGCTGGCATCCACGGATCCGTACTCGTGCTGTTGCTGCGCGCGCACGGCACTCAGGTGGGTCGCCCGGCCCTCCGCCGTCGTGGCCTCCTGCCGACGGCTCCCACTGCCATCATTCTCCCAGCCATTCTCGACGCGCCCCGTGCCACTCCCACTGCCCCCGCTCCCGCTCCCGCTGCCACTCCCGCTCCCGCTGCCCCCGCTGTGGCTGCCGTTGTTGCTCCCCGCACGTGAGTTGTGCTCCCCGGACCCGGCCTGGATCGCCGATGGCCCAGCCGTGGTGATATCCCTACTACCATC
Organism: Mesostigma viride; assembly: GCA_009746045.1. NCBI lineage: Eukaryota > Viridiplantae > Streptophyta > Mesostigmatophyceae > Mesostigmatales > Mesostigmataceae > Mesostigma > Mesostigma viride. The sequence goes on from RPFO01000213.1 coordinate 11,178,058, forward strand.
GAGTTTCACCCTGGCAGCCCCCCCCTCATTCATCTGGCTCGCCAGCCCCGCGTGATCGGAGACGCTCCGCCGCATGCCCCCTGTGCCGCCGTTCGCCACCTGTCCCGGCGCGCTGACCCGCGACTCAACGATGTTGCCCGCGCTGCCGGACAGCCCCCGCGTCTGCTTGCTGATGGCAAGCCTCACGCCCGCGGCGCCCACGCTGCTGCTCGGGTACGCGACGAACGCGGATGTGGGCTTGGGCTCGAGGCTGGTGGAACCAACCTGGGTGGTCCCTGCCTCCAGGGCCGCCCCGTTGCCGCCGTTGCCACAGCCTTGGGAGGCGGGCTTGGCGACCAACAGGCTGCCCCCGCGCACGAGAGGGCCCGCTCGGAAGGGGGGGGAGCCATCGCGCACCTGGTGTAGATTACGGGAAGGAAGGTGGTGTAGTTATATGATGTGCACAAGCGAAGCACGGGGAAGGCACGGTGGAACAATCAGGAAGGCAAACGGAAGGCAAAGGGGTGGGATCGCAGCTGATAATAGCTAGCCAAACTCACGGATCCACTCGCACGAGAGATGATATGAAATCAACCATATCCATTGGCATCAGTTGGTGCCTAAGTCCAAAATGGAAGAGTCATTTTGTACGGCGTTCCTGTCCCAACAGAGGCCTGTGAATGCATGCATGTACGCTCACCGCACATCATCTGCAGTTCGCTTGTCGTGTCATACCCAATAGCCACATCAGTGGTGGATAAGAGACTGCAGGGACAGGCATTTAAAACCCGCAAGTATGGCTGTGTACGTTTGCTTTGACCATTTCCAACGGATCCTAACCACGCATGCGACCATTCAAGATGGGGCATTACTAGAAGCACCGGACCTTGGAACATATTGAACTGGACCCAACAACACGTTCACACATAGCCTGGCGAAAGGGCCCGACGCAAGACCAACAGACCCTACTTCTGAGGGGGTAGCTACATGGAATATCAACATCTCAGGTCTCAGATTGACCTACCCTCGCGCCTGCCCTGTGATCCGGTGACAACATCCCCCCTCGCGCCCATGGCTGTATTCCCCCTGCCCGCCCTCGCCCGCACCGTCCTTCTGCCCCCCCCTGGCCTCCCTCGGCGCCCCCACCCCACCCTCATCCCCCCCTTCCCGCCGCTTGCCCTCCTCCTTGCCATGCGCGGCGCCCGACCGCCCTTCCTTGGCATGCTGCGACCCGTGGCCCCTTCGCCGCTGTGGCGCCACGTGATGGTGCCGCTGCTGCTGGCTCTCGGGGGAAAGGGACCCCCCCCCTCCCAGTCCTCCCGGTCCCTGCCCCGGTCCCGCTCCCGGCCCCCCTCCTCCGCCGACAACCCGAGCATCATGACCATCCCTGCCGCGGCCGCGCCGCTAGGGCCCTTCTCTTCAGCTGCCATCCGCCGCTTGGGCCCGGCTGTGCTCCCTGCAGCCGCCAGCGAGGCATCCTCGTTGCCCTGCGATGAATGGTTGCCCTGCGACGCAGCGGACGTGTTGTGGTGATTAATATCATAGGCGCCTTCGTTGTCCTGGATCCCTTTGTTGTTGTGGTTGTGGTTATGGGCCCCGTGGCCCGCGCCACCCCCCTGGGCCGGACAGTGGTGCTCATCCCCTCCGTGGGCGTGTGTGTGCTGACCTGCGTCACGCTGCAAACGCAACCCGTGTGTGTGCCCGTGGTGGCCGACCCCTTGCCCGTGATTCTCCTGTTGCCTCGCCCCCCCTTTACCCCCCCGCCGGACCCCCCCGCCCGCATTGCTGTTATTATTGTTATTCTCGACGGCCCTGTCGCCCTTGTCAGCCTTGACGCCCCCCTTCGCCCTCGCATCCTCGCCAGCCCCCTGGCCCTCCCTGGCAATCCCCCCGCTGGCGTCCCCATTGTCCCCACCATCCATCGCGTCATGGCTCCCATCGCCCGGCTCATACCGCCCATCATCATTCCCCGCCCCTGGCTTCTCCCCCATGCCTTCGCCGCACCGGATGCCAGCACGATCCACCCGATCTCTGCTCATTCGATACTCCACCTCGTCCCCACTCTCCTCTCGCGCGCCGCCACCGCCACCGCTCGCGCCACTCCCCCCCCCTTCCCCTTGATGACTCCGCCTCATCGAACCGTGCCCATCGGGGACCCCATATCCCCCCCGCCTGGAACCCCCTCCCAGGGCGCACTCCCCATCCGGCGCCCGGCTCGGCGTCCCGCAGCAGATCTTGGATCCAGATCGTTCGCTCGGGACCTCCTGGCTCGTCGTCAGGCCCATGTCGCCATCGTCGTTCCCGCCAGCATCGTCGGAGCCATCATCGGGCCCGCGGGGGAACCCGGCGGGAGCGTTCCCGGTAAACGCACGCCCCGTGGCCGCGTCGGGCGCACGGTTCTGCCAGTCGCAGTCACCGGACCCGCTGCTACCGTTGGGGCAGAGACCCCCTGTGGCTGGCCAATCGTGACGCAGGGCCTCCTGAGATCACGGGTTCGAAGGGGCATCCCAAGGCAGGAAAGGGTTGCGATTTCCAGTTGGGGGACATGGAAAAAGAAAAGCTCAGTTTGAGAGCATGTAAATGATGAGCATGTCGGCATGTCATGTGCTGACGTGAGTGTGTCAATCTGACCAGCGCTCGTCGAGGCCTTGCTGTTGCAGCTGTTTAGTTTGGCAGCTGATTCCATGGCAAGGGATGCTACGTTCGAAGCCGCCCTAATCTTTTACCATCATACGGTGCTTTCACTAATGGGCTTGCGTATACGTTGTACCAAGAACTCATATTGCTGCACACTCATAAACGGCATTACCCACAGACGTGATGCAGGGCTTGCGTATACACTGTACGGTTACTTTGACGCGTACTCTGGATTCCAACAGACGATGAATTGCCCAATACCAGTGCACGCAACCAAAGCCACACAATCTTGTCAGGTGGCATGTACAGTGGAAAGGACAACATGTAACAGGTTGGGCATGAAAATTGCAGTCAAGGTGTCAAACTATTGTGGTACTACTATTACTACTACTACTACTACTACTACTACTACTACTACTACTACTACTTCTACTACTACTACTTCTACTACTTCTACTACTTCTACTACTTCTACTACTTCTACTACTTCTACTACTTCTACTACTTCTACTACTTCTACTACTTCTACTACTTCTACTACTTCTACTACTTCTACTACTTCTACTACTTCTACTACTTCTACTACTTCTACTTCGACTACTACTTCGACTTCGACGACTTCGACGACTTCGACGACTTCGACGACTTCGACGACTTCGACGACTTCGACGACTTCGACGACGACTTCGACTTCGACTTCGACTTCGACTTCGACGACTTCGACTTCGACGACGTCGACGTCGACGTCGACGTCGACGTCGACGTCGACGTCGACGACGACGACGACGACGACGACGACGACGACGACGACGACGACGACGACGACGACGACGACGACGACGACGACGACGACGACGACGACGACGACGACGACGACGACGACGACGACGACGACGACGACGACGACGACGACGACGACGACGACGACGACGACGACGACGACGACGACGACGACGACGACGACGACGACGACGACGACGACGACGACGACGACGACGACGACGACGACGACGACGACGACGACGACGACGACGACGACGACGACGACGACGACGACGACGACGACGACGACGACGACGACGACTACGACTACGACTACGACTACGACTACGACTACGACTACGACTACGACTACGACTACGACTACGACTACGACTACGACTACGACTACGACTACGACTACGACTACGACTACGACTACGACTACGACTACGACTACGACTACGACTACGACTACGACTACGACTACGACTACGACTACGACTACGACTACGACTACGACTACGACTACGACTACGACTACGACTACGACTACGACTACGACTACGACTACGACTACGACTACGACTACGACTACGACTACGACTACGACTACGACTACGACTACGACTACGACTACGACTACGACTACGACTACGACTACGACTACGACTACGACTACGACTACGACTACGACTACGACTACGACTACGACTACGACTACGACTACGACTACGACTACGACTACGACTACGACTACGACTACGACTACGACTACGACTACGACTACGACTACGACTACGACTACGACTACGACTACGACTACGACTACGACTACGACTACGACTACGACTACGACTACGACTACGACTACGACTACTACTACTACTACTACTACTACTACTACTACTACTACTACTACTACTACTACTACTACTACTACTACTACTACTACTACTACTACTACTACTACTACTACTACTACTACTACTACCACTACTACTACTACCACCACCACCACCACCACTACTGCATTAGTGCGGTAAGTACTGTTCCAATTATATTATTATTTTATCTTACTGTTCCTATTTTCATATCATCTTACTACTAAACCATTAGTAATGGTATCACCATTAGTAATGGTAAACAAGGTCACCATTACTAACACCCCGCTAACTGGAATGGTGATGCAGTGTAACCCCCCCCCACACACACACCCCCTTCCTACCACCCACCCCAAGCCGACACAAGCCACAGGACCAACCGCCGTATTGCCATGGCTGAACAACAGGCGGCAGGACGGCAATCACAAGAAAAAAGTCCGCAAATTCGCGAATTGATCACCATGAAACCACTCGCAAGAAAATCATAACGGCAGCGCCTTGAGTCACCACACGTGCATACCTGCAAGTGTGAAATGATCCAAGGAAATCACATACCTGCAACTCGATGGGGGAGGTCTACACTTACTTGTGGTGGTAGAACAGCAGCACTGCCATGCCAATAGCCTCAGCGATCATGCACTACGTTCATCCAGTACAGTAGCCAGTCCTAGCATGGGGGTGCACCCTGCCTTGCGGAGTTAATGGTGCCTCACCTACGTTCCCTCGCTGCCTGCATGCCCCGGCTGCCTACCTCCACGTCCCCAGAAAAAAAAAATGTCTCTAGCGCGTGGGGAAACTAAGAAACGACAAAACTACTGCATCCTGTGTGGCGTCATCGTCCATTTCCCACCCTTGGACAGGTGATCACCCCCTCAGAATCACCCGATCATGGTCCGGCTCTTCACAGGGTCGGTTCACACAGTCCTAGCTCTTGGCCTGCTCATCCCACGGCCCCCTTACTTGCCCCCCCCCCCCCCCTTTCCCCCCTTCCCCCCCCTTTCCACACCATCCTGCCCAGCACCCGGTGCTTGCTCCCTGTGCCCTTGTGCCCGTCCCGCTCCGTCCTGCCCCGCCCCGCCCCGCCCCGCCTCCATGCCGCCTTCTACTGCGGTAGCTCTGCTGGGAAGGTAGCGTGTTTTAACAATTTAAGTTGTAGCAGCTGCTGGCCGTCCTGCTCCGCCCCGCCCCCTCGCTGCCTGCATACAAAGCTAGAACTGCTGGCCGCCGCACCCTACCCGCTGCTGCTGGCGTCGCCATGAGTGCATCCACAGGTTGCGCAGCTCGTTGCGCCGGAGCGGCTTGACCAGGTAGTCGACCGCGCCCAGCTGGAGGCACTTGACCACCAGCTTGATGTTGTCGTTGCTCGACATCACTGGTATCGTTATCATATATAATCGTGATTTTCGTTATTGTGGTAATGATAATTGTCGATAACAATCGTGATGGTCATTATTGTGGCAATGATAAATATCAATAATAATTGCAATTATCATGATCATTGTCATGATAATTATCAATAATTGTATTATACTTGATACAACCATTGGGGGGGGGTTGAGTGGGGTTGGGTGGGGAAGGAAGAGGGGGCAGCAGGGGGGGGGGGGGGGGGGGGGAGGAAAGAGAGTCACAGCAAATGTGCAGTACAAAAATCAGGCAGTAATTAGCGGCATAGCTAGCCAGATTGTCAAGCACATTCTCTGGCTGGCACGGCCTTCAGTTTTCCAACCGATATATGCCATTAGGAAGAAGAGTTAAAACATGCCAGATAAGTTACAAGCTGTGCTTGCCGGGTGCTTGTTAACTATTCAACTGTCCCTAATTGCTTTTCCTTTTCTGAAAGATACCCTCCCCATTATGTTATCAATGTAAAGGTTGCCACTCCGTGATGCCGATATCACGAACATCCAGAAGGCCCTATGGACGACCTTTCCCCACGGCGTGCACAACGCCATGGCTACGGGAGCCCGTGTGGCACAACATTGGGTGAGCGCGGGGTGCTACTGCTACGAACCATTCCAGGATTCCTGTTAACAAGGAAGCGAGGAATCTGCCCTCACGACACCCCTATGCTGCACTGGTCCAGGGAACCATTCATTCCACAGTCAGTGCGGGCATGTAGCAGTGCACCAAGGGTTCCACACGACAAGCTGGCACCACATGGCCATGGCTTCATGCCCAGAAGCAGCACATGTCCACAACCTTCCTGTTCACAACCTTGCGTCTCTATTCACAAAAACGTCAATCCACAAAACTGAGTATCCGCAGCCCTCCGTCTAACAACCTAATCCATCTGCACCATCGTGACTGCCCACCGACATGCCTACAGAAACTTGTCTGTAAGCTCTGCCTAGAACCAATATCTACAGCCAGTGGCTGAGCCTACTTGACAGGCACCTTAAGATGGAATCATTAGAGAGAGACAGACACACACACACACACACATAGAGAGAGAGAGAGAGAGAGAGAGACCGACCGACCAACACCGACACCGACACAGACGCGCGCGCGCACGCACACACACACACACACACACACACACAGAGAGAGAGAGACAGAGAGAGAGAGAGAGAAAGAGAGAGAGAGAGAGAGAGAGAGAGAGAGAGAGAGAGAGAGAGAGAGAGAGAGAGAGAGAGAGAGAGAGAGAGAGAGTATAGGCAGGCGGAAAAGGAGGGCACTGCGCAGGTTCCATGTCAAGCTTGGCATGACATTGCTGACACAGGCATTAACGAATAGCAACCGTAAGGCACAATAAATAGCAATATCACTGGCACAGCAACGCGGCAGAACTAGGCTCCAAAATGTTTTACCTCCCAACCAGAAAAATACCAAATAAAATAAAATAAAATAAAATAAAATAAATAACAATATGCTACGCCCTCACAAAAAAATTAATGAAATAATTATTAAAAAAATTACAGGCAGTTGAAGGTGAAAATCCGTTGCTAGTTGAGGACGAAACACACATCGCCCTTCCTATCAATGGGCAGAAAAACGTAGAGGGTTCCAACGCAGCCTGCGACTGTGGGAAACTCCGAGGTCGTCTACTATACAGCGATAGTGAAAAAAAAAAGTAAATGTGCGCACTCACTGACCTCTCGCTAGTCCGAAGTATTAAGCCATCGGAAAGTTGCAGGGGGGTTCATGCCTCTGTCTCTGACCTAAGGCAGCAACCCACATCAGCAATGCTTAGGCTACATGTAATAGCAAACCCAGCAGATTACAACAGAAAGCAAAAGGCTGACGTACAGATGATGGGTATGTCCTTGAGATTCTCCTTCATCGCGACGCTGCGCATCATACTAAACGTATTTTCCATTTCAAACTCTGCCAAAACCAGGTCGATTTTGGAGCGTTTGCCGTCACCCCCATGCTGAGTAAGTTTCGCCTCAATCTCGCGGACAGCATGGACAGCCGTAACTGTCAGGGCGGAGGAACAGGAAGTAACGCACAAGCAAAAAATATCAGTTGGCGTTCACCGCGTCAAGAACCGTCAGGCAGGCGTCCGCTAGATGCCAAACTGTTGGCAATGCATGGCACACAGGTTCCGGGCCTCGCACCTTGATAACCGCAGGATTTAAGCATAGAACAGACGGATTCTCTTGTTGAGTCATCGGGGTCAGACACTAAAACGTGGGCGCAAGTGTACGCCGACGGGTCCATGCTTTCAGTGTACCATAAATACGCCTAGCAAATATACATTCGAAACCTAGGCATCTCTTAAGCTGTACTTCACATGTACCAATAACCCTTCATCCTTTAAGGCCCAAATTCCCATTGCCGTTGGAATCCCCTTCGTCGCCATGTCCGACCTCTTCGAGCTGAAGTCACGTTCGTCTAGGTCAAGGTCACTGCTTTGGTTGTTGGCTAGCTCGAAAAATCGCAGCAAGAAATCCCTGCGATCCAATGCGCCGGAGCCGCAAGCAAAATATCCCGGGTCCTTTTTGGAAGCAACAATTGTCCACGCTGGCTCGCAGATCTCAATGCCAGTCGCTGCCAGTCTCCAATCGCCAAAAGCTGCAAACGTGGCCTCAAAATCAGCTGTTGGCGTATCATAACCGACTGGCGGTCAGCTCTGTCCTTTTCTGCCAAGCTCAATGGCCACATTATTAGTGGCCCAGGCGTGTAGGGGAGCTCATCTCTGCACCGCAGCTGGTTGTACTGTGCTTTTTGTGCAGTAGTACCGTAGCGCAAATTTGTCCAGTCCGCTGCTCCGCGCTGGGCATTCCGTCAGCACACGCCGATGGATCCAGTTTCCGTTTCTGCGGAAGAATGGTCTGCACAGAAGTCTCGCAACTATGCTTTGCGGCGACTTTCCATTGGCCTTTTTGGCCGGCACGGGAGATTCTGAAGATTTCACTCGTACTCGTACTCGTACTCGTTTCGCAAAGCCGAGCCGTTGTTAGTAGAACCAGGGTAGAACGCGGCTTGGCCACGACTAGTATCTGTTCGTGGCAGAATAGGACAGCAACTTTGTAACTCCCGGGGAACGACTGAACGAGTTGCGGAATACATTCCGGAGTTCAGGCAGCAAACTTTGGGCAGTTTTGAATCTTTGGGTACTACCATAAAGAATCTGACCTTTTCTCCCAACAAAAAGATGCTTTTGGCGGGCTGGGCGCACCCGGGATTCATCCGTACAACGTAAGGTCACCTCGAATCTTGAAAGTGGATTTAGCTGGATCCACAATCGTGCCCTTTTCCGGAATGTCCCACTAGCGGCGAAAAGCGCGCGATTCTCAGCAAGATAATTGCTGCAATATCCCAGGAAAGGTGGAAGTGTCTGGTGTTGCAAATTTCCGATCGTTCTAGACATCCATGGAAGTGCACGCGTGACATCCTGACGGGCAAACGCGACCATGACAATCGGGAAATACATACTTTTATTAATTGCAATTCATGCACTTCTCATATCACGGATGGCTAAACATGATTACTTTTCGTGGTTATACAATATTTTTACATGACGTGCTCTTATGAATATCTCACCGATGGCCAATCAGGGCAACAATGTATTTATTGATGTATATTCCGCGGTATTCAGCTAGCTGCTGCTCCTCTGTTGGACGTTCCGCCTTGTGTTGCTTTCCGTTCGTGCCCCCTTTTTGTGGCTGAGCTGTTTGCTTGTTCCCTAAATGTGTCTCCTTAGTCGAGAGACTAAGCCTTAAAGTTAAGCGTGATAGTCATCAAAGTTCAGCGCGAAAGCAAATTCACGCTCCTTCGTCGGTAGGGCAGGGCGTGGAGCGGTCTTGGGAGCGGTTCGAGCCCATGAGGCAGTCTTGAAGGCACCGCGGCCAGGGTCCCGCGTTTTAATCTTCAACTTCCAAGTATTATACCGTATTTACAATGCGTTTGCCATTTGAATAATACGACATGTGATACGTCATACCTGGTTTATCTGTGGTTATGAAAACAATGCTGACCCTTGGGAGAAACGCTTTTCCCCTGCTGGCACACAAGCAGCTTGGTGTCAAGCTCCCTGTGATCTTGATATAGCAGACCCTTGCGGTGCTGTTGGTGCGCCGGTATACAATGTTTTTATTCCGTCTCCAGGGCAGCCCCTAGCTCGAAGGGTTTGTTGCGGGGAAAGACCCGGCGCCGGGCCATTTCCTAGCCTGTCAAAGGTGAGGAGGGTGCTGGAGGGCCATGGATCGTTGCCACAGGGGTGAGAATGTGCGGAATTCCTACCATGAGAGCTTTTAGGACCTTCTCACAACCCCACTTGTTATGTCATGCGACATTCCCCCGGCCCTTTGCAGGCACAGACGGCTGATGGGCCATACTGAAAGCCCACATCAAGTACCCGGCGGGCTTGAAAGCACATGCTTACTCGGTGACGTATCCCAACAAAAGCATGTTTTAATACTACTTTAAAGTAATGGCAAGCTTTTGCGCGCAACTGTAGCTAGCTGACTGGTCAGTCAACGCCCATTGTTTAATTAATTAATAATAAAAAAAAATCACGTAGACTGCGTCACGTGGGTACCAATAAAGGAACTTCTACCCATATACACAGCGAGAAGGAGGAAGGGCACCCTAGCTTCTCTCACTGGGCTCAGTGGGCATGCAGGCCACAGATCACTTTTGCATCAGGGCATGCCTCGCATTCTGACGAGATTAGGCAGCGTAGGATCTAGCATTCGTAGGACATCTTGCTCTCACCAGTCAGGTTGTGGTAGACACCAGGCTGGAGCTACCATGGTCCGGATTCTCCCGATTTCTGGCCGGCCTGCGCTGGTTGTCTCCTTGACACCGACCTCGGTCTGGCCCGGCGGCCCCCAGCGACTTGGCCAACCTGACGGTGGCATATCCTGACCTGGCCTGGCCCCAAGGACACTTTCCTAGAAAGATGGGCAAAGTTACCTGCCATGAACTATACATGCACAGCAGTTGCCTGCTGGCCGACCTAGTGGTCCCAGCTAGCTAAGTTCAAGAACACCGCATTCACTCCCTAATTTAATTTAATGGCGAGAGCACGCAGCCTTCTGTGCCATGCGCACGTAGATCGTAGCATCTCATGACAACTACAGATTTCAAGGTCCGCCAACTAAACATATAGCCAGTGAATGGGAAAGCGTAGTACTGCTAATTAGCGGCATGCCTACTAAGGTATATACCGTACTTCCCCTGTTAAGTGAGACAACTTTGTTGCACATGGTCGGCATATTTGACCTGCATGGAAAGTAACATGCGGATGACATTGCTGTTAAACCAAGATTCAATGAAATGCAACCCTGAGCGTCCACATTCCCGCTCTGTCGGTGATCGAGGGCTTGGAGGCCAAGGACCTTTTGAAGCTCGGCCGGTCCTGCTTCTCGATCCTTGCCCAGGGGCCGGGCTTGCGCCACACAGCTCAGTACCTGTGGAGAGTTGCCGAGGCAATCCCTACCCTATAGCGCCAATAGTACATGGGGGGCCTAGGCCTCTCTGTGATTTGGAAGAAGATGATGGACAAGGCCAAGTGGGCCCAGGTCATAGAGGACAACGAGCCCCCCCCTGTGGGGAAGCGCCCGCGTGTGCAATCCCGTGGGAGGCACGCCAGACAGCTCCCCTAGGGCAGCGTGCGGCTGTCTAGATAGATGTTGTAGTTAGAATGCTGTTAGATAGATGTCATATGTAGCCGATGTAGATAGATTAGACCGGTAGGACTGTTTGCACCCATCCATCCATCCATCGGGGTTAATGCTCCGTGACTCCCCAACGGGAGCACGAGTCTAATTAATTATAGCGCCAATGTCGCCGGCACAGTTACCTGCAGAACGCTGCCCAACAGCGTAAGCCAGTCCCTGTAACGGACGGCGGGGCCATGCATCGAGGAGATGGAGGAAACGACCACCTCTAGAGGTACGATATTCACAATTAATTAATTAATTAATTAGACTCGTGCTCCCGTTGGGGAGTCACGGCAACCCCGATGGATGGATGGATGGATGGGTGCAAACATTCCTACCGGATATTCACAATAACCCAGGTTTGCCCTGAAAAACAAAAGCACCCTTTGCACGGCAGCCCACTGCAAGCAGGACAGTACTCCCACCTGCATCGAGGCCAACAGCGGCGACAAGGGGGTTGCTTTGCAACGCCATAGGATATAGAGCTCCCGTGACTCCCCAACGGATATATATATAGAGAGAGCTCCTGCTATCCAATGGCCACTCTATGCATGGCTTCTCTCTATGGCCGATCAAGTTGCTGTCCACTGGCAATGCCACAGGTAGCGGGCCCCAATGGGGTTATTGACATGGGGTGGGGCAATACATGCGCGCGTCATTAATTAAGTGATTGATTGATTGATGGGGTAATTGTCATGGAACATAGCACTTCTCCCATCTACTATCAGTAATCATTGGTAGTCATGAGCACAACTCGAAACCCGACTGGTAATGGAGTCTCTGAATGGGCCATTCCATCACCTTCTTCTCGGCCACTCCGGCTGCTTTGCACATCAACATCCCTCATACTATCCCATCCCATGTATTCTCGGCCTTGGTCATACGCTAGTCTTCTCATTCGCTCTTTAATTGGAACCTCGCCTACCCCACTCATCGTCACTCGGCCACCCCGCGCCGGTCCCCCTTGGCCGGTCATCTCCTATATTCCCTTCAGCCTGAACTCGAGAAAAAATGCAGAAGACCACCGAGACGCTACCAAAATACAAAAGACTACCGGGTCATCGCTGCACCGTTTCTCCCCCTCGCTCACCTCCTCTCGTCCGCGGGCGCCGGTGCCTTGGTCATCTCAACCAGGTACTTATAAATAGCCACAGGCTTGCCCGCGACCTTTATCGCATCGAAGTCCGATAACCGGCTCGCGTCGTCAAACTCGGCCGGGACCACAAACATGGAGACCCGCTGCAGGGCTTTCACCCGGGCCGGGTCCGGGTCACTTGGCCCTGGGACCTCCCACCGATACCTGGTGATGTTCTGGCTGGCTTTCACCGTGGGCGGGCCGCCCACCTCCCTCGCGTTATCAAAGACTTGCTTGGAGTACTCGAGCGTGTCTAGCTGACCTGGGGAGCTCTCGAACGACCGCTTTGTGACCAGGTTCTCGACCTTGAGCTTCCCTTGGAGCTGGAGCACGATGCGGTTGGGCTTGTCGATGTCCCAGTCGACGCGCTCCACGATCCCAGGGCGTACGGAGGCCTCTGTCAGGGACACGGTCGTCGTGAGCCGGTCGGCGACGACGCGGCCGCTGGAATTACGGGCGAAGCGAGCTAGGTACCGGACGGTCGACCCGACTTGGCTCTGAAGCTGCTTGAATCGCGCAGGGTCTGTGAACGCCTCCCCCTGGGGAGCCTCCACGGAGATCAGGGTGGAGGAGACGTCCCAGTCACCCTCGAAGAAGGCAGGGTAGAAGATGTCAGGGGATCCCAGGCCGAGCGCCTGCTCCATGAAACCGCGCCCATCGCTCTCGGATGCTTGCGCTGGGGGGCTCAGGCTGGATGTCAGCACCTGGACGGCAAACGCGAGCGAGGAGAGCGTGGCGGTGCGCCGGCCCACGTGACTCCCGGTCCGTACGTGACCGGCCCGGGAGGAGAGACCGATGGCGGTTGATGGTCGGCTGGCGTCGTTGGATAGGGCCGTCGCTAGGACGAAAAGTCTTCGGGGCGCGGCGGTCAGAAACACCCGAGCAGTCGCGTTCAATTCCAGGTCTGACGCTAACAGCTCTTCCAGCGGCTCTTCAGCGGTGCGTCGCGACTCCACAGATGGCGTGTTGCCGGGAAACCCGCCGGCGATGACAGCGCGGGGTGGCCTCGAGGGCCAATGCCTTGCATTGAAGGGTACTCGGTGCGCGGGTAAGCATGGCGGGAACAGCGAGGACCGGATTCGCGTGTGACGGAAATTCGAGAGTGATTCGACCTGAAAAGTCTGCGCAAAGCACGCCATGTCGTCTCAGGGAAGTTACATGCACCCAGACGACAATTTATGTCCAAAGCAACAGCATAGATCGTTATTCGCGGCGGTGACGGCACCAGGGGAGAGGCACAATGCCGCGCTCGCTCCTCCCATAGCAGCTCACCCGCGGAGAGCACTACATACCGGCAACGGTATGCTAGAGCTCCGGGGCATCCTGTAAGGTTGTTCTCCGTTAATAAATGCGACCTTCACACGACAGTGTTTTGGGTGTTGAGGCACGCCACAGTAAAGGCACCACCCATGCGAGTCGCCACGCCGGCCCCGTTACGTTGACGTTCCCCGCTGCAGTGTAATACATAAATTGCAATGTTGATGCACACTCCGTCATCAGTTCATCATCCTCGTGCATGTCCAGTGTTGTCAAGTTGCTGTTGTTGTTGTTGTTGTGTCCCACGCTGCACATGAGCAGCAGAGAGTGTTGTCAAGTACACGACAAATTGCCAGCGTCCACGACTCCACCTTGCCCGCGCCATGCTTACCGCCTGGCCGCCCCCCGTGGTTTGGTGAGCGTACCTCGTGGGTACTTCAAGTAAAATCCTCATTAGTGAGATGATCACGCGGAGCCAATTTTCGGAAGAACTTAGCCTTTCACCTGTCACCGCCACACGTGTGTGTGCCCACCTTCATTAGGATTCGCTGATACTCATTTCCCCTCTCACCTCTTTGGTCCATAATTGGCTAATAAAATATACCCATTTCCCCGAAAAATTTTCGGAAGAACCGTTAGGTTCGCCAGAATTGGCGAAGCTTATAAGGCCGTACACGTGAGAAAACATAGGAATAGGGCAGGGGGGGTGGAAAAAACAAAAATATCAGACACCATGCTGAAATTTTCCAAAAGTTGGCCCTTGGACCCTACCTACCTAGCACGTAGGCGCTATACCTAGCAAAACCCTGAGGTCCCAAGGGTTATACTTAGGGGTCGACCTAGGGAGCAAAATGATCAGCTCCGCGAGCATTACCGTTTGAGCATATTGGTGTATGGGAAAATTCCGGTTTTCTTAAATGGGTCGTTGGCCGGCGCGACGCGATACTTGGCACGGCACGGCGCTGGATAGCCGAAGCCTTGTAGTGGTGGCAGCCGGCAGCATACTTCCGTGCCTAGGGGCAGCACCGTCTTGCGGGCAACCCCCCCCCCTCTATGGTACCTGCCAAAATTTTGACTGCATGCGCAGATTTTCCGGTGAAATGGGTGTTAGTTTATTTCCATATAACAGTTAAGGTGACCCAGGTATGACTGCAGATTTGGGTTCAGCTCGCCAAGTGCTATCAGTTTGTCCGTCAAACCGTTTCAAAATTCCGACCATACAGGGAGCTAGCAGAATTTCCAAGTGTTTTGTTGTAAAAAACCCATATCGACCCGGCACCCTACCTACCTACCCCGCTTTAAGAGTTAACGGTTTTTGAGGCTCTGTAACTTCTAACCTAGAGACCCCCTGGGGTTGCGACCAGTGGCAAACATGCTTGTTTTCGCGAGATCTACTCGAATCCAGCATGATGTAAATTTTCTTGTTTTTTTCCACCTCCCCTGGAATAGGGGATGAAAATCCGTCAATCCGCCATCCATATACGAAGGCAAAATGAAAAAAGTTAAAACGTTAGCCTCCGACAATCTGGAGCGTCCGATGATGGATCCAACGGACGCGATCAGTAAACCCGCTAAGTTAGCGGCTCGGGTCGTCCGTCCAAAATACTACAAAATACTACACATAAACAACCAATACAAAACAAGCAAACTACGGAACCACATAGACGCGACGCGAGGGATTGGGGCCGTCGGATGGTGGAGGCGTTGTCCCCAACCCGAGGGGCGACGGGTTGACTGGGGTAAAGGTGGCGCAAGCCACCGGAGGCGGGCGGGGGCGGCGGGTAAGTGCCTGTGATATACATACATCCATACATACATCCACCGAATTTGTTCCGAATTTGCAAGCATAAGGGTGAGGTTCTTCCGAAAATTGGCTCCGCCGTAGAGTTTCAACGGGCAAGTTGCAAACACGCACGTTACTTCACTTACTTGATATCATTGCAGCAGGCAGCATTATTTGTCACGGTGCATGCGTGCAGGTGTACGCCTACGCCAACCTGGTGTGAAAGGTATGGTACCTACTATAGTCACCTCTGGAGAGGACATCTTGAGTTTTTCTCAGTCCTCTAGGGAGGACCGAGTTTGGAGGTTCGGTACAAACTTCGCCGCGCCCAAACTATTTTAGGGAAAATCTCTCTCAAAATTTATTCAAATACTACGTGAAAAGATCTTTCTTTGACATATTTTTGGGATTTTTTTGGACGATCACGTCGGTCAGTTGAGCCAGGCTGGGTGGGCTTGGTGCCAGCTAGTACGTCTATCTGACGTCACGTACCAAGATGCTGCGCAAGGCCCTTAACATTCCCTTTGGAATTTGCACATTGAGTAATGAGGATCTGTACGCTGATTTGCCCTATGTTTCCCACATTCTTGGGCACAGGCGCCTGGGCCTAGCCGGGCACCTGGCCCGCACAGATCAGGTAGACACATCAGATAGACTAGCTGGCACCAAGCCCGCCTAGCCTGGGTGTTATGTCCTCACCTGGCGTGCCCCAGGCCGCGCGCGGCAGGGCCGCCACCCGTGGACTTTTCGTGATCGACTCGGCATGGACATACATGCTACCCTAGACGTGACGGGCTCACACCCGGCGGGCAGCCTCCTGGTTTGTCTGTAATATGGAGGCAGATGGTACGCAAGGATAGGATGGCAAGTAGTGATGAAGGAGACCACCCCCAAGTCTGTGGGGGCTCCGCGTGTGACCGCATGTGGCATTCATAGCGATTCGGGCCGTGGTGCGGCCCACAGCCCTGTAACTAGGACCTAGATAGCTTACATCATCCATTCCATCCCATGTTCCCCTCCCACTGAGGACTTATGCTAGCGTGTCTACTAATTAATTACTACTATAATTAATCAGGAAGGAATGGGTAGTTTATGCTCTGGCTTCATTCGGCCGGCATCTAATGTGGCTGATGATATATTAATGCAGGATATGATATTGATGCATGCCTCGGAACAAATTGCGTCTAGCTTACACACCGCTCACTCCCAAGAATCACCAGCCTTTATTAGAACAATGAGTGGACTGGGCCATCATGAATGAATGACAAGGGGGAACCGAATAAGAAAACTATTCAGCACGTAGTGCATGCCCCCAGCACCAGCGAGCGAAGGGTTGGGTGGGCGGGTGAAAGAAACTACCTGTACGACAAGCTGCGTTTGGCTATATCCCCCTTCGCCCAAGCAGGACAGCCGTCGACAACTGTCATTCACTTTCCGGACATGAGTCAGACTTGCGTCACAAACTCCCTACGAATCATACAAGCTTTGAACTATTCCTACTCCTACTTTCAAAGCCCACTAGGCCTTTGCACGCAAAGTGCTTTCGTCACAAAATGTGGCCACTGACAAGTGGTGACCGTCACGTCACTAATATGTGACGCCGGTTTTTCAGCAATGGCGTACATTCCGTACTAGCTGCCTAAGGACTAGTGGCGCGCGGCCTGACCAAGGGCAGCCGGCCCACAATTTCCCATATTTAATTTACGCCTGAAACCCGCGCGGCCGGCGGCACATAAAACCATGTCCCAGCCGCCTGCGGCGGTCTCTCTCGTTCCAGTATACTAAACTATTTTCGAAGAAATCCGATTCTTTCTAGGACAGCGGCCGCACATCGGTTGCCTGATATGGTGCTCGTGGAGACCGAGCCGCTGCGTCCTGCAACCATTTAGTTGTCTCACTTTATGAAAACTGTGGGCTAGTAATAGTTGTCTCACCTGTGAGCTAAGCATTCCATCATACGCATTTGCAGCTCACCAGCAATGAAACCACATAGCAGTTCTGGCATGGCAGCCTGGCCATGGCTGGAAAGTTGAGACAGATAGCCCTCGAGTAGTAGCGGCTGCCTTGCCGCTACGAAAAAAAAGTTTCCGGATTGACCTTCCCGGCCTTCACCAGATTGCGCCACTTGTCTTTCAAATCAACCTGGAGGGAGTGTGCCCGTCAACACAGAAGAAACACAGAATGTCAGTAAGCAGTCTCAGCAGCAAACACGCAGTGACCTGGAGTAGTCAACGCTCAGTAACGCTGGAGCAGCAAAAGCACCCCCTTGATAACCAGGCACACTGTCCATCATCCTACAGTAATCTAGGCCAGGCACAACCACACCACATCCATGCCAGAGTCACAGCACAACACAGATCATAAGATCTGAATCCAGCCACTTGAAGGTGGTTGCCTTGCAAAGCAATGAACGAGCAGGACAGCTCGAAGTAGTATTGCTATACTAGTATATATTCAGCAAACTGGTAGCGGTTGCCTTGCAAAGCTATCATCAAGCACGACAGCTGAGTTTGCTATAACAGTAGATATTTAGCCACCTGGTAGTGGTTGCCTGGCAAAGCTATCATCAAGCACGACAGCTGAGTTTGCAATAACAGTAGATATTTAGCCACCTGGTAGTGGTTGCCTGGCAAAGCTATCACCAAGTACGACAGCTGAGTTTGCTATACCAGTAGATATTAAGCCACCTGGTAGCGGTTGCCTGGCAAAGCTATCATCAAGCACGACAGCTGAGTTTGCTATACCAGTAGATATTAAGCCACCTGGTAGCGGTTGCCTGGCAAAGAAAGCTACGGGAAAATTAAAGTGCAAGGCCAAGGTGGCCAAAGATGGCTGTCGTCCGGAGATAATCAACGGTGGCAAGCACGGAGCATGCGTCCAAAGAGGAGCCGGTGCAGCCTACGCACCGTGGTTCGTCCCACAAACTGTTCAGCGTTATTGGACAGGACGGGCTTCCAGTTGCCCAGGCCATGCCTGCACGTTCCACGCAGACCCATGCATCGGACCAAAGTGTGAGAAGAAGGTATGGTCTGGAGGATTTGGTCATTGGTTTCTTACGTCAATGATCGCAGCACCAGATATGGCAGATGGCCAGGAAATGCTGATTTCTTCTGTTGCTTGGGAAGACTTGAATGTCTTCCTTCCACGCAGATATGGCTCGGCAACTGCGACACGAGTAGGTTTGCCAGCAGCAACTGGCCAGAGATTGTGTTGCCTTTCATCGCACGAGACAAGCGAAAGAATTATTCTATTTCCAAAAAGCTTAAAATGCCATGGCCTTGGCCTTGGCTATCCTTTTATACTACTAGCTGGCGATGTGCTGCACTTTGTGATTTCCCCACGGTAAGAAGAGCCGTCGGTGGGGAAACGAAGCCGAAAGGAGCCAGTAAAAGCAGCCATGTCACACATGCCATGAGATTCCAGTGGAATTCTTGTTGGACTTTGACTTTGATTGTTGGAACTTGTTGGAACGGACCAGCCCACTCCGAGCCAATCACACGTCTGACATCCAAAATGTAGACGTGGCCATCATCTGCGAGCTACATTCCGATGCGAGCGATGCGAGACGGATGCCTTCATGGTGATACCACAAACCAGTCCTAAGTAATTATCACGCAACTGCTGCACCTCAGACGCACCTACCGAAGCACCTCAGATGCCTAGCCATGCACAATACCCAACTAGCTGCATTCCCATTCCTTCCCGACCTCCCTGTAGCCTCCTACAGCTGCAGCCCCCCCACCCTCCCCCTTCTCCCCTTCCCCTTCCCCTTCCCCTTCCCCTTCCCCTTCCCCTTCCCCTTCCCCTTCCCCTTCCCCTTCCCCTTCCCCTTCCCCTTCCCCTTCCCCTTCCCCTTCCCCTTCCCCTTCCCCTTCCCCTTCCCCTTCCCCTTCCCCTTCCCCTTCCCCTCCCCTCCCCCTCCCCCTTACCCTCCCCTACCTACAACTTCATACCCAAACACAAACCCAAACAAAAGGAGCGCTCTTTCTCTACTTTATGAATAAATCGCCCAGATCTTGGTAGCGCACAATCACGACCGCGCACTCACTTCTTGACCTCCTGCAGGAACAGAGTCTCCTCTGCGAGCGTCCACCGCTTCACCACCCGGCGCGCCCTGTCCGGGTTGTACGGCACCAGGATGCCTGCCATCGCCGTGGCCGTCACGGGTGCTACTGGCAGACGCGGCGGCGGGGCCCGCAGGGGGGACCCGTCCCCCCCGCCCGCGTCGGCCCCTGCTTGCCCATCGTCGGATTCCTCAATCTCGTCCTCCTCCTGGCTCGGGGACCACTGCTCCTTGGCAGGGGGCGGGGGCGAGAGATAGGCCACACGCGGCGTGGGAGAGAAAAAGGCCACAAGGGGCATGGCCAAAAGAACAGAAACAGAAGGCATCAGGCAAAAGGCTTGGGGGTTTGGACACACAGGGGAAGCGCCCAATGGCAGGAGGAACCCAGTAACAGAGGGGGGATAGCCAAAGGTCACGGGGAATGGGCGACGGGGACAAGAGCAAGTGCAGGGCATGCACATACACGCAACAGAACAAAGCACACACGCACGCGCGCACACACACACACACGTGCGTGAGCGCGCACACAAGCATGTCGTGCACTGTGCAGACATCGTACTATATCCAATCGTTTACAAGCCCAGCGAGCGTCCAAATGAAACTCTGCGCACCTGGCGACCTCAGGCAGGCACTCTCCAACTTGCTATGATGCCAAGGCAGCCATGCATCCACGACTTCCGCCTACCGGCAACACATGCCCTTGCATCGAAGACAGCACGACCATCGCGTCAGTAACCGAACAAAGGATAAAGGATACAGGAACAAGAAACGAAAAGACCAAATCAAGCAAACTCCTGGAGAACACCGAACACAGGAGCGAAAGGACGGAATGAAGCAAACTCCTGGTAAAGAGGGTTGCCTTGCGAAGCCGTAGAACAAAGCAAGTGTTCGAAGAACAAACCAAGCGCATGCGAATCTCGGAAAACAAGTAGAAACGACCCTGCTGCCTTGGGCACCCCCCTGCCTACCGCACAGGCCACCGCAGGCCCAGCGTCTATGCCGCTGCAATAGAAAACGTCTGCTGTAGTCAAGTCCCATAGACCACTTACAACGACAGTCCTGCCTGAACAATGACAGCCATTTCAAGAGAACGCCCATCGAAAGACCACAAAGGGTCCAGCGCTTTGCAAGACCACCCCGCTATAAAGACAATGGCTGGATTTCCAATCGCTTAAGCGGCCTACCTGGACCTTACGGGCCGTTGGCTGGTAGTCCATCAGCGACCGGCGCTGCTGCGGCTGGGCCTGGACCCGCCCGGCCACCGCCACCCCCCCACCCCCACCAGCCCCCGCCAGTACCCCCGCAGCCCCTGTCGGGCGCGCCTGCTGCGGACTCCCCCCCTCAGCGGCCGCGTCTGCAATCCTCTGCGCATCCTCCGCGTCCTTCCTGCCCACAACGGGGGCCTGCCTCGCAGACCCACCGGCCAGGGCCGCACCTTCCCCTGCTCTTCGACCGGCCCCCGTCCCCGGGCCAGCCCCGGGCACCGCCCTGGCCCCCAGGGTCCCTGCCACCTGCTGGCCAACGAGCACGGCCTCGGCCAATGGGTCGACCCCGATCCCTTTGAGCGCGATTCGGGACTCGCGCAGCTGCCGGGCGGCAAGGTAGCCATCACTCTCCGTCGCCTGCCGGCCGAGGGGCATGCTGCGCTGTGTGGGGATGATGGAGGGGGGCGCTGCCCCCGCCGAAATTGTTCCGCCGGCAGCAGCATTAGGCCGCCCTTTGCTGCGGTACTCGGGGTTTGGTGGGATTTCAGATGCAGTTTTTTTGTGTCAAACAAATTCGGCACGAGTGAAGAATGGCAAGGCGGTATTCAGCCAAGGCCACGGTGTCGATTGGGAGATGGAGAGGGCTTGATTGAAGAAGGAGACGGTTAAGATTGCCATCCCCTGGAGGCTTGAAAGGGATAAAGCATTTGATGTCACGAAGAAGACTCACGATGATGATGTAAGCACATATGACTTATGACAGCTAACCGCCTTCCATGGCCTGGGCAAACTTGTTCAATGACAGCCCTCCCTGGAGGGAAACGGGAGGGAAACGCCATCCCTCACTGATTCCAGGAAGACATCAACACCAGTCTGGGTGGCCGGCAGGCCGGTACTTGATGCGAGAGATTGATTCTTTTCTTAGCTACGAGCTCATGTCCACTCGTGCATCACTCGCAAGGAAATAAATTTGTATGTGGAAAATCGGTTGCTGAGGGCTAGGTCTTAGATGCGAGAGTGTGTTGGTAAATGGGGCCTAGATGATGCCGTAGAATCCATAATGAATGATGCTCCGCATGCACCCTCGTGCCTGCACCAAAAGCAATCTTTTCACGGCTTCATCGGGTGCACTGGGCAGCAGCATGCACGACAGTAGAGATGGCCACAGTAAAATGCTAGCTACTAGTAAACCCTTTGCAAGGCAACCATTCCCCAGGTTGGATTCCAACTTTACAAAAGCCAGAAAGACCGTGACTACACAAAAGCACGTTCACATGATCGATGAAGCAACCATCAAACGACCCTCACATGCAACACATGCCCGCCGGTAGGTGGCCCATTCATCCCCCATCAACCCCCCTGATTGCATACCTGGGAGGTCCCTGGTCGACACCACGAGTGCCCCTGCCCCCGCCCGCGCCCTCCCTCGTATCCCCCTTCAACTCATGCATGTCCCCACAACCGCCAAGCTCCACCGCCCCCTCGCTCTCGTCATTGTCCTCCGCGACAACCAGCCGCCGCTTAGGCTGCCCCTTGCGTTGATGCGTGGCCGCCCTGGTGTGCACCGGCCTTTGTTGCGGCGCCGGCACACCCTGTGCTGGTCCTGCAGTGACAGCGGCACTGGACGCAGGACGCCGGCTCGCCGCCATCGCTTGGAGGCTGGCCGCCGCGGCGCCCACCTCCGCCGCCGCCGCTTCCACATCCCATACATATGCAGATCCTTGTGCGCTCCGAGCGGCCACCACCTGGTGCCGCCGCGTCGCCTGCGCCATGCCACGTGGTGCGACGTCCGTCGCCTCCGCGTCCGCAAACCCCCCATCGTCCCCAACCCCCCCATCGTCCCCAAACCCCCCTCTGTCGTCCTCATCGTGACCCTCACCCTTCCCAACGCCGTCGCTGGCAGCCTTGCGCTTCCCGCCACCGCCACGACCCAGGCTCCCGGTTGCTGCATCCTCCTGGCTTCCCATGAGTTTATCCAGAAGTGTAACCGGGTGGCCCGCATTGGCGGCAACCCGAGCGCCCCCGCGGGAAGGGCCATTACCCACGGGCCGTGAGGATGGGCCCGTTCCGGCAGACAGGGGCTTGACGGCGGGGGGGGCGGCCGGCGGCGTGCCCCCCCTGGCCTCATCGGGGAAGAGCGCCTGCAGTTCGACCATGGAGGCCAGCTTGGGGGCGCCCAGGAGGGCGGCGGCCGCCTCCACTGCGTCTGCAAGAATAAAATAAAGAAAGGAGAGAGAAGAAGAAGAAGAAGAAGAAGAAGAAGAAGAAGAAGAAGAAGAAGAAGAAGAAGAAGAAGAAGAAGAAGAAGAAGAAGAAGAAGAAGAAGAAGAAGAAGAAGAAGAAGAAGAAGAAGAAGAAGAAGAAGAAGAAGAAGAAGAAGAAGAAGAAGAAGAAGAAGAAGAAGAAGAAGAAGAAGAAGAAGAAGAAGAAGAAGAGGCGGCGGCGGAGGCGGCGGCAGCAGCAGCAGCAGCAGCAGCAGCAGCAGCAGCAGCAGGAGGAGGAGGAGGAGGAGGAGGAGGAGGAGGAGGAGGAGGAGGAGGAGGAGGAGGAGGAGGAGGAGGAGGAGGAGGAGGAGGAGGAGGAGGAGGAGGAGGAGGAGGAGGAGGAGGAGGAGGAGGAGGAGGAGGAGGAGGAGGAGGAGGAGGAGGAGGAGGAGGAGGAGGAGGAATGAGTTAGCCAGGAGTTTACCGTTTGCTTCAAAAAAGAGAGTGAAGAGAGATCCAGCATAAAAAAGAGAGTGAAGAGAGATCCAGCATAAAAAAGAGAGTGAAGAGAGATCCAGCATAAAAAAGAGAGTGAAGAGAGGAGAGCGCCAACTTAGATGAGAGAGAGGGGTCACGATGAAGAGGACTACACCCACCCACTAAGCAGTCATGCCTATCAATGATGGCTATCAATAGTGCCTATCGGTGCCTATCCATAACTGCTTCCCAGAAGGAAAAGTAGACAGCGGCCACCCAATCCAACGATCAGCCACCAGTCAACAACACTGCCGTGGAAAAATGAGCCCATGCCTCTAGTAACCATCCACAATTTTTTCTCGTGAAACTGCACGGCAGTAACGTGGCATGGACTGGCAAACAGCCAAACTTGCGAGCCTGGTGGAAGCAGCAGTGGCACATACGCGTCACCTTCGACTTGGGCACATGGCTGGTAGGCGCTCGAATATTATAATATGAAAAAGGCGAATGGACTATTCCCACAACTGAACAGCGGCACAATCCATACCCTTGCCAACCAGAGAACCAGTGGAATTATACTACTATAACATTACTCAAAAGTACATTATTTTTTAGATAACAACCGTCACCATAAGGGCACCACACGTCCTGACGCATGCATACGCTCTTCTCGCCTGCATGCAGATAAACTGTACTAGACGCAGCTACCAGCACTCTGAAAAAAAGACGCCATGAACGCTTTCGTTCCCTCAGGCCCCGCCCAATCACCTTCCTCGAATGGCCAACAATAACCCCACAGAAACTACGAACCATCTTTTAGCTATAGCTACGATGGTTACTGCTGTAGCAACCCCGCGACGCACACGCCGCCGCCGTCTACATTCATACACCACCACGCGCCCCCCAATCATGAGGACCATCACGCCAACGGGAGCATGCACTTTCAGCGGGCCAGAAACACCCCAAGCAGCACCCCCATCACGAGCTCCCTCACCCAGATGCAAACATAGCCATAAACCCTACGCCCTGGACCCTGAAAACAGTACCATCGCTCAGCAGGGACCTCTCGGGCGAACCGGCCCCAACCGACTCTGAATTGGGCCCACGCAGCGCCCTCTGCCTCTGCTGCTGCGACGAGGATGGCTGCAAGGATGATGCAGGGAGCAGCACCGGAAACCCCAGCCGTGTGGCGACCAGGTTCCACATCTTTTCCAGCGAGGGGTCGCCCTCTAGCTCCATCGCGCGCTTGAGGAACGCTGCCACCTGGCGCTCCAGCCTATCCCTGGTGTGGAGCGAGAGCATCTGGAGGGGAAAGGGGGGGAGGAGGGGGCGATAGGGGTGTGGCGCGGTGAAATCGCATCGCCTGAGTCGCATCGTCGGTGTCACTAACTAGGTTTGTTGTTGTCACAGTAAACAATTAAATACACTTGTAACGGTAACACACTTGTCGATCGGATGATGACCAAGAGTTTTCCGTAGTATGCAGCTCGGGGTGGGTGGCTGTTTACGATATATGTTCACCATACATGGTGACCAAGAGTTTTCCGTAGTATGCAGCTCGGGGTGGGTGGCTGTTTACGATATATGTTCACCATACATGATGACCAAGAGTTTTCCGTAGTATGCAGCTCGGGGTGGGTGGCTGTTTACGATATACGTTCACCATACATGATGACCAAGAGTTTTCCGTAGTATGCAGCTCGGGGTGGGTGGCTGTTTACGATATATGTTCACCATACATGATGACCATGAGGTTACCATATTCGACGACAGCTCGTGAAAGATGCAAGAATCCAAGGCATGCCCATCCGCGCACAGGACTAGGCAGGTACGCTAGCGACAAAATCCTCTACTTACGACCCACATTGCATGCATGTGAGGCAAAGCTCGAGCGAAAGGGCTCATGGCTTGGCAACACTGTGATCCACTCTGTAAACTTAAGGGGGGGAATGTGGGTATCCCCTGACCTACCCCTCAAAAATAAAGAATGGCCCCTGTTGCGAGGTAAATGGAGCAAAGCGATGATGTGAATCGCAAAGCTATGACACCTTTAGCTACATCGAACTAATAGATTCGGCCAATCCGTCCCCCTGTAGGACGTGATACACAACTGGTACTTCATAAGTTCATCACCATGGGATGGACAGGCTAGAATGGACTCAAGGACAACATTGCTAGGACAAAACCCGCAGGCACTACACAGCGAATGCTGGAGCATTTATGGCCTCATTGGTAATGACGACCCTAGAGCCCAGAGCGACCAAGCACAGGACGTTACCGAAACCCACCCTAATTGCGACCTGCGGATTGCGCCCCATGTTGGCGCATGCCAGCTTAAGCTCGACCATGCGAGCCCTCCTCCGCTCCTTCTCCGCCTCTGTCATTTCAAACGGCCCCAATTCGTCCTCATCCTCGCTATCCGGGCTATCGTTCTGTCCTTCTTCCGTCTCCTCCGGAAACCAGGTTTTGATAGCTTCCCCGAAAGCCTTGGCCGAGCCCTGTTTGAATTTCTTTCCGACGACGGAGCCATGCAAAGACTGCAGAACCAGGACCGTTTTCATTTCCAGCAGCAGCTCGTCGACTTTATCTCGGAGCTCATACCTGGCATCCGATAGTCTCGAATACTGTACGCAAAGTAGGTGGCGCAGAAAACATCAGAGAGCCATGCGTTACAACGCAGCAACGTGCGCAAGCGAAACCCACGAGCTACGTATCATACTGTGGTGTGGAGCACGGGAAAAAAAAAAAAAAAGTAACTGTGGGCTAACCTGGTATCATTTTATGGCCGCACAGAAAAACGAACCTGAGACCGCAGGTTTTCCAGCACCCCGAGAAGCGATTCCTCAGGGGCCCAATTGCCCTGGAGGCCAAGCGTCGAATGCGTCACAACGTAGAGAAGGTACATCCGCTTTAAATCTGGAGCCTTCTGGGTTCGTTTGCTCACCAGAGGAACCAGCTTTTCTATTACGTGCTCAAGTTTTTCCCGGCTTGTGGCGTCCCACACCCAAGTGCCGATATACTTCACCATGAGATAATCCAACAATTTGTCTTCGCAATGCATCATGTCAGGCGCTGCCTGACTACCGCTGGCGCCAGGCATGGTCCTTCCGAAATCCACAGTTCACTTCATCAATACCAAGCTAACTTTGCTCCTTAATCACCATGAATGCCGTGCCCAATCGCTTTTCTACTAACACAATTGCAGACAAACATTCGCAGCCATGATAGCCTTTAGGGTTTAGGGTTTGCAAATTGCAACTTCGTAAATTTGCTGTCCCTTGCTACTGTACGTCTACAGCATGTGCTGTACGTATGTACCGCCACCGACTAGTCGACTTACGAGTTACGACTACCGACGCCCAACGATTTCAACGCTACAATGAAGCAGCGCGGCGCGCGGCTTTCGAGCCTGTCGGTCCGTTAGTCAGCTGATGAATCCCACGCCTTGCCGTTCCTGTACTGAGTAGTGAGTACTGACCCTCCACTATAGATTCTCTGTTACCAGCTGCCCATGTGCGGCGTGGGATTCAACTAAACTAACTAACTCCATGACAGTCACACGGCACACCTGACTGACCATTCAAAACTACGGTAATCTACTACACCCCCCCACCACGTTTAAGACTGGGGTCCGACCAATCCAGGGCTCACGATCTTAAATAATCTTACTACTTTGATTCGATTCTACTAAGTTCTAATACATTATAATACAATTATACTACTAGTAGATGTCAAATCCAGAGTCTCATGATCTTAAACCTGAGAATCTTAAACGTGTGGGGGGGGTGTAATCTACCATGCCGCGATTCCCGGAACTGAACTTGTGGCGGTCACTGTCTATTGGGCCCTGGGGTTTCTTCGCCCAGCCTTTCCTTCTCTACAGTACAGTACAGTACTGTAGAGAGTCGCACTTGAAGGACCATATTTTTCAGACTCATGAGTCTGGATGCGCATCCAGACTCACCCGAGCCTAGTGGCGCGGTACTCCAAGCAGGTCCGTAGCAGGTCCGTAGCCTGCATACAAGGCTCGCCTGTCGGCCGCTGGGCCTGCGGGCGCGTAAATTACTGTAGTTGGGCGCCGTAAGTGCAGCCATGGCGGGAGAAACATTCCGGAAATTGACGGGGGCGGCATGGACATTTACCTAAACGTAGATTGACGTTTCAATATCTTGTTGCTAAGCATGCAAGTTATCATTAATTGCAATTCGATAGATAAGGCATTTTATAATGGATTTTCTCCAGAGCTTGACAGTGTTTGTCGTGGACGACTGGTCCAATCCAGTAAATCAAGGGTCGGCATTACTATCGATTGTTCCTTTAGATTGCTGCATTTGCCAATTGAGCTTCACTTCGAAGAGTGATATTGCCTTGTTATGTTGCCAGGCGGAGCAAATGTTGCCAGGCGAGTTACCGTCGACTGTGCTCGCCATCACCTTGCAACAGTTGTAAGTACATGCAACTGGCGAGCGGGGTTGCTGGTGCTCTTTTCTTTCCTGCGAGCTGTCTTGGTTCTTCTGCGTTGTGCATTGTTTCTCGATGCATGTAGGAGCGCGCATATAAGCAGGCTTGCTTTCTTGGGGTCAGGTCCCGATGGTGCGTTGTCAATCGAGGGAGCCCATCATAATTATTTTTATTGTTTTTATTTTTTATTTTGACGCAGGCGTGCTTGCTGGGTATGGTTATATATTTGTGGTTATATACTTCATACTTATGGCTATATACTTTATAGTATTGTTCGCTGCCGAGCAGCCATGGCTTTCATGGCTGTCATGGCTGTCATGGCTGTCATGGCTGTCATGGCTGTCATGGCTGTCATGGCTGTCATGGCTGCCATGGCTGTCATGGCTGTCATGGCTGTCATGGCGGTCATGGCTGTCATGGCTGTCATGGCTGTCATGGCTGTCATGGCTGTCATGGCTGTCATGGCTGTCATGGCTGTCATGGCTGTCATGGCTGTCATGGCTGTCATGGCTGTCATGGCTGTCATGGCTGTCATGGCTGTCATGGCTGTCATGGCTGTCATGGCTTTCATGGCTGTCATGGCTGTCATGGCTGTCATGGCTGTCATGGCTATCATGACTGCCATTGTTGGCGCCGCTGTCGTCGCATGCATTCAGTACTGCCTAGGTGTCTTGCATCGCTGACTTTTGTGCCTGTTTGCATCTCTGGGTTATTAACATAGCTGTATTGCTTGCATTGGTGGCTGTCTGTGATTGTTTGCCTTGTTGGTGCATGTGGTGATGGAGCACGGGCCTCTGTTGAGAGGTCACATAGCACTGACAGTGCTGTACACAATGTGCGGCAATTTTTGCCAGGTCGCCACCTTTCATCGTCTGAGTGGGCCCCACCCGCAATCCGCCTCAACTAGATATCTAGGTACTGGGAGATTGGGGATGTGATATCGTCTTCGTGGTAAGTGCTCGCTGTGCTTGCTGCATATGTGCTGGCTAGTGTTGGCATGTTGCTGGCTTGCTGGCTTGCTGGCTTTCTTGCATGCATCATGTGCATCTCTTGCGTTGCTGATGTGAACAGAGGGGTTTGGGCTACATGCGGTTTGCAAGTGCTGCTATCTGCTTCCGTTGCTGCTATCTGCTACCTTGGCCAGAGCTAAGCTGATGGTGTTCGCCGCCAACAACTGGCTATGGGCGAGCAGAGCATTTTCAATGCCACATGAGCTGCCTACCTCAATCATGAACTTGCTGGATGCATTGGGGTGTTACCCATGTGGTTCACTCTTGTTGGAATAATACCGTGTATCTGTTGCTATCTCGCGCTCTACCTGTGTGTACAACTTCCATTACAAACCCAAATGACAGGCTTTTTTGTCTTATTCTTGTACTTGATGTTGCAAGTATATAGCAATACTGTGACATACCATCTGGGTATGTCATGGAGAAGGCCTGCCTGACTGCCTTATTATTGTACCCACCCCGGTGCAGGAAGGGATTTCACTACATGCATGCATTGTAGATGCCCTTGCGAAGTGAGTCCATTGAACCCATAATAGCTTCTCATATATATGCTTGCACGTGGTGCAGGTAATGGAATGCGTGGGGCATGATTCTTGAAAATGCCAGCACGTGCCCTAGGTAATTCAAATCGTTTTGTCGGACCACCGTGGCTCCACATCTGCTCCTTCCATCCACATGCATCACTTGCAGTGTGGTGTCTCACCATTATTCAATAACATGCGGTCTCTCACCATTAATAACTCGTTCATTCATTTAATTACAGTGATCAAGCGGTCAACCCGATGGGGAGCTCCGCGGAGCACCCGTGTTAGTTAAATAGGCAAACTCGTACTCCCGTTGGGGAGTCATGCACGTCCGAGTATTAACCCCGATGGATGGATGGATGGATGGATGGATGGATGGATGGATGGATGGATGGATGGATGGATGGATGGATGGATGGATGGATGGATGGATGGATGGATGGATGGGTGGGTGGGTGGGTGGGTGGGTGGGTGGGTGGGTGGGTGGGTGGGTGGGTGGGTGGGTGGGTGGGTGGGTGGGTGGGTGGGTGGGTGGGTGGGTGGGTGGGTGGGTGGGTGGGTGGGTGGGTGGGTGGGTGGGTGGGTGGGTGGGTGGGTGGGTGGGTGGGTGGGTGGGTGGGTGGGTGGGTGGGTGGGTGGGTGGGTGGGTGGGTGGGTGGGTGGGTGGGTGGGTGGGTGGGTGGGTGGGTGGGTGGGTGGGTGGGTGGGTGGGTGGGTGGGTGGGTGGGTGGTGGGTGGGTGGGTGGGTGGGTGCACACAATCCTACCGGTCTTTTCTATCTAGATGGAGCCAGACCCTAGTGGTCTCTCCTGGCATTCTTCCCCTAGGTGCAAAGACGCTTCTTCCCCACAGTGGGCCAGGGGGGGCAAGGCGGCAAGCAAGCAAGCACACACTGACGTACATGCCACAGAGTACCATGATAACCTCATTAATATAAGAACACAAACGTTAAATATATAATCAAAAAACTAAAAGCTAAATTAAAGCCTGAATACATGCCTAACTGTGCGTGCAGGAGCAAACTAGCTCCCATGCAAATAGAGTGTGTCAGGACTCGGGAAGCTGTACGCCGTTTTGTCACAACTGATTGGATATTTAAATTTTAAACTGCACTGTCCCATGCACCACCATGATCTCGAGGGTTGAGGCTAGCACCATGTTCGATTCCTAATGAAAGCACCTTTCAATTATATACTTTTTTAGTTCATTACAACCGGCCAAGGATAACCATGTCGTACACACTCCGTGTGGCCCAACCACATTTTCACGCTTGCTCTCTCTACCCTACCAAGTAGAATCCCTAGCCCTAGCCCCTACCCCTCCCTCATATGTATTGGATTGATACAACTATTGATATGGATGCATGCGATTAGTCATTACAGAAGAAATCACATCAACACTTGCTGCCAGCCCTAAGTGGTTGGAGCGATATCTGCGCTAGCCCATCGTGTGCATAGCAGGTTTACCTGTGGATACAAAACATTACAGTTATCGCTGCCATGGTCATGTGCATCTTGCAAATGCGCTGACCACTTGCTGAAGACTGCATTAATTTGCATGTCCAGCGAGCAGGCACTGCCTGCGCTGCGTGCCGCTTTCTGTTACAAAGAACACGCGTCCGGCATGCATTTGCGTCCTGCGTGCGCATTGCCAAATGAACTAGTTGCCTGCCCTTGAGCATCGTAAACTGGCACTCATAACATTCCCCTGGCAACGGCGATGACAGCCATGACAGCCATGACAGCCATGACAGCTATGACAGCCATGACAGCCATGACAGTCATGACAGCCATGACAGCCATGACAGCCATGACAGCCATGACAGCCATGACAGCCATGACAGCCATGACAGCCATGACAGCCATGACAGCCATGACAGCCATGACAGTCATGACAGCCATGACAGCCATGACAGCCATGACAGCCATGACAGCCATGACAGCCATGACAGCCATGACAGCCATGACAGCCATGACAGCCATGACACCCATGACACCCATGACACCCATGACAGCCATGACAGCGATTTGGCATGACAACCCATGGTGTTAGGAGACACTCGTCCTGCGGTGCAACTAACGGCTGCGTAGGGTGGGAAGCCATGACAATATGGGATATGGCAGCTTGTTACATTGATTGGTTGCTCTGGTGTAGTGGCACAAGCGCGGTATTGTGTGTGGATAGCACTGTGTGTGTGCGTATGGACATGTGTGTACGTAAATATGCAAATGTGTACGTGTGGGCATGAACAAGCAATACAAGCCAGCCAGCAAGCCGGCCAGCCAGCAAACCCAAAGTAACGAAGCAAGCCTGGAAGCAAGGAAAGACAGGATGCAATATGCAAGAAGTTCGCTTACCTAAGGACCGATGCTAGGTATTACCTGCTGGCTGCTGCTATAATACTTTGCTATGATATAGTTTGCTATAGTTTGCTACAATAGTTTCTTTTTGAAGCATGAATCCTGCCTTCCTCCGGTGGCAACATGCAGCATCCCAACACCACAACCCGATTCATATTAGCATAGAGAAACCAATGTGACAACACCAGTCGCCTACTTATTCTCCCAACCTTGATCTCAACAGGACTTCCGGTCTCTTAGAAGAAATTCTAGCACCCTTATCCTAATCACCTACCATGGACACGTATCGAGCCTAGAACAATTGCATGCAGGCAACATGTAATGGTACCACTGCCAACCATAGCCTTCATGAGAAAAAAAAAAAAGGCTACACGACTAATCCTGTCGAGCAAGCACAGGAACCGTACTGACAATACTACTGCTATGGTGCCTAGGATGCTGGCAAGATCTTTCTTTACCTACACTGAATTATAGAAGTTTTACCAATGCCATACCGCGATACCGTCTTTCTGACCACGTGCTTGACATCCACAACGACCACCGCCAACGCCAAGGCATCAGGCAGGGCCCTTGCAGTCAAACAAAATAAGGTGTAAGGAGAAGCGCAGCTGGCGATGGAAGCACATACGTTGGCCCAATCAGCAAGTATGAATAAGCCATGAAGGGTTTCTTACCTGGAGTTCCGAGACTGACATGCCGGGCGGGATAAAAATGGAGAGGTTGTGCATTCCAACGCTTGACGCAAGCGGAAAATATGGCTGCCATCGGTAAAACTGTAGCATCATGGCACCAAACGTGGCCATAGTCTAGCTGAATATATGGTGGGAATCAGACAAGTTTAAAATCATCATAATAATAAGCAACCAGCACGCCTGCTTGACGGGCTCCCTCGATCGACAACGCACCATCGGGACCTGACCCAAAGAAAGCAAGCCTGCTTATATGCGCGCTCCTACATGCATCGAGAAACAATGCACAACGCAGAAGAACCAAGACAGCTCGCAGGAAAGAAAAGAGCACCAGCAACCCCGCTCGCCAGATGCATGTACTTACTACTGTTGCAAGGTGATGACGAGCACAGTCGACGGTAACTCGCCTGGCAACATTTGCTCCGCCTGGCAACATAACAAGGCAATATCACTCTTCGAAGTGAAGCTCAATTGGCAAATGCAGCAATCCAAAGGAACAATCGATAGTAATGCCGACCCTTGATTTACTGGATTGGACCAGTCGTCCACGACAAACACTGTCAAGCTCTGGAGAAAATCCATTATAAAATGCCTTATCTATCGAATTGCAATTAATGATAACTTGCATGCTTAGCAACAAGATATTGAAACGTCAATCTACGTTTAGGTAAATGTCCATGCCGCCCCCGTCAATTTCCGGAATGTTTCTCCCGCCATGGCTGCGCTTACGGCGCCTAACTACAGTAATTTACGCGCCCGCAGGCCCAGCGGCCGACAGGCGAGCCTTGTATGCAGGCTACGGACCTGCTACGGACCTGCTTGGAGTACCGCGCCACTAGGCTCGGGTGAGTCTGGATGCGCATCCAGACTCATGAGTCTGGGAAAATACCTCCGCACTTGAAAGCTCCTGAATCTTCCAACGGAAGAACGCATCACCGCCTGTCACCCTGACGTGACATTACGTGACACGCGGCCTTTGCTGATCGTCTCAGCCACTCATGATATTTGGTCACTCGCCCTCATACCGTGCTCACAAAACTCAGTCAGGCCCCACGCGAACGCGATCTCCTCGGTCGCCTGGGAAAGATTGAAGTGTGGCGTTTAGTAATGAATCCCTGCCGCGTGTCGTTAGATCTTGCAGTGGTTAGAAAAGATTCCACCCTGGATAATGGTGCGCTGCACAAGTCTACTGAAACTACTGTACCATATTCAACTCGCATAATGAAGTACATGGGAGTACACGCAGCGGAGGCCCCCTTCGGGTCAGGAAAAAGGCTGCGTATATATCACCGCGCGAGAAAAGGCTATGGCTACAGTACCATCAGGATTAATGTCGAAACAAATTACTACGTGCACGGTGAAGAGAGTTTTAGGAAGCATTTATTGATTCATACGATCGGTTTCCGAGTATTCCTGCAAGTGTGCAAGATTACGATGCCTTTTTTTTTCGTTCGTACTTTTCAAACATGTTTACTTTGCTGACACACGAGATGGAGCGATGCAGTGCAAGGTGGTATGAAGGGGACAAACTGGTCTCCGTATTGTTGCCACTTCGAGATATGATTCTGAACAATCGGTAATTTTTTTAATGGCGAGGATAATTGTCGCAGTAAAACATCCCTGCCTGGTCGGGATATCCTTCGCCTTCTGCCCCCCTCCCCGACTCAGACAGAATTATCATTGGGAGCAGCCAAAAGGATAAACGTAAATTAAGACATGGTAGAGGCCGGGAATATGTCAATTAGAAAGTATTTACCTAGAGATAGCGCGGCCAGGCGACTGTACGTGTTCCACTTCGCTTCGGCTGCGCTGTCCTTGTTTATCGCGGCGGCCTTCATTGCGCTGATGATGCAAATTGAAAGGTAAATATGGCAGAATCGCCTGCTCGCTGCATTTTCACTCACCTCAAGCCGTCCTTCGTTCAAATGATTGGTGGCTCTCTATTCGTGTATGGGATTAAAGGCCTCGTCATGTTGTTTGTCCTGGGCACTTTCATCCGTTTTGGCTTGGCCGCCTGAACCTCAGGCGTTCCATGAATTTGGTAAATCGCAAGATGGAGGATCTGCTTCTCGGGGGATCCCAGGCGCGGGAAGATGGCCAGAATCAAACGCTGAAGGGTCTGCAAAAGGATCTCCAGAATCACATGTCCCTTTTGCTCGAAGCGTCCACGAACAGTGCAGAAAAGATGGTCGGATGGGTTAAGGTAAGTCTGCTCTGGCATCTGCCAATTGGAATTTCAAGGTCTGGTCGATGACGTTGAGTTGGGTGCATTAGTTGCATCTGAAGTTGCCGTATGAATTGACTTTCGAATTCATAATATGGTCAGGTGTTTTGTTTGGTGATAGTTCGTGCTGCTCTGTAGCATGGCACTGCAATGACACAATGGTACCTCTGCCCCTGCCATGGTTACCATTGGTAATGCGCATGCAATAACTTTTCTGCCTTATCAAGCGGGGCTTCACGTGGTCGTCCGGATTATTATCGAGCCTGAATCTGGCGGAGCCTGACATCTTTTAATACTTGGCAACCGTGTAGTCTACTACTTCAGCTGTCGGCAATCTTTAGAGATAAGCCTCACTTTGGAAGCTTTGGTTGTTGTCTTGCGCAGGCACACGGTCTGTGGGTGCATATCTATCTTTCTGGCCTGCACTGGTCGTCTCTTTGATATCCATGATTCGATGGGCTCCATGGAATCATAGATATGTGTTTCCTGCTAGATCTTGGCGCAAAGAAAACTTGCTGGGGCTTTTCAGTGAGAAAGAATTTTTTGTAGGCTCAACAGTCAACGCTCTGCCTATACCTCGGCAGGGCCCGCCATCTTCTCGGCTAGGCCCACCACCTTCCCAGCAGGTAACGTGAAGTTTTGAACTGCTTTCTGTTTAATATACCTAGAGTCAAAATTACAGACAGATTTGCTAAGCAAACACGGCGCCATGGTCACGTTTACCTATGCCCGACACGGTACTGTGACCATTGGCCTTACTTTGTGGGTTGGTAGGGACTCGAAAGGGGTATCTTAAGTAAGTAAATAGCTAACGCAACTGGACTACAATCGCGCAGCAGTACCATGTAGCTCCATGCTGCCATGTTTCCCGAGTCACAAAAGGGTCAAGCCTACATTGCTGTCTGTGAATTACAATAGCATGGTGTGGCAGGCACGGATTTACAGGCGCCGAGTATCGAGGATTGTCCTTTTTTCTTCTCGGACATCACGCACGGAGTGGCTGGGAGTAAGGGCTATCGGCGGTGGTGGATGGAAACAATATGCTTTCTAAGTTTGACTTTATCAAGGGTGTCCTACGTACAATCCCCCCCAGGGATTGTAAGACGGTGCGAGGTGTTTATGCTCACCTATCGTTTTCGTGTAACACCAGCAAATGAGATAAACTAGGTTAGTATTAATAGGTTAATATTGTTACCATTTGAATGCCCGAAGGTTGGCTTGCGTGGATGGGGATGCGTAGCAGTCACTAACTTAAAGTGCCCGCGCTTTCTTGCTGAACTCACGTGGACCCTGGCAATTTTTAAAAGTTTCAACTCTGGCATTCTTTCAACGGCTGTCCCCCAACCAGGTTGGCTTTGAGCTTGAGGACTTTGGTGACGGCCGCCAGCTGGACCTGAGCGACCCCTACCACCAGGGCGCGCTGGACGCCTACCTGCACATGCTGCTGACCACGCTGCTGGAGACGATGGATGGGGGGGGCGGCAGAGACGGGGGCGGGGGGAGTACCCAGGCGAGCCTGAACGGGATCTATATCGGGTCCGTGGACGGGTACTTTCGGGGCATGTTCACCCACCCCAAGCATCCAAACCGCCTCGTGCGGGAGTACGCAGGCCCTGGTGTCTACAACGGCTGCCTCATGAGGGACTGGATCCCCCTGTCAGGCCCATCGGGATGTGGCAGCGATGGAGGTAATGATGTGGGTGGGAAGAACGGGTCATCGTCCAATGGCGGTCGTGCGGACAACGTCACATGTGAATTCTCGCTCAAGGACCTGCGGTGGTTCGCGGACGCGCTCTCTCAGGACGCCAAGGACGCGGCCAGCGACATCTCCAGCAGCTGGGCGGACGGCGTGTGGACGCAGGTGTACAGCGCGCTTGATGGGCGCGGCCTCGTGATGACGTACGCGGAGGTGATATATGATGCCAACGGCACCGCGGTGGCGGTCGCGGCGGCCGACGTGGCCGTGCCAGCGCTCAGCATGAGTTTGCAGGACGCGGTGAGCTGGAACTCGTCAGGCAGCAGCACGCTCATGGTGATTTTCGAGGAGGACGGCGACGTGCTGGCGAGCTCCGACCTGAGCATCGCTGGTAGGTCAGACTCGATTGGCCAGGGGCTGGGAGGCAGCCTTAACGCCAGCATGACCGCGCCATCACAGCGGCTCAACATCCTTGAGCACCCGCACGCGTTCGTTGCCACGGTCGTGGGTCTGTATCTGGCATCCGCTCAGTCTTCCCCTGGTCCCAACCCCCAAGGGGCAGGGGCAACCATGCCTTACGATGAGCTCCACACATTTGATACCACACTGCCGCCGCCACCGCCGGAATCGGTCGCTGGGGCCCTGGCTTCTCCCGACACGGCTCCTCCCCCCCCTGCAAATGGGACTGCCCCGCAGTCGCCGGACGACCCCGCACCCCCACCCGCAGAATTGGAGGGGCCTCCTCCATTTCCTCCGGGTCCTGGCACCCAGGACTATGTGGTGTTTGAGTACGAGGACCCGCACGTGTTCATGGGCCGGGTGGGCAACGAGGTGTTCTTCTCTATCTCCCGCCATGCCTCGCGCAACCAGAAGTTCCGCCTGCTGGCCGTGCTGGAGCTGGAGGCGGCGCCTGAGGCGGAGCGCAGGGGTGCGTGGAAAGGGGGGTGAAGAACAGGGGCTTTAAGAAGGGGAAAACCATAATAATTATGGCATGTTATTACACATACGGGAGCAGCACGATTTGAATGCGAGGCTTCAAGCACGATTTGGGGGCTATCAGGAGATGCTCTGTTGACATGGCTGGTATGCTGTGAGATGCACGTTATTCATGAAAAACTCACGCGGATGTGTAGGGAACGATTTTCGATATTTTTTCTGTCAATTCATGATGGTGCAATAGCTGTTCTGGATATTCTGCTTTTTCTGTATACCCTTCTCCCCTCCCCTTCCCCTAACCCGCCGCCCCCCTAACACCCCCCCACACACACACCACCACCACCACCACCACACACACACACACACACACACCATTGCCTTTCTCCTTCCACCATTATGGAGCCTTTTCTGTATACCCTTCTCCCACACACACTATTGCCTTCACCTGCCACCGTCGCCACGTGCCCGTGGCTGCCCATGCTCACATCACACGTGCAGAGCAGCTCTCTATCAAGGCAGTTAACTAAGGCACGTGACTGCTATGAGGGCCAATCTAGGAGGTAGAGCCAATGACAGTCCAATCATAGGGTTTACTGACATTTTTTAAACTGCAATCCTGCCTCCATTTTTCGCAAACCCCCCCCTGGCTGCTGCCGCTCTCCCCTCGAACCCCCCAGGCCACATCGCCACCATTGTCTTCACCGTGATCGCCGTCCTCTGCGTCGCCGCCATCTTCTACCACCACTCCTTTGTGGGCGCGGCGCTGTACCGGGCGCGCGCGGCCGCGTTCGACAGCAGCGTGCCTGTGTCCAGGCAAGACAGTGGGCCCGTGGCAGGGTGCTCTAATAAATCTGGCCCCCGGGACATGAATGGCCAGCATAATGTGCACCATTTGGGCTCGTCTGGTGAGCTATCGGATTCCCCGTTGAAAGGGAGCCAATCAGCTTGTGTCAAGCCTCCACGGACTCTCTCGGCACCGGCGTATTCCCTCCAGATGGCGTCCCCATCCCCCGGGGGTTTGCAGGGGGAGCCCTTGTCCCCACCACCGAGTGCGACTGTGCAGGTCTCCCGTCCGCGGCGCCTTGGCACCTCCCTGCAGGGCTTTGTGAAGTGGCTAGTCACGCCGGTGCTGGTCTTACTGCCGTTAGTGCCTTGCCCACACGAGTCGCGGGAGCTGCAAGGGAAGCAGCAGCAGCAGCAGCAGCAGCAGCAGCAGCAGCAGCAGCAGCCGCTGGTGGCGCTGCCAGGACAGGTGGCGGGCGTGAAGCGGCTGCCCCACTTTTGGTCGACCATGGCAGTGTTTGGGTTCCTGCTGGCAATCCTGTGTGCATTTGCGCTGGGCCTCACGTGGCGGCACCAGTCGTACAGCGTGCTGACCGTGGTGCGCGACGTCGTTGTGCGCGGCAAGCTGGCCTACACACAGCACTACATGAACAGCTTCTTCCTGTGAGTGAGGGGGGGCCTATATGAACAGCTTCTTCCTGTGAGTGAGGGGGGCCCTACACGAACAGCTTCTTCCTGTGAGTGAGGGGGGGCCTACATGAACAGCTGCTTCCTGTGAGTGAGGGGGGGCCTACCTGCTGTATGCCAAGTCGGGTGCACATGCCGCCTGATATATATACTAGTATTATATATTTAAGAAATTAACCAGGTTGGGTTCCATTGGATTTAGGACGGTATTCTGGTCTTTGCATGGTATTCTTCACTGGATGCCGCCGCTAGTATTTTATCTGATGTAGAACACCCATGGAGCATCTGGGCCTTCCTTTGCCTGGTAGCATGCCGAGGAAGGGTGGTGATTTAATGCATTACCTGGCATTGTATAAAGGTGCGTTGCCTGGTAGCACATGGAGGAGGGGGTGTTTAATCATTTTATTGAAGGGGTTAATTAAGGGGTGGTTACCTGTCAAAGTGTGAAGATAGCGATGTTAAATGTATAACAGAACCATGATTGAGCAGCCAGGGAAATAGCTGTTGAAGCAACTAACTTTGTAAGTTAAATATGGTAGTCATTCCGGATTTTTAGTCCAAACATAGCAGCGTCTTGTAATTATTGCGGACTTGCTATTTCTGATGCAAAGCCTAAATAATTGTTACTGTGTTAAATGCAGTTTCGACTAACTTGAATGCACCAATTGACGTGCTCCTGCCAGGATTTGCTGATATAATATTTTCCAACTTCAACTCTCATCAAGCAGCATCTACGCTATCTCTCTTTATTCTTATAGTATAGAGAAAAAGCAACACCGGCTATCCGAAAATCATCACTAACCCATTGTATCTTCAAAGAAAATCACTAACCCAAACGCATCTTTTCTGTACCCCTGCTGCCCAACCCCCATGCCTCGGCTCAAATGCCTCGCCTCTCGCCCTCAGTGACTCGCAAATCGGCCCCACCTTCCTGGCCGCGCGCGCCGCCCTGCGCGGGTCCGCCGCCACCTGGATGAACTACGAGCCGCCCTCACCCGTGCTGTGGCGGGGCACCGGGGCAAAGCTGCCATCCTCCGACAACGCCACGGACCTCGTCGACGCCACGCAGGTGACGGGGAGGAAGAGCCTGAAGCTGACCAAAGCGCAGGACGAGCTGTACCGCCACTTTGACCGCGCGATCTATGCCGCGCTCTCCGTGCTGGCCGACCGCGGCGTGGGCTCCCGCTGGGTGATGTCCGGCGGGGCCGGGCTCGCGGTGGACAGCATACACGCGGCGGCGGCGGGCATGCGCGTGAACAACCTCTACTTTGGGCTGTCTAACGGCGACTTCATCGGCATCTGGTGCCCCTACGTGAGCGTGGGCAGCGACGGCGGCAACGGAACGGACCTCGGCTGCTACTTCTCAATCATCGAGCAGAAGAGCAACCCGGTGTTCCGGCTCAAGCACCGCCCCGTGTGCGACGTGCTCGAGCGCGGGGGCGGCCAGGTGGTGGACGGCAAATTCGGGCTGAATGTGTCAATGGACACAGACGGGCTGGGTGTCCAGGGTCCCGCGCAAGGGCTGTGCGACCCCTCGTCCACCTACCGGCGGGCGACCGCGCCGTACGAGGACCAGGGATGCTCATACGACCCGACCGTGCGGCAGTGGTTGGTTTTGGGGCACTTGGTGGTTGTCTCATGGACATGATGGGTCAGGTTGTGATGTCACTTCTGAACTGCAAGCAGAAACAAGCAGGAAGAAGAAGTGAGAAGCAGTTTGAAGTGTGCTGGACTGTAGAATTGCGTGGACCTTTTTATCGTATTCTTAGAGGCCGTGGTAGTCCACTTATTGGCACGAATGGCCCCCTGTGTATTTATTTGGTCGCCCCCCATCTTGCTTTGCGCTCCCCCCCCCCCCACAAACACACACACACACACGCACACACACACACACACACACACACACACACACACACACACATGCAGGTACAAGCGCGCGGCCTTGTATGGCACGCCCATCTGGTCGGACCTGTACACGTTCGCCAGCAACACCACCGGGTCCACGCTCGGTCTCACCTACGCGGTGCCCCTGGCCGGCGAGGCAGCCACGGATGAGTCGCCGCCCCCGCCGCCCCCCCCCAGCGAGACCATAGCTGTGTCCCCACCAGCTAGTGACGACACGGCGGGCGCCCCCCCTGCGTGCGTTGACTTCACCTCTGGGATCCACAACGACGGGGATGGCAACGGGACCGCGGAGGGCAAGGAGCTGCTCGGCGTGTGGGCGTCAGACGTGTCCCTGAAACAGATCCAGGATGTGCTGGTGGCGCTGGCCCAGGGGCTGGGGTCGGCAGGCCAGGGCCGCATCATGGTCGTGGACGACCACAACCTGACGCTCATCTCGTCGTCGCATGCTGAGTCCCTGGGCGACGCGTCCGGCTCGTCGGCGCCGATCAAGATGTTCGAGTCCAAGGATGCCGAGGTGGCGGAGACGGGCTCGTTCCTGCTGGGTGTGTCGACCGACGGCAACTTGACGGCGCACTACGGCACGTTCACATGGCTCCTGCGCGACAACGACTCGCCGCTCACGTTCGTGTTCCCGATGACCATCGCCCAGGGCCTGCGCTGGATGGTCGTCGCGACCACGCCACGCGATGACTTCTTTGCCGACTGGGACGCCGAGTTCATGTGGCTCTTCCTCCTGTCCACCGCGCTCGTGGTCCTCCTCTCCTGGGCCGCGCAGGTGTTTGTGGGCGTGTTCGCGGCCGCCGTGCTGCAGCGCTCGGCCGGCGGCATCCCCCTGGGCACCCTGGGCGACCCCTGGAAGACGGCGCTCTTCCGCTCGCGCCCGACCGCCGATTCCAGCTTCGGGCGCACGTCCTCGGGGGGCAGCGCGGGCGACGCCACTCTCCCACGCGCGCGCTCGCTCCCTAGGTCGGGCTCCGGCTACTCGCTCGACCTCGCGTCCACAGGGACCACCCTCGAGTCTCCCTCGGAGAACGAGCATGACCCGGGCGGGGGGGGCGCGGGGGCTACTGTCACGGGCTCCGGCGGCCGGCGGGGGTTGCGGCCCGGCAGCGCGCGTGCGGGACTCCGGCAGCGCGCGGCCACGGTGGGCGCGGTCGCGGCGTCCTCGGGCGGCCAGATGCAGAGCCTGCACAAGCTGATGGGGCTGTCGTCCACGAGCAAGGAGTCGCTGGAGAGCGTGCTAACAGGGATCATTGGCAACGTGATGATGGCCGCGCACGCGAGCTGGAAGCGGCTCCCGCTCGGCACGGGCCGCTCGGACGTGGACCGCGGCCTGCGCGCGCGCATGCTGCACCAGCTCGAGCACGGTGCGCACTCGGGCCGCGCACTGCTGGGCACCGCCACGCGCAGCTGGCGGGGCAGCTGGCGGGCGCGGGGCGCGCGGCAGGAGCGCTTCTGGCGCACGTCCGGGCTTGCCCAGCGCGGCAAGGACGAGGGCCACGAGGGCATCTCGCGAGAGGACAGCGAGGCTAACCTGCCGGTCGCGGGGGCGGGGAAGGGGGAAGGCCCCATGGAGGGGCCGTCCCTCTCTGACGCGAACCATGCGGTGGAGGTGACCCCGGTCGTACGCACGGCCATAGGGGTCCCACTCATGGTGCGGACGCCAGGGAAAGGCTACCCGTTATCGGCCACGGAGGGCGTCAAGAGCCCGGCAAGGGAAGCCGTGGTGAACGTCAAGGAGAGTCCGACACCTGGCCGCGCCAAGCTGCAGGGGGTGGGTGGGAAATCATCAGGCGGGGGGGTGGCGGCCACCCCCTGGCACCGTCGGCTGTTCTCGGGGGCGAGCACAGGGACTCCTCCAGAGACGCCCCTCTCGGGCGACCCGACGTACCACCAGTACAAGACACACCTGCTCAAGCGCGCCGTGCAGCACATCAAGGAGGGTGACGCAGTGAGTGCAACAGGGATAAATGCTGCGGGGTTGAGTGGCACGTTTAAGAAAAAAAAAGAAAATTGCAGAGCCACGCCATTCTCATTACTCTGTAATGTTGTGCACCCTTTCCTTGCCTCCTACGGCTTCGCTAGGCACCCCCTATGACCCTAAAAGGGGTTGGTCTTGCAATAACATTGGCTTGCGATAATTTGTCACTAGACAGCTTCTCGTCACGCATGTCGTCGTGACTTCATCGTTACACTGAAGCGTTTTGCACCCGTTCCTTGACTCGTGACTCGCTCCGAGTTTACTCGATGTCTGTCCCATCTCTGACGCTGTTGTATGCTCTTGCCGACTATCTTCATTTCTATTACATCAAACCCACCCTCCACCCCTTAACCCCCACCCCTTCACCCCCCACCCCAGAGCCGCAACATCATCACCCTGTGCGACCTGGACAGCCATGAGTCGCACTGGTATGCGCGCGCCTACGCGCTCGTGACCAGCCCGCACTGGCGCCTCTTCCTCGCAGGGACCCTGCTAGTGCACCTGCTCGTCTCCTTCTGGCTCCCTGAGGACAACAAGGCGCTGCGCGACTTCTACCGTCAGCAGCCGGCCTCACGGTTCGATGACGTGTCCGTCGGGGGGCCAGATGGCGGTAACAACAACGGAAACGATGGGGGCATCCTCTCTTCTGCCCTACTCCGGCTGGGCTCGTCTCTCTCGGTCACGAGCACCGCCAAGGCCAGCCTGCTGGTCATCCAGTTCCTAGAGCTGCTGTGCCTGTTCATCGAGAGCGCGAGCGTGTCCACGCTGCTGCTGGCCAAATACTACTGGGCCAAGCCCAATTTGCTCAACATGGACAACCTGGCCGCGCGCGTGTTCGACACGGCCGCCGTGCTCCTACTCGCGCTGCTCATCACCGACTGGGGGCTGCGCATGGTGCGTGCGCGGCATGTGCGAGTGTGTGATCCATGTCCCAACCACACGTTAGATGGCCACACGTTAGATGGCCACATGTTAGATGGCCACACGTTAGATGGCCACATGTTAGATGGCCACACGTTAGATGGCCACATGTTAGATGGCCACACGTTAGATGGCCACATGTTAGATGGCCACATGTTGGTGGTCTGCCTTGCACAGCGTTAGCACCGAACCTACTGGTCACCACACT
Source organism: Mesostigma viride (assembly GCA_009746045.1). Lineage (NCBI taxonomy): Eukaryota > Viridiplantae > Streptophyta > Mesostigmatophyceae > Mesostigmatales > Mesostigmataceae > Mesostigma > Mesostigma viride. Next base: position 11,221,935 of record RPFO01000213.1, read on the forward strand.
GGTCACTGTAACTGTTGGGTGGTCTGCCTTGAGAAGCCATACGTTGTCCTCCTCACCAACATGACCAAGGTCAACAGTATTGGAAACCAACCCCTGTTTTAGTGTACCAACCCCTATTTGGTGCGCATCTTGTCGCTCTTTGTGTTGGTGTTTCCTGTGCCGTCGGCTGACCTCCTTCCCCTCGCCCCCCCCCCCCCCCCGCACAAACACACACATGCAAACACACACAAACACACACACACACACACACACACACACACACACACACACACACACACACACACACACACACACCTCTTCCCCCCCATCTCCTCCCTTTCCCCCCCCCCCCCCCCCCCCTTCTCCCTCGCTCTCGGCCTCCCTCATTACCCATCCCCATCCCCACCACCGTCACGGTCACCAGGGCGCCCACTTCAGCATCGAGTACTACATCCCCCTGCGCGCGTTCCTGGTGATCGCGCTCAACCGCAACATGCGCGACTCGCTCGCTATGTTCACGCGCTCGCTCGCCGACGCGCGCGACGTGCTGCTGCTTATTGGCCTCATCATCCTGCTCGGCGGCATATTCGGCTGCATCCTATTCGGCCGCTCGCTCAACGCGGACGCGTTCGAGGACTCGTTCGCCGACATCGGCCGCTCCGCCATCACCATGTTCATCCTCATATCCACGGGTGCGTGGATGCAGGGGCCCCCTGGACGCCTTAGAAGGGCTTTCACCGTGGCCACATGTCACTTCTAAAGCGTTTGACTATGTAGGACCGGCGCGACAGTCCCCCTGTAGGACGTGCATGACCCATAAAAAGGCTGAATTGAGTAATCAATATAATGGCCATGGTACATACTATTCATAAAGTATAATATAGTACATAGGTATATTATTTTCTGTGTATGTACTTGCACTCATGCGCAGGGTTATGCAGAAAGAGGTATGCCCCAGAGAACACGTATAGAGAGGGTAGAGCCGTTGCCCTGTCACCGTGGCGTTGTGGATAGCTTTACTGGAATTACTTGCGCAAAAGTGAAATGTACGTACAAATCTTTGCGAGCAGAATTCTGACCCTGTATCTGTCCCCGCTTTCGCCCCCGTTTCCTCCCATGCTCCCCCCCCACACACACACACAGGCGAGAACTATGCGGAGGTGGTGTACCCTGCGTCGCTAACGTACCCGGGCGCGGTGGCCTTCTTCATCTTCTGGTCTACCATCGGCCTCCTGCTGCTGCTGGCCCTCACCATCGGCACACTGCAGGAGTCGTTCGGACACCTGGCGCACGAGAACCGCATCACGCGGCGGTACGTGGGTGAGCGGTGTAGAGCACACCAGGTCACGTGACGCCATATTGGTTTGTCTGGCCGACGCTACGGGGTGGTTTGTCTGGTCGGGGGTATATCTCGCTAGATTTCTGGCCTGCGTGGGTTGTCTCATTCTGCGTTGATGTCTGGCCTTCATGCCCATGCCCATTTCCTTTGCAGGTGGTTTGTGGATGTGTAAGTGCCCATACACATTTTCGCTATGCCCTGATGACATTACTCTATTGGCTCACACTGCGGTACATATGGGGGTGTGCATGCTAATGGAGGTGGTGGATGTACTTGTAGGTTGCTCATGTAGGTCCTAAGTCTAGGTCCGCATCCACTCTTACTTTTTTCACTGCACCCCCCCCTATGGCTGCATGCCAACCCCATTCACCCACATCCGCAGGGTCTACTATCGCATGGCGGTCGCGGCGGCGTTTGCGCTCGTGGACGTGGATGGGTCAGGGTCCCTGGACGAGGACGAGGTGGTCAACTTCATGAGGCTCTACCGCCCGGGCTCCGAGGAGCAGCGGCTGCGCGAGGCGTTTGGGCGCGAGGCGTGGCGGGAGGCCATCATGCAGCGGCAGGCGGCGCGTGCGGCGGCCGCGCATGGGCACGCCCCCGGCGCCAGCAACTTCAGCAAGGGGGCGCGCTCGCCGCGCGCACTCTCTGTCAATGGCGGCGGCAGCCTCCGCGCATGGTCCCTGCAGCCGATCCAGGAGGCCAAGGCCCCGGGCATGGCCATGTCGCCCGTGATGGCGGTTCCGGATGTCAGTCACAAGCACCCCGGCAGTGGCGGCGACTACAGTAGTAACGGTCACTCGGGCGCATTCATCGGTGTGGCGGGTCAGGCGATGGCGAGGCCTCTGCAGGGGGGCACAGAGGCCCCCGGCTATGGCGTGCCGAGGGACGTGGTGGTGCTTCATCACAAGGCCGCGGGGGTTGGGGCGCTGGACAAGGGCCCCTTGAACAGGGTCTCCAAGGAAATGGCGGGCGGGCATGCCAATGGCCACTCCGAGAGCTCCCCCACGGACCCCGGTGCCTGGACGGAGAACAGCGCGGGTCCCGTGGGCCGGTCCAGTCTCGACGCCGGCAGCGGTGGCGCGGGCCTGGCCATGGCGGACCACGGCCGGCGGGCCAGCTGGGACAATTCTGGCGCACGCATTCTAGAACCGGGCAAGGCGACCCCTTATGTTGCCGGGGGTGCGGGCGTATCGACAGCTGGCCACGGGAGCCGTGGCAGCGACCAGCATCTGCACGATCCACCCCCCTTGGAGGAGGGCGAGAGCGGCATGCTCAGCGGAGCGCCCTTCATGCGTGAATCCAGTCGGTTTAGCAGCGGTGGCCCCTCCGACGCCACCCCCGGCAAGGCCACCCCTCAGATGCCATCATCCGGCACCAAGACAAGCCCTGGAAATGCCACGAGGGGCGAACCCGCAGGGGATGTCCATGTGGGCGCTTTTGTTTCCCCCCCCGCAACCTCCCCCTCCTCGATCTCGCTCGCGCGCGTGGTCCGCCTCGTCCCCGAGGCCATGGGCGCGCTGCTGTCCCCCCGGTACGTTCGCCAGCAGGAGGAGGAGGCGCGCGTGCCCGTGACCCGATCGCGCTCGGTGCGGCCGCAAGAACTATTCGGGGCGTACGGCAGCTTCCGCCGCTCGCCCTCGTCTTCATCGGCCGAGGACAGCGAGGCGCTGTTGCGGGCAGAGCCCAGCCCGGGGCTGTTTGGTCCCGGGAGCTCGAACGATGGAAACGGGGAGCCGTTGGAGGGCAGAGCCATGACGGGCGACGGCAGCGCGCGCGGGATGTTCTCGGCGGGGTCCTCGTTCAGCTACTCTCTGGCCACGCCGGGCAGCGACGGCCGCACGAGCATGGATCTGCCCCTCATCGCCCGCGACGCCTCCTTCTCCGACAAGGTGCCCAGGGACGCGTCCAGCAGGGAGGAGGGCGTCCCCACGACCGCGCCGGCCAGGGGCGCCCATGCCAAGGACGGCTCGGGCGGCTCGGGTGCCAGCCACGCGACGCGAGCGAGTGGCGACTCGGTCACGTTCTCCACCCACGAGGCGGCGCTCAGCTTCTCCCACAGAGTGGCCAGGGCGAGCGAGGCGGCGGGGGCACAGTATGCCGCGGGGGTCGCGACGGCCGCGCCGGGTGGGGACCCGCTGCCCAAGCCATCGACGATCTTACCACTGCTGCTGCCGCCGCCGGATCAAGCCGGCAAGGTGCCGCGCGGGCTGAGGCACGCGGAGCTCCGGGATGGGGGTGAGGCACCAGAACTAGTCTCGCCTGTCGCCAACGGGCAGCGCCACAACCCCGCCCACCACCACCACCACCACCACCAGTTGAGCCTTGGTAGTGCGCGCTCGATCGCCCCCTTGATCCCTGGCAAGATGTCCTCGTCCTCCCTGGGCACAACTGGCACGGCAGGCAGCCTCGACCTGGGCTCGTGTGCGCCTGAGGACGAGGGCATGATCGAGGACGAGTTCGGGTATAGGTATAGTAACCGCTCGTACAATGACCGGTATCCCAGTAACAACCATGGCATTGACAAGAAGGCGCAGCGGGACGACGGCCGCCCGACGGTCTCGATCGCCGGATTCACGCGGCTGCTAGAGGACAACTCGCTCAAGCTGCGGCGCGCGCGGTCGCACATGCACCTGCAGCGGCTGCTGCAGGGCCTCCTGGGCTCCCGCTCCTTCCGCGTGCTGGAGATGCTTTTCCTCATCGTCCACATCTTTAGCGGTGCCTGCTACGGGATCAACATCGCCGCGCTCAAGTGGTCGTCCAGCAGCGGCGCGGGCGGCCAGGACGACACGCGCGCGCTCCCGGTCGACGGCATCAACTTCTTTCTGACCATGTTCTTCCTCGCGCGCGTCGGGCTCACCGTGATCGCCTACGGTGCGTGCTAATGTTAGTGCGGCGGCAAGATTTTAGCACTGCCATATATAATTATATTTTTCGTGAACGGTATGCCTTTTGGTTTTCGCACTGCTATCGCGGCACTGTGGTACGTTGCGACAACATCCTTTAGTGTATGTCCAGGGTTCGGGGTTTAGGGCTTACGGTTCAGGGTTTACGGTTTGGGGTTCAGGTTATAGTTTGGGGTTCAGGTTATAGGGCGCAGCGGAGTGTGACCAACTGCTGCTTGTATGACGTGGTAGTCTTTGATTAGTTAGAAGCGATTGGCCGGCGAATACGTTCTGACACCCACCCACCGCGGATCATCTTGATTTCATTTAATCACACACACACACACACACACACACACACACACACACACACACACACACACACACACACACACACACACACACATCCCCCCCCTGCCCCCAACACTTCTTGCCCCCCCCCCCCCCCTTTTGCCCAGGCCCCGTCGAGTACTGGTGGTACCACATGTACCGCCGCCGGCTGCACGGCAACAACACGCTGGGGGGCGAGCGCGCGGCGCGGTCGCCTGAGGACACGTTCCGCCGCCGCGGTCTCGCGCTGCTGGCAGTGGTCACCATCATCCTCCTGGCCACGTCCCTGGGCACGGGCCTGGAGAAGCCCGAGCTGCGCCGCCTGGCGCTCGTCATCTCCACCCTGCGTGTGTTCCTCCAGGTACCCTCCCTGCGCCACCTCCTGTACACGGTCTACGTCGTGTTCAACGTTCTGCTCGGGCTGCTGCCCTTTCTGGGCGTCGTCATGTACGTGTACGCGGTGTGGGGGGTCATGCTCTTCCGGGGCGCGGAGCGGCAGGTCGGGCTCAAGGACTCGACCGCGGGGTCGTTTGAGAACCTCGCCGAGGCGATGCTGCAGCTGTACCAGCTGCTGGTGAGTGGCGCGACCTTGCTTGTAGTCGCGCGATGTGCATACTACTGCTGCAAGGTTCTGCATGTTGTTGTACCTTACAGCTGAGTGACTGAGGCGCACCCGCGTGCTCCTATTGGCTCAATTTTATACCAGCGGCAGGGAAGTGGCGCGCCTTTTTTGTTCCCCTTCATTATCAGCTCAACCTTAACGTTGGCCATCTCCGGGTGTTTTTTTTGTGTGTACTTTGGGAAAAAGGGGAGGGGGGGGGGGGCCTTGCGAAGCCGTGGAGCCGGGGGATCAAGGATTGGCGAGATCATGGCTTGCCTCCAACATCATCGCTACTAACTGAGCCAACCCTCTTTCAGTGGAGCGCCTTGCGAAGCCGTAGCATTGCTGCACGGGATGGCTTGTCTCTTGCGGCATGAGACGGCTTGTCATGGCAGGCTTCTTGCTGCATGAGACAAGTGGCGGTTGTGAATGCACTGGTTCGAGTTTGATATAAACTCACTCTTCTGTCAACATCTGATCACACTCACCTCAGGCCTGTGTGCTTTTTCACTTAATGACCTACTGCTCCCCGCTCCTATTTTTTTGGCACTTTACCGTGCTTGTGCACTTGCCACTTGCCAGTGCTGGTGCATGCCGTGAGCACCTTCATCGTTTCTGTACATGTACCTATTTACATGTATGTAATGGACACCTCGTCGACGTCCACACACACACACAAACACACACACACACACACACACACACACACACACACACACACACACACACACACATTCCATCCCTGCCCCAACACCATGCAACACCATATCTCCGCCACCACCACCACTGCATGCATCACTTACGGACATCACCCCCATGCTCCCCACGACCAATACATACCGATCCCTGACCCCCCCACCCCCCACCCCCCCCTTCCACACACACAACAGCTGGGCGAGTCATGGAATGATGTCATGTACGACGCGATCAAGAAGACGGACTGGTCCTACTGCGTCTACTTCCTCTCCTACATCATGCTCGTCACGCTCATGCTGGCCAACCTCATCCTGGGCGTCGTGCTCCAGGCCTTCTCCACGCTGCACAAGCACCGCAACCTCTCGCTCGCGCAGGCCTCACGGCTCGTGCGCGCCGAGGAGGAGTGGTTGCCGGGGGACGAGTCAGTCTCCCACAGCGTGCGCAGGCCCTCCGCCGGATAAGCGCGAGGTCTTCATGGCGACTGATATGTTATGATGGGGCGACTGGTATACTTTACTATGACTGCCAGACGCAATCATATCCTGTGTTGGTAGACATTTTTCGTTCATTTGAGCTGGACAAAAACATTCTAGCCCAGCTTGTTGTTTGTTGATGATTAGGAGGGGAGGGGGGGAAGAAGGGAGGGAGGGAGGGGAGGGAAGTTTGGGGGTATTTATTATTGGCATTTTGGCCTTCACCACGAGGATATTATGCAGACTTGTGATGGGCCAACAGTTCTTTTGGCATGGACCACACAAACCCGTGCTACTCATCGACATTTCGATGAGACAATTTCACTACTAAACAATTGGCAATGTGGTAATAATGTTGCTACTGATTAATTAATTAATTAATAGACACGTGACTGCGTCACGTGAGCATAAGTCCTCAGTGGGAGGGGAACATGGGATGGAATGGATTAATTAATTAATTATAAACATAACTCCGTTGGGAGTATATGTAGCACATATCCCGGAGAAGGGGCATATGGCTTTTAATACATTCTGGGCTACTTCCTGCGAGAGTGGAATGTAAGCAACACTTGTCGCGTTTGCGTGCCATTATATCCTAGCCTATCATGCACTTGGAAGGCATATCCATAGCAATAGAGTACTCTTGTGTGTGATCCACTATATCTGCCTGTCATGAAGGTGGTGGTGCCGTCAAGGACCACACCTATCATCACCACTTAATTAAAACGAGCGAACAACGACCACCATGGCCGCTGCGCTGCTCCTAAATACCTCCAAAAATCCCGGCATCCATGCGCTGTCGCATTTGCCAGCAAGCCGCCTGACGTGCAGTTAGACTGCCAGCAAAATGCAGAGCAAGTCTGTTCGACAACCACGTGCGAGCCAGCACACCGCACACTACGATCTGCGTATCTAGCTTTGTCAGATGGACTGAACATCATTCCGTCTGAACAATACAAAAGATTCATAACTGCCAAATGTCACGCACCGGAATATTGCGCAAGCCACCAAGGCTTTGCGCCCCAAAGTCTTGCGCCTGAACCTAAGTCAGGTCACCTAAGACTGTCACTCTAGAAATTCAGGCCTTTCCGGCGCGGCGCTCCACACCGGCCCAAGGAACAAAGCCTGCGGCCTACTGAATCGGAACCAACCAAACGTCGGTAACGATTCCGAACCGCGTAACTTCTTGAGTGCACGGACGTAAATGATCACGGACGTGACACACTTGCTCTAGGTGCCTCAAGGGCACCGGCACCACCATGCTGTCTCGGGTTCAACCCAACTAAGGGGATCATGGCACGGGGGAGGAAGATAATCATGGCTATACAAGGGCTAGGGCATGGCTTCTCGACAGAGAGCATCTCTCTGCATAGGCATAGCATGTGCTGGTTGTCTCTTTGATAGCATGGCTAAATTCTTAATGCAACATCCATGGGGGTCCCATTATAGGCATGGCTAGGCTAAATTCTGAAGGCAACATCCATGGGGGCCATTATGGGCGCACATGTGCGTGGGCCACATACATGCTAAGCTAAGCCTGACTAATCTACACTGCTGGTATGGATTCCCTAGTCTGAGGTGGCAGGAGGGGGCTGCCAGGGCTTGTGGTCAACGTGGATGACCGCCCCCCTCCAGTATACCGGCTTCCCCCCTGCGCTCTGCCGGAGCTGAAGGTAGGTCGGCCATAGCTCGCGTCGCCGCTGTTGCTGGGCCAGGGTCAAGTCGTCGTCCAGCGTGAAGCGAGTCCTCGAGAGCTTCTTGCGGCATTTAAGGAACGCCAGTTTGTCCGCCATGTACTTAAGGTGAGGAGCACGGGTGCCGGGCCAGCCTTCCCCCGCGCGCGGGGGAGGCGGACAGCCGACATGTCCAGCTCACCAGTGAGTAGCATGGGGGCAAAAATGTCGCGCTTAAATGCCTCAAGAAGGCTCGTGGAGGTCTCACCTGCCGGCTGGTCGAAGTGCTTGACGATGACATTGTGGCTGCGCCGGCCGGGCGATGTCGGCTTCCTCGCGAAGGTCGAGGGCTTGTTGCTTGAGTTGTGCCGAGATGGTGGAGGTGGTGGAGGTGGTGTGCTGCTTAAGCAAGTCCGCCCAGGTGGAGGGAGCATCGGGCCAGCAGGCGCCGGCTGGGCGGCGATGTCCTTCACCGCCTGGGCGGTGAGGCCGGCGGTGCCATGCAAGCTCTCAAGGGCGGTGGCGGTGGCTTGAAGGCGTTGGTCGAGGTCGAGGAGCTGGGCTTTGATGTCGGCAGTGGAGGCGGAAATGGCAGTCAAGGTCAACCAGTTCTTTGCCGGCCACCGTGACAACTAGACCCTTCAATGGGTTTTGCGGCTGTAGGTGTTTCTCATTTCATGAGATGTCACATCGTCCAATATCATACCTATGCTCATGGTTTGAGATGCACGCTTGCTGATGTGATCGCGGACCGTGGACGAGTTAATTATTTGTTTGTTTGTTTGTGAGTGAGTGAGCGAGTGTTTTTTGTTGTTGTTCGGGGCGCGCATGCACTATGGCGGCCCCGTTTGTTGTGCTCGGCAACCAGTATGTATCATTCGGCCGATTTACCTTTGTGTTGGAGCAATCCGTTCATGGACTTGAGAGCGGTCGGCAGTCAGCGACAGAAGTGGTTACCCTATCATGGCTGCCATTGGACAGCATTTGCACACTACTTGCTCTTGCGATACCGGCACCCTGGCTGCGGCATGACTGTGCCTGCGCTGTTTGCCTTAGTATATACTGCCACTGTTGGTAGTGGCCGCTGGTAGCGCTCTGGTTCTCGTAGTGCATTCTAGGCATCACTAACAATTGCCTAGGATGCATTTCCATCCACAGAACTAACGTGATTAGGCCACAAATACGATTGGCGTAGCATAGCTAATTGATGACTGCGTTACTGTGTACGCGCTGCCTGAGCAAGTGTTGGTATCATGTGACCCACTAGTCCATGTACCTGAACAAGTGAGCACTGCCAGTTTCAAGCTAATAAACGGTGAGACAACTAGCTGCGATGATATTTCCTGTTTTCTTTGTGTTTTCAAGCCCTGCAGGATTTTTTTTGTTGTGTTGATGCTTGGTGCAGACAATATTTGTATCTTTCGTGTAGTTAATTATTTTTCTAATGACATTAGCATAGTACTCCGTGGCATTCCCAGGTGCATGACACGCAAGTACTTCCTTATGCTTGGTGTAAAAGAATAAAGAGCTTTAACCCCTAAATGGGCGGAAATGCTGCCGATAAATCGGCAGTAACTCACCTATTTTGTAAACCAGCCCCTGTACAACCTAGCAATATCCAATGGCTGTCCTTGGGGGGCAAGCATGTCCATGAGTTGCCCTAAGCCATGATATATCACAACCTCACATATATTCATCGTAGGCCATGTATAACTGCCGTCAAAGTCAGGGGGGTCAAGACGAGCGTTTTCATTTTTGGTAGAATGTGCATTTTGAATTATTATGTTGTAAGAGCTAGGCACCTACCACTTCAGGGATGATAAACAATTAGTTGCTGAACAGTTTGAGCCATTGGGGTCATCATTTGGGTGGGTATACCAGCAGTTACACCCAGTACAGCCCATAGGGGTACCGTTGGTAAAAAGCAACCAAGGGGGTAGGAGTGGGCATACTACCTACTAATACCTACTAATATGGCCCCCAACCAGTGACTGGCCATACGCGATACGCGTCGTACGCGGCCCCAGGTGTATAATGTATAATACGCGGTGTATAATGTATTATACGCTGATCGTACGCTAACCGTTGAAAACCCCTTTTTTGGCATGATTTTGAGGGGTTTTCAACATTCTGAGCAACCAAGCATAGTCTGCTGGTGTTTTTCCATACCTTTTGCCTATACATGACATATATAGCATATTCAAGGAGTGTTGCCGGCTCCGGGAGGACCGGCTGGACCTGGAGGGCCAGCGGGCCCCATGGTCGGCGCGGACCTGGACGTCATATTGGCGTCAGCGCTTGTCGGTGGCGCTGACTCGGGCCATGGCTGACATCATGCTCCGCCGTACGCGGGCTGATTTTGCGGTGCAGCAGGGCTATTAGGTTCCTCCCGTTAGGCGTTTCCATTGGTCTTATCGTAGTATAGAGCTTTGACATGGCTCTGTATATAGGTTTATAGCTGGGCGTTTGCTTTGGTTTGAGTGATTTCACTCTGCTGTAAGTAATTATATTTTTAATATATAGCATGACCTTGGCATTGCCATCACTACCTAAATACAAGCATAGTTTCTAACGGTCTAACTTGACAGTTTCTCTTCAAAATCGAGACAACATGCAACTAAGTATCAATACCAGTATCAATGCACAACTCACTGGAAAGGATAATAAATTTGTAGAACTCAAGATATCAGCATGCACTATACATTGCCCCGAGGTGTCGATGACATTGAAGGGCGTCGATGGCATTGAAAGACGCAAATGAATGCCTCGCACAGCTCCTCGTCCAGCTGCTCTTTGCTGAGCCCATAAGGTGCGGGCAAATTACCGTCGGTGGATTGGCCCTTTGATGATCCGCTTGGCCCAGCCGCCCCAGCAGCGCGCCCCGAGGTGTTGCTGGCATGAGCGGACACCCAGTTAAAGGCGTCGGTTTCTACAACGTCTGCAAGCCTGTCTTTAAGTGCCGCCCGCACATCAGCCTGCTTCTTGGCGTCACTAGTCGCCTTCCTCTTCCTGGTATTGTTTTCCTTCTCCGCCTGCTCGACCAGCAGCCTGTGACGGAGTACTCCATCATCCATGTAGTAGTTATTTGTCTGCTGCCCATTCTTGAGGATGCGCTCTTTGCTAATGTATGTCCAGACAGTTTCGGATGTGGCCTCTTCTTCATCGGGCCGCACATCATCATCGTGTTCCATTGACTCATTCGTGTCAGCCATGCCTGGATGTCGATATGCTACGATATAGGTGCCAGACGACCACGACGTTGCTGGCACACCTTATCACCTTCTTGATCCAGATAAATAGGTGTACGTTTATTCCAAATATACTGTTGCTTATCACCTTCTTGATGATGAATCTTCAGCCTTCCCGCCTTCACCTTCCCGCCTTCACAAGTCACAATGAACGCGCTTTTAGCTTTAGTGCACTATACACTATAGCTAGCTCATCACGCAATTATTTGTTCCTACTACAGGTCGGCGCGCCGCAGTCTAGGCAAGCAAATGCACCCACCTTGTAAGCCAAAAATATGCCAAAAATACGCGAAAATACGCAAAAATGCGCAAAAATACGCGTTGCGTATGAAAGTACCCCATTTTCGTACGCGCCGCTTGCGTATCGCGCATAATACGCTAAATACGGCGTATAATACGGCGTATGGCCAGTCACTGCCCCCAACCATGCCAAACAATACAATTCCCTTCCACAATGATGGGGAAACATAACTGCATCATCACACTGCCCTTACATGGCACCTATGTGCAGGTGCCACCTTGTCCATGCACGTAGGTAACGTGGTACGGATACCCTACGCAAGGCATGCATTCTAGGAGGCAGCCACCAACAAACTAGTGATTTTAAGCCTATTTCAGCCTGCCCTAGCAAGGATAAACTAGGCCTAAGCTGCTATAGCTTTCCAGGTGATGGCCAGCACACCTGGTGGCACATGCTGACAATGGGAAGCTTCTACTCACCGGTTACATGCTTGATGATGCCACAGAGACCAGCCAACTGCCTCACACTCATGCAATATGTGTGTGGGAAATGTATAACAAACATATATGGAGGTATTCAAACCCATACAGCCTCTAAAACTTATCACCATCACCCTGTGGCAGGTCAACTGACTGAGGGAAGCATCTAAGAAGGGTGTTTTAGAAAGGGGCCAGGCCAGGGTCAAGAAAGAGCATGAATAATGCAAAAAGAATGTGCTACACAAGCTAGAACGTATATATAAACGTCAAACATCGATAGGAAAACGATGCTTAAGCTTTACCAGGCATGGATGGCGTTACCTTGGCCCAGGCGGTGGCCGCAAAATGGCGCATTTCGGCACACCAAAGTTGTGCAGCATGGTCGCTGGATTCGGCGATTTCTGGCCACCCTTGCACGTTTACGACTACTATGTATCATAAAAAGTAAAAAGAAACCGATATATCCTTTAAAATACGCCGGAAAGGTATTGCTGTCAACGTTTCTATCGTCCGGCCTGATCGCAGTTTTTTCCAGCAAGAACGCTGCCGACACCTATCAAATGGCATTCCCGCGAACCAAAAATTGGCCTGTATGATCTTTAGGACGTATAAAATCAATATCCTAAGTTTGGCCAGAAAATTCTAACGCAAACGTAAATGCCATGCGTGGGCGCAAGCCGCCATGGCCAGGTCGTCGTTTTCCGGAATGCACGTTGTACGTGAAAAAGTACCCTGACCCCTTGTACTTTGACGGTCTGGAACACCTGTTAAACTTGGTCAAAATATAGCAAACCCTAGTATCATGTTCTGGAGAAACTTATAAACTTTCATTCTTCTCAGCTAAACGTTTCCTAATTCCCAATAGTATTCTCGCAAACTGGTCCCCCGAGTAGGTGCCGACAAATCGGCTGTAAGTCACTTTTTGGCGGAAAATCGGCAGCAAGACCATTTAGGGGTTAATAATGACGCGTTTTTGCCAAGTACTAGAGTTTACCCAAATGGGATGGACCTGCAGAGTTATACAAGGTTGTCTCCTTGATACAAGGTCCATGTCTAAGACAAGTTATCATAGCTACATGCATGGGACGTATGCTTGTAAGGTCTTACATCTACGTGACCAGGCTGGGACCAATTTTCAAGATGGTTCGAGGATGTATGTGAATAATCTGCATTTGTTTTGGCCCTGACCTACATCAATGAAGTGAGACAACTATGCCTGGATACACGTTAAGTTCTGCATCATGCACCTATACACTGTGGTACATAGACCAACTAGCAACTGCTAGATTCATCCATCGATCCCATTCCATTTCCATCGCACGACCTTTTCAAGGCCAATAAGACAACCGCAGTGCAGGCCAAAGATCCGGAGACTCCGGACCATGGTAGCTCGAAAAAAAAAAGTATGGCATTCACCAAATGGCTGACGGCGGAGCTCAGATCTTTTGCGTCTGAGCCCCGAATTCGGTCAGATCACTTGCATTCGATGCGCCTTTTTAAAGATGCACTCGCCAGTATAACCGGTTACGGCTAAACGCAGTATCGACCAAGTTACGCACGTGACAAGCAGCTGTGACGACTCCAAAAGCCAATTAAGCGAGGTTTGGAAAAGGAGCTTTCCGGCTCCCAGCTGGGCAACCCACTCGCCATGCATTGTCCTCGCCCAGCCGTCTGGGCCCGCCAACCCAGCGCCCAGCGCCTCGCCCGAGCTCAAGAAACCCTGCCACGAACACAAATGCATGGCGAAAGTACCCACCAGATTACGACCGCTTTTCTTTCAGCAACTGGCTGCAACTGACCAAAGAACGGAATGCGCCGAAATAGTGCATTTCTTAGCACAGGAACGCAAGCTCCTTGGGCCCTTAGGGCCTATCCCCGCCGACGGCCTGGAGGCGTTCTTCGCCAGGCCAGAGCTCAACCACCGCCTCGCTATCATGTGCAGCTCAGTCTTCCAGCTACCTATGGACAAAATCGTCGCCAAGCTCCGCACCGCAGCCTAGCCTGCGCAGCCGACAGCCTCATCGGCTCCCTCCCTCTGCAAGGATCGATTACATCCGAGCAGTGCTGGAGGAGCACATGACCTGGCCGTTGGCCGAGAAGCTGACCTCGCTGAACACGACGCTCAACACGGTGGAGGCCCGGGTCTCCAATGTGGAAACCAAGGTCGTCCACAAGCTCCACTGAGGCCCAGTTCACAGCGCTGCACAGTCCGCGGCGCAGACATGCATCTGAGACGCACGCTGCACTTGTCTCTCGCCTAAACCAGGTGGAGGGCAAGTGCGGCGTGCTCATGAAGAAGCTTGAAGCCATCACCGCCCACACCGCGCGAGGCCCTGCTGGCCTCACAGGTCCCAAAGATAGCGGAGCAGACGGCCACCATTGCATCCCAGCCACCCCGGCAGGATGCCGGCTGGCGACCACCTGCCCCTCGATCTCCTATGCAGACCTGCTGCGGACAGCGACCGCCTCAACTACCGACGCCATCGCTACGACACTCCAGGAGCTTGAAGACCTTCGCCAGCTAGGCACAACAACGGGAGGCCACCGACCGCGCCCGCCGCGACTGCCGGGTGGTGCTGCGTTGCTTCCCCCAGAAGCCATGTGAGACGTCAACCACCCTTGCCGACGAGCTTAAGATTACCAGCTCCTTCCCCTCATGGGCCTGGTAGGTGAGGTACAACTGCGTGGGTGCCACCGCCTTCCCCACTCACGGGACAAGGCGTCTCCCCCACCAGTCCTGCTCACACCGGCACCTTCCCCTCCCGTGAGGACAAGCAGCGGTTCCTTTCTCGTCGCAAGAGGTTGCACGACCTCACCTGGACGCTGGACGACAACCTGACCCGGGCCCCGCCCAGCAGCAGCAGCGACGCCGCGACCTGTGGCTGGAATACCTTCGCCACAAGCAGGACCCCCAGAAGCCCAAGGTGTACTGCATGGAGGGGCGGGGACCTGATGATCAACCACAAGATGTGGACGCCCCCTGCGGGCTAGAATTATTAGCTTGTAAATAGCCCTAGCTTGTATCCATTGGTAGTCACTGCATGCCGCGCCATGGCAGCCATGCCTAGAATGGTTGCCTAGCTGTGCCATACCTATAGGCTGCCACGTGCACCGCCAACACGCGGTACACCACCAGCGGCCATAGCCTTAGCTTAGTCCTTGTACAGCCATGCTACGTCATGGCTATGTTCAGATTACTTGCCCACGCTCCTTGTTAGGATATGCTCACATGGGTCTTATTGCACCCACACGGATCTTGCCGGATCGTTTACCGGGTCCGATTGCAGCTGTGGCATGCCTCTGGCATGAAGGAGAAAGGGGGTCTCTGCCCTTTCTTCCTGTTGTGCACACACAGGGATTAAAAGCACTTCGGTGCTCCGTGACTCCCCAACGGCGGGAGCACGAGTTTATATACTATATACATATATTAATTAATGGTAGCTCGAGCCGGACCATGGTAGCTCGCGATATTGACAGTCCATACCTATACAAAGCCTTGTACACCACGAGCCAGGAGATAGTCGTGGCTGACTGTGCCGCCAATAACTTTCACATTTCGGCTCCAAATTTTGCCCCGACTATCACAATCGCTTCGTCTTTTTAAGGCTGATATACTTTCCCGAAGCTAGTAACCCCAGCCTAGGGCAATATAGTAGTAGTGTAGGCTAGTAAGGCCTGGAGCTGATGTGGCTCACACCCATGTGTATTACGTGGCACGAGACAACTATTACTTGAGACAACTATACACAACTGCATGCATGCCTATGATGGGATCCACACCAGACGATCGATGTATCAACGTTTGAGGTTACGTAGTAAGCCACATGCATGTGCTACCCATGCCATGGAGAGAGCTACTCTCTGCCATGAGACGCCCATGCCCTAGGTAGCCATTGCTTAGCCATGATCATCTTACAGCCAGTCATGCTACATCCATCGCTTCGCTCTGCTTGCTTGCCCACGCTCTCCTTGTCATGCTATGTATGCCCATGAGGGTCTTATATCACCCACAGAATTCGCCGGATCGTTTAATCGTATCCGATTCCTGCCGTGGCATGCCTCTGGTTTATGTACTTAGCCTCTGGTTTATGTACTCCTGCAGCTGTGGCATGCCTTTGGCATGAAGGAGACTGGGGGTCTCTGCCCTTTCTCCTGTAGTGCACACACAGGGATTAAAAGCACTTCGGTGCTCCGTGACTCCCCAACGGGAGCACGAGTTTAATTAATTAATTAATTAATTATGTACTTAGTCATGTTTTCGGACCACCATGCAGAGAGTCACTCTCTGCTGATCGAGATGCTATGCCCTATGTAGCCATCGCCTAGCCATAGTCATCTTCCACCCCATGCCAGGCCTTTTTATGATACATCATGGTGGTGCCGGTGCACCTTGTGCACCCAGAGTATAGGTGGTGGTTTACACCCCCCACCTGCAGGTAACTTGTAGCTCAGAATGTATTAAAAACCATATGCCCCTTCTCAGGGATATGTGCTACGTATGTGTCGCGTCCCTAGACAGTGTGGGACTGCGAAAGATCTATAGCCAAAGCGTATATAGAATTCAATTCAGGCCCCTGCCCGGCACGATATGCACGGGAAACAAATGCACGCCTTTCACGCTGCTCAACGGGCTGATTAAACTCGTCCTTTAGACGTCTAACTAAGCATGCCAAGCCTAAGTAGGAATAATTTATCACATCGCCATCCAATTCTTAGCGCTCAGCGGGTAAGCCATGCGCGCCATGGACTGCTACACCGCAGCCTGCATGCCCGGCAGCCCATTGCCAGCGGATTTTTTCGATCCACGGGCGGTACCAGCATGAGCGGCAGTGCCGCCGCCAACCCCCCCAGAACGGCCTGCCCGGCGGCCCGGCGGCCGCACCGGCAGTCCCGGTCAGGGGCGGCCCCTCGGTCGGACCCCGCTCCTCCTCCGGCATCGCAGGGTACGAGAGTTAAACAAAGCCCAGCGAGCGTGAGCTCCTGGTCTTTCACGCAGATCGAGATGAGCCAAATGTTGCGAGACAGCAACCTTTTAGCCTTGCACCAAGCCACGGTCTCAGCGGTCACTTTCACGTCCAAGTGGGCAACCACATTGCGTGCTTCCGAGATATAGCTTGGCCATGCATCCCCCATGACCATGCAAGCTATATCCTTCCTCGTTGTTCCTCGTTCCCATCGGCGTGACGAGGCACATTGCAGGCTTGCTAGCAAATCCCCAACGTCCACTGGCATCAGTGCAGAGCCAGGACGAGCTGGATTTATGTATACCAAGGCATTTGGATAATAGCTCCAACCAAAGTTGGCCAAAAGACGATCGTTTCCGTGCAAGAAAAAGTACACCCCCCCATTTTTCTCAGGGGGGTATAATGCACGCGTGTACATGTGTGGCTTACGCGCGCGCAAACAGCCAGCTATGCCATGCTATACAATTATGCAATATAAATGACCACAATAGAGTGCCAAACCTGCTGGAATCCAAACATGACGCCGACTTGCATGCCATCACTGAACGATATATATCTCCCAAAGAAGTGCCACAAATTGTGCACCATAATGGCCAATACCCCTCCTAGAGCAGGCATGGAAAGCTGTTGCAATAACCACTGTCATACTCATCAAAAGACATGTAAGAACGTACGCGTTGGCCCTGCAAACAACGTGCAAACGCATTGCCGTACCTGCCTCGATCATGACCTGGCCGGGTTCCGCTGGCCGGCATGCTCATCATTATTACGTCACGTATGCAGCTACTAGCTAGTGGGAGAGGCGGCCATAGCCGCTCTATCCATGCATCCGTCATGCATTACCATGTTGAAGATATGTGCAAAGATGACGTCTAACGCTACAACACGTTCCCAGCAAATGGCGCAGCGGACTTTCGTAAAGACGCGGGAGGCCCAGGCACTGAGACGGAAACTCCCAAAAACCCAAGGAAACCGGCGATACCAAACGGGACGTCTCGTCTGACAGAGACTACCAAGACAGAGGTCTTGACGTACCAAAATAATACATGATTCGTCGTTCAGGGGTCCTCATCTGACCCATTTCAAGCCGCGGAACCCAAAATTGCCACAAAATGGCACGCTGACAGCCATATCTCGCTATGCGCGCGCGCAACGGTAAAAAATGTTAGCAAAAGTCACGTGACTGCCTGCAAGAAAGTGGTGGTATTTACTGGGCTATGGCGCAATTACAGGTCTACCCAACCTAAGCATTTTCATTCACATTGCAGGTCTGCCCCGACCGGCCGGACATATTTACATTACGTCACTTACGTCGCAGGTCACGGATTTACGCGGCACAAGTGTGTAACTTGTGGTAAATTAATGACCACATCGGCGGACCATGGGTTAATGATCCATGCATGTCATGGCTGTATTTGTCGCGCGCTGGCTGGTGGAGGAGGTGCGTCGCGCATTTGCCCTGATGGTTTTCCGCTGGTCTTCATTTTTGTCGACTATATCAAGGCTTTCGACACGGTCCTCTGGGAGGCTCTTTGAGCCATCCTTGCTCTGGACCGCGTGCCACCAGCATTTACTGCTGCCATTGGCCGGCTGTATGAGGGATCACAGCTAGGCAGTAGTGCGGACTGCGGAAGGCACCATGCACCCAACCATTCCCCCTTCACTAGCTGGCACGGGGTGTGGCAAGGTTGTGTCCTGTCTCCATGATCTGTTCACTTAATTGTCGATGATCACGTCATGCGCCAGGCACGTGCGCGCTTTACAGCTCGATCTGAAGGGTTTGAGCCAGGCTTGGACATCCTTATTAAATGATCGCGAATACGGCGGCGGTGGCCCTGGTTACATACCCGGCCTGTCCGACATGCATGATTTCTTGCGGATGATACCAGCCTCATCGAGCGCCCCGAGCACATTCAGACCTGGCTGGACTGTTTGGGCTTGGTGGCGTGGGCGGTGGGGTTGGAGATTAGTGTCAAAACCGAGGCGATGGTGATTGGGGCTACCAGTTGCCCGCCACGGCCGCTGCTGCTAGATGGGACGGAGGTCCCGTGTCACGTCCGTGAGCTAGATCATCCGCACACAGCGAGGATACATTATAGCGATGGCGGGTCGCTCGGTGCTGCCATAGATAAGGTAGCCAAGAATGCTTGCGCAATATAGACAACTGGTGTGGGAATTACACTTACGGAGACGTTGTAGCGCTGAAGTAGTTCAACGTCAGGGGATCAAGTGGCATTACCCCCGGATACCAACCGTTCCAATGCAAGTCGACTCAACAAGATACCATATCGGGCCAAGGGCACCGTGTACACTTTTGTGTTGTGAATGTTCGTGTCGTAACAGCGTACCCGGCCCTAGCCAAGCTCGGGGTATGATTGCCATTGAAAGGACGCAATGCAGGAATTGCTGTGAAGCAATTCGTTTGATAGCGATGCTATGCGCTGAAGTCGCACGCACGCACTATAAGCACGCACTTAATTTCATCTTGGTGCAGGCAATAGCTATGCGACAGGTCACTACGGGTGACGAGGGTTGGAATGCCATTATTGCAGTATAGTAGGTCTTGTTGATAGCTCAACAACAGACCACATCCCGGACAATGTCCGCCCAACGCTGCTTATCCTGCAGGGCAGCTCCCGGGGCCGGAGCTGAGTCAGCGTAGGGACGCTGCCAGTGCGTGAGTTACGCATGGAGTTGCGTCCGACAGAATCAGCACACCAGTAGTTATTGGGACACTGAGATGTGCTGGTTTGGCTACTTGGAATAGCGTGCGCGCTCAGGCAATATAGGCGCGACGTACAGTAAGGACTTGGTTGAGACAGGTCCTGGACAACGTTATGTGGGATGTCCAGGAATGAGGAGATAAGGGCGTGGTGGAGCCCAGGCTACATACAGTGAGGGTGCTGTAGTAGAGGGGAGGCGGGATTGTGTTTGTGGCGCAGGATTTCAACCTGGCTACCTCTTACAGCACAGATGCCGCAGCTTACGACAACCCTTTACACGTGTCATTTGAAGCGTCGATTGCATAGCCAGTCACGAGTGAAAGTGCAGTTTGTGTGAAAGATATTATATGCTGCGACCTTGAGGTTGGGTCGTTTGGCACTCATTACACACTAAATATGTCCTGGACAGAAAAATGCAGTTTATCCAAGCCTTGGATATATTAAAGGATTTGCCGCCAGATGATAAAACGGGCAGTGAGACGGCAATTTTAGTTCAGTTGCCATGATTTGTTGAGCTTCGCTCATTTTATACATGACGCGTGGACGGGCTCAAAGGGGACCGACCTGCCGTAGGTAGCGTAAGACTAGCGCTTGTCACGAGGGTACTGCACCGGCTGGCCCTTTTTGTCCGGCCAGCCGAGGCTGATTGCATGGTTCCGGAGTGCAGGCCTAGGTAGCTTCTAACATACGTCACTAGACCTTGTTACCTGCGCCAGTCGCCAGGCGTGGCGCAACTGTGATGGGCAGCCAGCACACCTTGTACCTGCGTCAGCCGGCAGGCCTGCGTGGCGCAATGTTAATGATAGTAAGTACTTAAAGTGGTACCTAGGGGACGTAGGGAGGCCTCTTTTCAGCTTCGCAACTTTATCCCAGCATTTGCTGGCAAAGGTCGGCTGCATGGCCGCTATGGCGGCTGCGCTGAATGGAAGACGATGCGTACCCACCCACCCACCCACCCACCCACCCACCCACCCACCCACCCACCCACCCACCCACCCACCCACCCACCCACCCACCCACCCACCCACCCACCCACCCACCCACCCACCCACCCACCCACCACCCACCCACCCACCCACCCACCCACCCACCCACCCACCCACCCACCCACCCACCCACCCACCCACCCACCCACCCACCCACCCACCCACCGGCACCCACCCACCCACCCACCCACCCACCCACCCACCCACCCACCCACCCACCCACCCACCCACCCACCCACCCACCCACCCACCCACCCACCCACCCACCCACCCACCCACCCACCACCCACCCACCCACCCACCCACCCACCCACCCACCCACCCACCCACCCACCCACCCACCCATGCACCCACCCACCCACCCATCACTATACTTTTCGTCCGAGGGTGGTAAAAAGCATCCGAGGCGTAAATTACGAGGTCTTATCTTACTACCTAGATCCGAGGCGTGAGATCCAACGCCGTAATCATTACTACGTAGGATGATAGGTAGTAATTTTACTAGCCGTAAGTAAAGTAACGTTACGACTGCACATCTTTGGTAGTACATTACCGACAGAGTAAATTACCGCGACGGGTCTTGGTTGGTAATCTACCACCTGTAGATTAGGTGCCAGTGATCCGATGCTGTAAGATACGTTTCAGTAAGTTACTTCGGGGATCTTTGCCTGTACACGGCCAGATGGATAATTATATTGTAATGGAGAAGTGGGAGAACGTGCGTGTCTATTAGCAAATGCAGCGAAATATAAAAATGTAGTTATCAGCCTTTTTCGCCTATTCAGCAGTTGTCGTTGTCGGCCGTTGTCATTAAGCGGCTATAGATTATGTGTGCTGGGGCCGGTGAAAAGACGCTAGCAAAGTTCGTCTGAATGGCGTCCAATAGAGGGGATTTTATTCTTAGTGGATTGTTGGACGAGGAGAAGGCGAGGTTGCTGGCGGAGAATGCGAAAGAGCAGAGGGAAGCAGCGGAAGCCGTGCGTGGAAGATGAGGTAACGGGATGGAGTGTGGGCCCTGGCTTCTGGTTATGAAATGATGGCGGTTGCAGGCCAGCCGTGCTCGCTGGTAATGGGTGCGTGGTGTTGAAATCCAAGTTCTGCGCGTATTCTGTTTTTTGGTCAATGATTGAAGGGATGTCGCCTTGTTTTATTTTTGTGCATCTGCGTCCCGTCGTGACTGCCTCGTCATGGACGCCCAGGGGTAGAAGTTCGAACGAGGGAATGATTTTTCAAACGCCTGGATATGTTATGATAGTACGAATAAATGGTAATGGGTAGAGGCGGCCAAAATTTTGTTGGAAGTGTGCCAACGCCGCACATACGACTTGAACAACCCTAGGTATCTTAGGAAAAGGAAACACGGATACGTCGGAGTGGAGGAAGAGGAAGACGATGACGATGGTGAAGACGGAGAGGTTTACAATGGAGGCCTTGAGAATGGGGAGACATTGAAGCAGGAGAGCAGGGTAGCGGTGAGTGGCCCGTCATGAATTACATTGTGGTTGCAGTTGTTAGCGAGGCGTGTTGATTGCTTCTTGCCGCGGGTAATCGCTAGCGTGCATAACCTTCTTTTTTCAACAGGTGTTCTGGTGCATTGACTGCCGCAAAGCAATTAATGGGACTGATTATGTGCCTATCATGCCGTTTGGGAATCATACATTGCCAACATTTCGTGTTTAGAAGGCGCGCCTTCAGAAGCATATTCAGCACCGCACGAGCCAGGTGCTGAAGGCGTGCTTGGAGAGGAAGGGGTATAAAGTGCGCATGACCGCATCGAAGAAGAAGAAGCAGCAGGAATCGGGCAAGACCATGATAACCGAGCCAGGATTGGCTTTCGTGCATGCAGTACATGGTGCGGCGCAGGCAGTGAATGCTGCATCGATTGCAGCGGTGCAGCCTGTGGCCATGGCGGTGCAGGGCGCGGGTCCTGAAGTGTGGGCGTTGGCGAAGCAGATTCACGATGCTGTCATGGCCACGTTGTGAAGCCAAGGAATGGGTGTTGGTTCCAGTCAGGTGCCTCGCCCGGAGGAAGCTTTTCTGCTGTAAGCAGAGGTGCGGCATCAAGCATTTGCAATCGCCATGAGAGCAGTGGAGATGTCAGCGGCATGAAGCATTTGCAATCGCCATGAGAGCAGTGGAGATGTCTGCGGCATTGGGAGATCTGCAGACAATTGCAGGAGGACATTGTGCGGTACGCTTGTAGGGTGTATGCTGTGTTGTTCCGCTCGCTAATGGACATGTGCCCCTGTAACCTCTTCCAGGCTAGTATCTGCTATCCACCTCTTCAGGCTTGAAAAGTAAATTGCTGTACGGTTCACAATTGGCATGGCTTGACATGCACGCGTCCTTGACTGTGGTCTGCATGGGTTTGGGGTTTAGCGGTTTACATCAGACTCTGCTGTGTATCTGCTTAATCAGCCGACGTGTCACATGGGGACAGCAACGGCGCTGGGATGCAGCCCGGTGTGAATGCGAGTAAGGTACGCGCTGTCATGCATGGCGGATGGGGCGTGGAAGCCACGACCCACGTTTTTGTGTGTGCACGGGGGGCTAGGGGGCAAGTCGTTGTGTTGCTGCCATCCATATGGCCATGGATATGCGGGAAGCTTTCCCTGTACCCATACTTAATGATGCATGGACTGGTTGTGACAGCCAAGGGTTTAGCTGTCGTGGGTTTGCTGAGTGATCATGGCAGTCTGCTAGGCTGGTGCTAGAACAGCCATAGCGCGGTTACTGCTATGTCTTGCCCGTGCTAACTGATGCTGCAGCCATGCGTGGAGCGCGAATCGTCCCGTGAGGAGAAGGAGGAGGCGGGGCCGGTGCACCCATGGGCAGGGCCGGAGAAGAAGGACGCGGAGCACCCAGTGTGGGAGAAGGAGAAGGCGGGGAAGCACTGAAGCTCCACCCCATGTCAGGCCTCTAGTATAGGTGCCAGTTAACTAAACCCATGCACGTGCAGGTTGTAGCTCAGAATGTATTTAAAATCATATGCCCCTTTTCAGGTATATGTGTAACAGTGACTCCCAACGGATATATGTTCCTAATTTATTAAATTCTTACTGAATAATTGTTGTCTTTATGAACCCATGAAGAGCAAAGCCCGGTGGGGAGTACATGTAACGCATTACCACGAGAAGGGGTCCCCACACCGCATTTCTTCGCTCTCTGTTCCTATGCAGAACAAGAAGAGGTGGAAGACCAATGTCCCGGCTCACACGCCAGCCCATGTGGGTAAGCCCCCTCCCCCAAAGCGGAAGGGGCGCTTTGGGGAGAAGTGTAGTGAGGATTTTGTAGACTAGATAGCTTAGAGTTAGCTTATTTCGATGTCGCGGCTTGACCCACCTCTACCCATTCAGCAAGGAATATGCATGTGCTGCATGATCTCCCAACGGAGGCATGTTATAATTTTATTTGATTCTTTAATGTAGTGTCTTGGGGCATGATGCAGATGAGATTTGTAACTTCCGTGTAATTATGTTTCTAAAGAGATTAGCATAGTACTCTAAACATGCCCATGCGCATGACACGCAAGTACTAACTTACTTACACCAGACCTGGCAATAAACAAGCATTGATGGGATGGACCCAGCGATACATAATGGGCGTGCATGCGTAAAAAATATACACTATGCATGGCCCAATGGGCATGCATTCAAATAATTACAAATGAAGGCCGCCATGAGAGCACTGAAGCTAAACCAGACCGGGCCACAATTAACCCTCCAGCACCAAAGTTCCACTGCATCATGTAAGACAAGCCTGACATCCATCCATCCATCCATCCATCCATCCATCCATCCATCCATCCATCCATCCATCCATCCATCCATCCATCCATCCATCCATCCATCCATCCATCCATCCATCCATCCATCCATCCATCCATCCATCCATCCATCCATCCATCCATCCATCCATCCATCCATCCATCCATCCATCCATCCATCCATCCATCCATCCATCCATCCATCCATCCATCCATCCATCCATCCATCCATCCATCCATCCATCCATCCATCCATCCATCCATCCATCCATCCATCCATCCATCCATCCATCCATCCATCCATCCATCCATCCATCCATCCATCCATCCATCCATCCATCCATCCATCCATCCATCCATCCATCCATCCATCCATCCATCCATCCATCCATCCATCCATCCATCCATCCATCCATCCATCCATCCATCCATCCATCCATCCATCCATCCATCCATCCATCCATCCATCCATCCATCCATCCATCCATCCATCCATCCATCCATCCATCCATCCATCCATCCATCCATCCATCCATCCATCCATCCATCCATCCATCCATCCATCCATCCATCCATCCATCCATCCATCCATCCATCCATCCATCCATCCATCCATCCATCCATCCATCCATCCATCCATCCATCCATCCATCCATCCATCCATCCATCCATCCATCCATCCATCCATCCATCCATCCATCCATCCATCCATCCATCCATCCATCCATCCATCCATCCATCCATCCATCCATCCATCCATCCATCCATCCATCCATCCATCCATCCATCCATCCATCCATCCATCCATCCATCCATCCATCCATCCATCCATCCATCCATCCATCCATCCATCCATCCATCCATCCATCCATCCATCCATCCATCCATCCATCCATCCATCCATCCATCCATCCATCCATCCATCCATCCATCCATCCATCCATCCATCCATCCATCCATCCATCCATCCATCCATCCATCCATCCATCCATCCATCCATCCATCCATCCATCCATCCATCCATCCATCCATCCATCCATCCATCCATCCATCCATCCATCCATCCATCCATCCATCCATCCATCCATCCATCCATCCATCCATCCATCCATCCATCCATTGATCGGGGTATAGTCCTAGTACAGCCATGCTACGTCCTGGCTATGATGAGATTACTTGCCCACGCTCCTAGTGTTATGCCATGCTCACATGGGTCTTATTGCACCCACAGATTGCCGGATCGTTAGCGTGTCCGTTTAGCTAGCGTCCCCGAATGCAGCTGTGGCATGCCTTAGGCATGAAGAAGACTGGGGGTCTCTGCCCTTTCTCCTGTTGTGCACTTCGGTGCTCCGTGACTCCCCAACGGGAGCACGTGTTTAAATAATTAATTAATGAATGAATCGGGGTTAACTAATGCTCCTTGACTCCCTAATGGGGGCATGAGTTTAATAAATGAATTAAGTAGTTAGTTAATAAATCAGGTTGATTCAGATGAAGTCCCTGCTGGTTCCTTGTGGACTGGCCAGCCAGGGAGATATCTTCTTACATGGTCAGGCCCTTGCCGACCATGTAACAACCTGTTAGGCGACGCAGTGGCCAACATTGGACATACCGCCATATGTTTGTCTCCGCGATATGATTTTAGCTGACATGCAGAGCACAGACACTGTTGGCGTCATCCGCTCAACCCCTCTTATTCATACATGGGACCTCGGATATGTAGGATTAGTAGCGTTGCCCAGGCGGACATTGTCAAAGACTACGACCCCCCAGTTGTGGGTCCTAGGAAATTTAACAAGCATGATTGTCTCCTTGTTGATAGGCATTAATTCATCCTTGATGATAGGCATTGCTTGCGTGCAAGATTAGCTCGAGGCCCATATTTTAGACTACTAGCTGAGCTGTGGACATACATGTATGTGGTTGTCTCTTTGATACATGTAGTTATTGACGTCTTGACGGATATTGACGTCTTGGGGGACTTCCACTATATCTTCTTTGGGGAATTCAGAGATCCCGGTCCCCCAACATGGACATGAGACTAATTAAAATCAATTAATCAATGTCATGAATAGAGCGCGTTCATGACGTTCAGTCATGAACAGAGCCCTAACCTTAAACACATAAGAAAACAATTATGGCGGGCCATGTGACCAATGTAAGAAGCTTAGCCCCCAAACATATTGTTGTCTCACGTAATGAATCACTTGCTGATCAACAAATCGATGGTTATCTCATAGGCACAATGTACCTCTGACCATCATTGCTGGCCCATGCATGCATGCACCAATGGCAGCCTACATGACACATACATCGCTTATTTGCCATGTAAAAAATGCGACAAAGTGTCCATATAGGTACTCATAGATTAGCACAAATTCCTTAGCACGATGTGGACAACTTTACTTAACGGTGAAAGCCTGTCTCGCCCTTATTGCCTTGAGGGTTCCCGGCGATAGGTCCTGTCTGTTGGTCGACATTTTTCTTTTGCAGCTGGCCATCGTCGGTAGGTACGAATGATCTCGATGCTAGCAATTACGATGATGATACCCGAGGTAGTCTATACCTAGGATCGAGAGCTTCTTCTTGTATGGCAATGCCGGCAGTTAACTATTACTCCGAATAAAGAGTTAAGAGGTTGGCCCTCGGCAGTCCACGGAGCGATGACGGGGCGATGACGGGGCGATGACGGGGCGTTGACGCGCGTGATGAATAGGATCTGTTTGATAGGCGGCGGCTATCGGTAATATAGATTGTTGATTAAGAGAAGAGTTTAGATGTTGGCCCGTCGAGGGCGATGACGGTGACGGCGTCACCGTCATCGCCCTCGACGCCCGACGGGCGTCATGAATACGACCTTTTTTATATGCGGCGGCTATTGGTAATATAGGTCGTTGACTACTACTCCGAATACAAATGTAAAAAGTTAAGAGGTTGGCCCTCGGCTGGCTCGGCATGGCGATCACGGGGCAATGACGGGGCGATGACGGGGCGTTGACGCGCGTGATGAATAGGATCTGTTTGATAGGCGGCGGCTATTGGTAATATAGATTGTTGATTAAGAGAAGAGTTTAGATGTTGGCCCGTCGAGGGCGATGACGGTGACGGTCGTCACCGTCATCGCCCTCGACGGGCGTGATGATAAGCCCATGTTTGATATGCGGCAGCTATTGGTAGTATAGGTCGTTGACTATCACTCCGAATAAAGAGTTAACAGGTTAAGGCCCTCGGCCGGGCGATGACGGGGCGATGACGGGGCGATGACGGGGCGTTGACGCTCGTGATGAATAGGACCTGTTGGATAGGCGGCGGCTATTGCTAATATATAGGTCGGATATTTGTGTACCACCCCCCTCCTTCCCACGGCAGGTACGCAGCGACCAGTGTTTTTTTAAGGTTTTCGTTACTAGTGGCGCTAGGCCACTTGTGGCGTTTCGAACTACGAAAACTTCAGTTTACTCGGCCAATGTGTGGCTTTAAGCCAATTAAAATTGGGCTTGGCACGGCCACGTGTGGCGGGCTGGCTTTTTGGTGCAGCAAATGACCCTACCGGCAGCGGGGTCAGCGCGGCGCGGCGCCGTACTGGCATTCCAAGTTCAAAGTAGTTCAGAACAGTATGTTTAATTATCTTAAGTTCAAACTAGTAGAATTTAGTAGAATCATTCACGCCTTAAGTTGGGTTCACGCCTGAAGTTGGGTTGACCAAAAACCTCGAACCCAACTTAAGGCGTGAATGCCTGTACACAAGGCGGGCGAGCGTCTCCGTCTCAGGCATCGGCGCCGGGCGTACTTGGTAAATTAACAACAACATTAGTCAATGCAGTACAGTACTGTATGGCTGGCGAGTGACTGGAACTGAGGCGCCAGCCGCCAGGCCGCCAGCCAGCTGAAGCCAGAAAATGCACACAAGCTGCAGTCTGCACAGTGCACTCTGGTCTCTGGCAGCGGGCCACTTGCCACTTGGCACTTGGCCGGGCTCTACGTACACTATGCACTATGCAGTCAGTAAGTCAGTCAGTAAGTCTAAAGTCAGTCAGTCATAGTAGTACTCATAGTAGTTCTAGTACTAGGGAGGCTTGTGGCGGAACGCCGGCCGGAAGACCGGCTGACACCGCCAATTGTGGCGTAGCCTGTACTAGAGTGAACTTCAGGCACGGCCACCCTGTGGCGAAACGAAACTACAAAGCCGCCACACGTGTGTGTGCCCACCTTCATTAGGATTCGCTGATACTCATTTCCCCTCTCACCTCTTTGGTCCATAATTGGCTAATAAAATATACCCATTTCCCCGAAAAAAAAACGAAACTACAAAGTAGAACAGCACGGCCAAATTGTGGCTTCTTGGGTGCCCTGTCCAAGTGGGTGGCACCGCCACATTTTGCCAAAAAAAGTGCCACACCGCCACATTTGGCGGCATATCGCCACTAAAAAAAACACTGGCAGCGACCCGCTGTTGTCCTGGCTGCAATTGTGTATCACTTGTACGGTATTTGTGTATCACTTGTACGGTATTTGTGTACCACCCCCCTCCTTCCCACGGACCCTGCTGCAATTGTGTATCACTTGTACGGTATTTGTGTATCACTTGTACGGTATTTGTGTATCACCCCCCTCCTTCCCACGGAAGGTACGCAGCGACCCGCTGTTGTCCTGGCTGCAATTGTGTATCACTTGTACGGTATTTGTGTATCACTTGTACGGTATTTGTGTATCACCCCCCTCCTTCCCACGGAAGGTACGCAGCGACCCGCTGTTGTCCTGG
Source organism: Mesostigma viride (assembly GCA_009746045.1). Taxonomy (NCBI): domain Eukaryota; kingdom Viridiplantae; phylum Streptophyta; class Mesostigmatophyceae; order Mesostigmatales; family Mesostigmataceae; genus Mesostigma; species Mesostigma viride. The sequence goes on from RPFO01000213.1 coordinate 11,251,077, forward strand.
CTGCAATTGTGTATCACTTGTACGGTATTTGTGTATCACTTGTACGGTATTTGTGTATCACCCCCCTCCTTCCCGCGGCAGGTACGCAGGGACCCGCTGTTGTACTGGCGGCAGTTGTGTATCACCTGTACGGTAGTTGTGTATCACCACCCTCCATGGCCCATGCAGCCCGGCCCGGCATCGTGCCGTCGCCGACCCGACAACGTTTTCTCGAACAACACGAATTTGAATTTTAGGGACTGGAGCGGCTGGCACGCTAGCGGCACGACCAACGGAACAAGAGAACCGAGAAACTGTGGCCGCCAGGAGGATAAAGGTTTCAAGGCGCATGCGTTTGAGGCTAGCCAGAACCGAATGCGAGGTTTTAATTTATCAAACCGATGTATATCAATGTGGCCAGAATTCTTTTCCAGTTGCGGGGTCGTGTGTCGCCAATTTGTTGTTGGGCCGGGCACTTAATCGTGATTGCAAGAAGTCAGTTCACGACGCCGTTAGCGTGGCATTTATGTACAGCAATTCATCGTTCGGCTTCTTTATCCTATCGGCAACTCCTCACGACGTGTGAGCGTGAGTCGGTTGTCGTGTGAATGGACACTTTCTGGGAAAGTAAGTCACTAGAGGGCCAATTTCACCGATCGCAAAACATTTACCCAGTTTGGGCAGATAGACCTGGCTAAATACGAGGGCGAGCGGAAGTAATTGTTGATGCATAGCCATCTGCTTCCTGCGCTTTGTAATTGTAATGAGTTGTTCGCAAATTGGCGTCTCTAGCGGTTACTCCTCTGTGCACAGCTGGCGACCAAGAAGACTTCATTGGCAGCCGGACTGCGGATGCGCGTCGTTGGAATATTAGCAACGTTAACATGTTTGCTGCGTTTTTTGTGAAGCTTGTCTAGCCGACTGCATTTGGGAGACTTGGCAAGGTTGCCTCCAATCGTTGAAGTCACAACCTGGGTGTCAATTCACGTTTACTAGCCACGGTCATAGTAACATTCTAATGGCATTTGTCCCAGTTTCAACATGGGTTTTCACTCTGATCTGATGGAGTGAAGGGCCTAGCTCCGTGGTTTTGTGTCATTGTAGCAGTTTAGTCGCCAGCTAACGTAGTGAATCTTCCATCCCACCTCTCCCACCCCCACCCGCACTTCTCCTACTCTCTCTCTCTCTCTCTCTCTCTCTCTCTCTCTCTCTCTCTCTCTCTCTCTCTCTCTCTCTCTCTCTCTCTCTCTCTCTCTCCCTTCCCACCACCCGCTCTCTTGTCCCTCCCGCACCCCTCCTCTCTCTTTCCCTTTTTCTTTGGCTGTTGAGAAGGACTGGGGTGAAAACTCCAGACCGTTGGTGGCTGCCTTCAAGCAGGAAGTTTCAAGGATCAACAAGTTTTTGTGAGCTGTCTGATATGGTCACTGCTGCGACAAAGGTGAGTTATCTTGTTTTTCATGCAATTTTTTTGCTGTAGCTAGGTAAGCCGGCCATTTTGTACTCCCCTTTCTTTTGCTCTCACGATTTATTCTTGTTGTGGTTTATATGGTCCCGTTAAGTGGCATGCATTATCATTATCCACATTAGTGTGAGAAACCATCCGCAGTGTTGTAGCTTGCATCTATAACAACAGTTTTTGCTGCCGCCGCCACTGCTATTACCAACATTAAGTCATTCTTGCTTTCTAAGCACTCTTTTTCCTCTTAGGCTGTTGGTTGGGATACCAGCCACCCTTGCACGCATAAATTCAAGCACCGGGTGCATGTGAAAACACAACCAAGGCAAGAATGTCCCCCTCTCGCAATATCCCACCCACGCAACGCACCCAATGCAGCAAGAATGGGACCACCTTGTTGCCATGAGCTCTAGCACGGTTGCCACCCCTAGCTTTCTACTGTTCCCGTCCATCCTTATTTACACTGGCTGCTTTGCTTGCATTTCTGGCTCAGTGCCAGTTTGCACTTGCTAGCTTGCTAAGACAATAATGCAGCTTGCAAACGGCAAGGGCAAGCACCCGGGTAAGAGCAAAGGCAACCGCACGAGCAAAGGAAAGGGAAACTGGAAGAGCAAGCACAAGGCCAAGGAAAGGACAAAGGCACTTGTGCTTGCCAAAAGGGCAGGCTCAAGGGAAATGACAAGGGCAAGGGCAGGGGCAGGCACAAGGGAAGCGGATAAGGGCAAGGGCAGGCGCAAGGGAAAGAGATTAGGACAAGTCAAGCACGAGGGAACGGACAAGGGCAAGGGCAGGCACAAGGGAAAAGATGAAGACAAGGGCAGGCACTAGGGAAAGGATGAGGGCAACGGCAAACACTGGGGATCAAAGGATAGGGGCAAGGGCAGATGCTAGGGTAACAGTTAGGGCAAAGGCAGGCACAAGAGAAGAATAAGGGGCCGTGAAGTAAAAGTGGAAATGCGGGTGGCGACATGGGGTTCGATCGGGCCTGCTGATGCAAATGCAGATTTCAACTGCAGTGACAAACACAAGCGTAGACATAGGCAACGACAAATTCCTTGCATGCGTGCCTTGCTCTTCACCGGCTGGCTCGTTTGCTAGTTGTCTAACAGTTTCTACCGATAAACATCACTTGCCATTGTAAGGTCTGCCTTGCTGCCGTGCTAGTGGGTAGCTGGGTGATCGTGCTTGTTCCTTGTCAAGGGAGGGATGCATGTGGAGTAGGTGGGTGGGTGTGCTTGTTCCTTGCCAAGGAAGGGATGCACAAAGGTTAGATAGGTGCACGTGCTTGTTTCTTGTCAAGGGAGGGACGCACAAAGGGTAGGTGGGGGCACATGGTTGTGCCTCGTCAAGGGCGGGATGCACGAAGGGTAGGTGGGGGCATGTGGTTGGTCCTTGTCTTTTCACCGCCCAAGCGATGGCGATGTAGCATGCATTATACATTTATTCGTGCATTAAAAATCACTTTCCTTACAAGCGGCCTTAGCCGACTCCATCTGCCGTTGCCATTTCTCCGTATTGCATTGTCCGGACACGGTTTTTGTGTCGCAGGTCTTCCCCCGTAAAGGCACAAGCTGCCTGCGCGCGGAATTATGTGCAGACACCTCGGTTTCCAACACGACGGCTTCCCGCACATATCGAGCTCTGGATGTACAACATCTTCCCCCGGCGCACTTGCTCCCGGATGGAGCTTCTGTGCGGTGCCGACATCCCCGGAGCTGTCCTAAGCACCGCATGGAAACAGTATTTCAAGCCACGAAGAGAAGCCACGAATTTGATATTGACTTGATATTGTCGTCAGAAGACTTGATATGCTATTTTCTGTGAAGGCGTTGGATTTTTGTGCATGACATGTAATCCTGCATTTAATAATGAAATTTTTTATGAAATAGGAACTCGTCTTGCATGAGCCTTGCTGCAAATGCCATTCATTTTTTTCCCCCGGGTAAATGGGTGTTAGGGGTTAGGTTGACCGAAATTATAAGTGAAATCAAAGTGAAATTCTGATAAGTGACATGCGTACTGCAATTCAGAACGACATAGCGACATGATTGTAGTACCGGTAGTGTACGCGAGAAGCATACGACGTCGTAACCTACGGGACCGAGTACCGGGATCGTAAATTACCAACTCGTAGATTACTACCTCGCAAATTACTACCTCGTACCTTACTACCTCGTAAATTACTACCTCGTACATTACTACCTCGTACATTACTACCTCGTACATTACTACCTCGTAAATTACTACCTCGTAAATTACTACCTGGTAAATTACTCGTCGGATCTCATCTCGGATCTAATTCGTAACTTACGAGACAGATTACGACGTAGTATCTAAACTGTAAGAGTATTCTTGACGGTAAATTAAAAAAAAAATTAAATTATAACATGCCTCCGTGGGGAGGTCATGTAGCACATATTTCATGATGGATGGGGTGGAGGAAGCCGCGTGATCGAACTATCCTAACTCTATCTAGAAAAGCCTAACTACACTACTCATCAAAACGCCTCCTCCGCTTGGGGGGAGGTGGCTTGCCCACAGGGTCGGGCGTGTGTGCCTTGACAATCTTCTTCCACCGCTCCTTGTCCTGCATGGCAGTCCAAAGACGGGAGAGAGAGTGGATGCGGTACTCAAACTGGGCTGGGACCACTAGGTCGTCCAGCAACATCTGGGTATAGGTCATGGCATGTTTCCCTACCTTTTTAGGAATGTTCTTGGGGCCAGGCCAGGTCAAAATGTGCCGCCCCGGTTGGCCGAGCCGCTGGGGACCGGCCAGACCAAGGGCGGTGTCGACCTGGCTGGTGCGAGCAAGATGTCCTACAAATGCTATCCTACGCTGTCTAATCTCGTCCGAAATACGCGGCATACCGTGATACAAAGACTCTAAGGACCTACGCTGAGAAAACCCGACATTCAGGACCTGTCGGAGCATCCGGGTTACCGTGCCGTCTAGCTTGGCTGCCAGTGTTGCCGTGAGTGTCCATGCCTCGGCGCCATACGTGAGCACCGTGAGGACGAGGACCTTGAAGAGCATGCGCTTGCGGTGCTCGTCCAGGCCCTTGGAGCGCCAGTAGGTGTTGAGCGAACGGAGCTTGGCCCAGGAAAGGCCGATGCGGGTGTCCACATCGTCGGCAGTGTCCGGAAGCCAACTCCCCAACAGCTTGAAGCGGTCGCGGAGTGGGACCTCCGTCCCGTCTAGCAGGCGCGGCAGCGGTGGGCGACTGGAGGCCCCAATCACCATCGCCTCAGTTTTGACACTAATCTCCAACCCCACCGCCCTCGCCTCCAGGCCCAGACAGTCCAGCCAGGTCTGAATGTGCTCGGGGCGCGCGATGAGGGTGGTGTCGTCCGCGTAAATCAGGTCAGCCAGGCGGTAACCCGTGCTAACCCCGCCGTGCCCACGCTCGTTAAGGATGTCCAAGCCTGGCTCGAACCCCTTAAGAGCAGTAAAGCGCGCACGTGCCTGGCGCATGACGTGGTCCACGACAATAATGAACAGGTATGGAGACAGGACACAACCTTGCCACACCCCGTGGTGAAGGGGGAATGGTGGGGTGGTGCCTTCCGCAGTCCGCACTACTGCCTGTGAGCCCTCATACAGTCGGCGAATGGCAGCAATAAACGCTGGTGGCACGCGGTCCAGAGCTAGGATGGCCCAAAGAGCCTCCCAGAGGACCGTGTCAAAGGCCTTGATATAGTCAACAAAAATGAGGACCAGCGGCAAACTGTCAGGGGGAAGGCGACGCACCTCCTCCATCAACCGGCGCGCGACAAACACAGCCATGACAGTGTTACGACCACTACGGAAACCCATCTGAGACTCACCCAGGTGTGGGTCCAGCGCGGCGCGGAGCCTGTGCAGCATCATGCGCATGAAGACCTTCAGCGCGGCGCTCTGGAGGCAGACACCCCGGTAGTTACCGGGGTCAGCAGCAGAGCCCTTCTTGTACAGCATGACGCGGATGGCCGTCTGCCACTCAGCAGGCGGAGGCTCGTCAGAGAGCAGGACACGGTTGCAGAACGCCAGCAGAAGATCCCTAACCGCCAGATCAGGGGTCTTCAGCAGCTCAGCAGAAAGGTGGTCGGCCCCGACCGCCGCATCGTACCGCAGGCGAGCAAGGGCGCCGTCCAATTCCTCCAAAGTGAAGGGGTGGACGACGTCGTTGGTGGCAAGGCAGCCCTCCTTCAAGGCGGGGACTTGGTAGTCCGCGGCCGAGGAGGGGGGCGCTGGCGGCGGCGGGGGTCCGGCGACCCCGAGGCGGGCGGCCGTCTCGGGGTGAAGCGGCGGGGGGGGGCGCGAGCCCCACCGGTCAAGGAAACATTGTGGGCCAACCAGCGGTCAAGGCTTACCGGCGCCGTGCCGTCCCCCGTGTGCTCCACCGGGGTGCGCTGCCGCCGGCCGCCGAGCCGGTCGAGGTGGTACCACATGTCCTTGCCCTGGTTGCGAGCCTGGCAGGCCTTGGCATCCGCGATGCACTGGGCCGCCTCCGCGTCCTGAGCATGCTCGTAGGCCTCCACAAGGGCGGCCTTGAGCAATGGTTTCTGCAGCGGGTCCCGGTTACGCTTGAGGCGGTGCCGGGCGGCCAAGACCTTGGGGTCCTGGCGGTAGAGCGGGCCGGGGCGGCGGCGGGGCATGACCGGCAGGTGCCGGGCCGCCAGCAACGGGGCACGGGCCGCAAAGCCCGCAAAAATGGCTGCGTTGGGGGCACCCTTGTCCAGCTCGTCGACGTCCGCCCGGGCGTCCAGTGCCGACAGGTACTTCCGTCGGCACCAGTTCCGCTCGTGCTCGGCGTCCGTCCAGTCCTCAGGATCTCCCTTGACCGGACGTAGAGCAGACCAGTCAGGGCGGACCACTGGGGCGCGGCGCGCGGGGACGTGGAACCGGAGCCGAAGGGTCGCGCGCACCAACCGGTGGTCAGAGCACACCGTGGGCGTGTCAAACACTCGGGTGTCCAGAACCGAGGTACACCTGGGCTGCCGTACCACCACGTAGTCCAGACAGGCCTGACGGCCGTTAGGGCCACGAAAAGTGACCAAGTCCTGGGAGGGACGTTGGAAGTGGCAGTTGACAGCAACCATCCCGCTATCCCGCAAAAAGGCAGAAAACAGGGGAGTGTTGTCATTAGCAGCAGTGTCAGCAGGCGCAAAGCGACTGCCAGCAGTACCCACGGGGAGCGTGGCATTGGCGTCTAGCAGCATAACCAAAAAGTGGCGGGCCGGGGTGGCCCCCTCAAGGCTATGCAAGTCCTCGAAGAACTTCTGGCGTTCCAACGCAGGTAGACCACTATGGGGTGCGTAGCCCACCCCCACCGTGAGGTGGTGTTTAGACCGCCCCTCGACGGAGGTGAAGTGTGCTACCATAAGGCGTGGCGTTAGAAACTTAAGCGTGCTGAGGCTAGCAACTGCCAGCGGCGAACACAAAAGACCAACACCACCTTGGCCAGACGTACCGCTGCCAGCGAAGAAAAACCGCCAGCCACCCGCCAAGCGATCAGTGCTCACCATGCCAAGTGGCACCGTGCGGCGGTGTTCCTGGACGCCTAATATAGACACACGATGCTCAATGCAGAATGCGACTAGCTCCTCTACCCGGCAGCTATGGTCGTCATCTAGCAATGTGCGGGTGTTAAAAGTGGCAAGGGCCAAGGATGCCTGCTGGCCCACCAGGGGAGGACGACGATGGGTGATGGGGGTGGGTGCGGCGGGGGGTGGAGGTGGGGGTGAAACGGAGGGGGGAAGGGAAGCGGTAGAAATAGTGCTTTTCATCGCATTTATTTTGTCCTGCAAGCGTAGGATGCGAGCCTGCCGCCTGCTCTGGGTATTCGGGGATGCTTGCGCAACGCAGAGGCGTAGGAAATCTAGCATGCGTTGGGTGTTGCTAATCTTGCTGCTGAGAGCTGTCGTTCTGGCCCGAGATACCGGCACCACCATGTGTCTCAGTCGACTGTTAGGTCGATGCATGGTAGTGGAACGGGACTATTTAGAGGCTGTCCCCGAAGCCTGTTAGCCGCGAGCCGACGAGGAAGGTTGTCTACCTACTGTCTACCAACAGAGGCAGCACCCTTCTGGCTAGACGCCTGACGAGACTCCGCTCCGGGGGTGTTAATCGGAACACCTGTAATCCTGTGCCCATCAAAGAATGCTGCAAAGGAGCCATCCTGAAGCAGACGCAACTTAATGCGCTTACCCTTGGTCTCTTGCTTCTTGGTCTCCTGGACGATGGTGCTGTTCCACACCGCGCTCCTCGCCTTCAGTTGAGCCGTCGTGTAGTCCTCGTCGAGGCTGAAGTCATCGCGTTGGAGCAGACGACGTGCTCCCAGCACGAGGCGTTTGTCGTGCATGGAGGCCATGGTGACGACGACCAGGCCCAGAGGGCCTGGCAGCCGAATGGCACGTTCAATGGCAACACGGTTCTGGAGCTGCAGCTTCCCCAGAAACGCTGGGCCGCGCAGCTCCTCGGCAAGTGAGTGTGCTGTCTCCTGTGCTGCCGCGCCTTTCTGGAAGCCTTTGATTACCATATTGCGTTGGCGTTGCTGCACTGCATTCTGGGTGACCGCAGCGGTAGCTGCAGACTTGGCCGCCTGTTGAACAATGGTGGTCAATTGCTTGCCGGTGACATCGGCAAACGTGGTAGTTTTGGCAGGGGCTGCCATGGCTTTCTTCAGCTCCAGCATCGTCTCCTTCAGGACCTTAATGTCGCCCTGCACGGTCGTAAAAGACTGTGCGAGGTCCTGCAGCGGCACGGTAGTGTCGGTCGCGGGGGCTGGCCTGGCGATGGGTGTCGCCGGCAGCTCGACAAGTTCAGAGCAGCACGAAATAAGACATGCAAGACGGCAATCCTTGGGCTCCAAATCATCAATGGTATCCGAAGGAGCGTCCATAACCTGGCCGGTGCGAGGGTGGCGAATCGGGGCGTTGTGTTCGTAGCGGAGCTGCAGCACGCGTCGCACCTCGGCGTCGCTGAAGCCAAGGAAGGCAGCGATGTCGTCCAGGCTCAAACGTGCGACTGGCATGTAGAATGAGGAAGAAATGGAGTCCGGCAAGGAGGTTTCAACCGCTATCGGAGTTGCTTCCGAAGTCGCTGCCGAAGTCTTGGTGCGCTTGTTAGCGGCTTTCTTGGCCGCGGCAATGTCGGTGGCGATTTTGTTTGCAGCAAGTTTGTCCTCGAGAGACTCGGCAGCAAGAACTGAAGACGATGCGGGGGCCTCCATGGCTACGTTTAATAGCACCTAGACGATGGCAGGGGGCGCAGGCGCACGGCTCACGTGCGTGGTGCCGCCATAACGTGCAGAAAAATAGCGATATCTGCTGGGCAGGCCGCCGGCGATAACTTTCGAAATCCTGGGCGATGGCTGCCAAAAATTAGATCAGCGTGTTCGTCATCAAAAAGCGAGTCTGTAGCAATTTACCCGACCAAATTTCATGCCCGGAATCAAAAGTTATGAGCATTCTCGGCATCCATAGCTCGGCGCACCGTAAACCGTCACGACGGTAAATTACCACCTCGTAATTTACGCCTCGGATGCTTTTTACCACCCTCGGACGAAAAGTATAGTGATGCACCCACCCACCCATGCACCCACCCACCCACCCACCCACCCACCCACCCACCCACCACCCACCCACCCACCCACCCACCCACCCACCCACCCACCCACCCACCCACCACCCACCCACCCACCCACCCACCCACCCACCCACCCACCCACCCACCCACCCACCCACCCACCCACCCACCCACCACCACCCACCCCCACCCACCCACCCACCCACCCACCCACCCACCCACCCACCCACCCACCCACCCACCCACCCACCCACCCACCCACCCACCCACCCACCCACCCACCCACCCACCCACCCACCCACACCACCCACCCACCCACCCACCCACCCACCCACCCACCCACCCACCCACCCACCCACCCACCCACCCACCCACCCACCACCCACCCACCCACCCACCCACCCACCCACCCACCCACCCACCCACCCACCCACCCACCACCCACCCACCCACCCACCCACACCACCCACCCACCCACCCACCCACCCACCCACCCACCCACCCACCCACCCACCCACCCACCCACCCACCCACCACCCACCCACCCACCCACCCACCCACCCACCCACCCACCACCCACCCACCCACCCACCCACCCACCACCCACCCACCCACCCACCCACCCACCACCCACCCACCCACCCACCCACCCACCCACCCACCCACCCACCCACCCACCCACCCACCCACCCACCCACCCACCCACCCACCACCCACCCACCCACCCACCCACCCACCCACCACCCACCCCCACCACCACCACCCACCCACCCACCACCCACCCATGCACCCACCCACCCACCCACCCACCCACCCACACCCACCCACCCACCCACCCACCCACCCACCCACCCACCCACCCACCCACCCACCACCCACCCACCCACCCACCACCCACCCACCCACCCACCCACCCACCCACCCACCCACCCACCCACCCACCCACCCACCCACCCACCACCCACCCACCCACCCACCCACCCACCCACCCACCCACCCACCCACCCACCCACCCACCCATGCACCCACCCACCCACCCACCCTGGCACCCACCCACCCACCCACCCACCCACCCACCCACCCACCACCCACCCACCCACCCACCCACCCACCCACCCACCCACCCACCCACCAACCCACCCACCCACCCACCCACGGTCGGGTAGAGGGCACAACAGATATAGAGCAGGATTGTTTTTGAGATAGATTAGACCGGTAGTCCTGCGTGCGTGTACCCATCCATCCATCGGGGTAAATGCTCCGTGACTCCCCAACGGGAGCAAGTTAGGTTAAATAGTGCCGGAGCCTTTTTGCCATCTGCGGCAACAGGTCCGGAACACTATATTGCCCGGAATGACCACTTCCGAGCACCCAAACTATAGTCGATCGTCCAACCTGGCCTCGTGGAAGGGAGTGAAGGGCCGACAGTGAGCCACCCGCTTGGGGCCAGAGTGAGATCATACGCCGTATAATACGGTATAATACGGTATAATACGTAATACGCTGGCTTTGAGCGTATGATTCATACGTTATAATACGTTTTAGCGTATAATGACGTATAATACCGTATTATACCGTATGATGCCGTGTTTTCCGCGTTTTTTTTACGTTTTGCGCGGCTAGGATGCCAGAACGACAGGGCAACGATTTGAAGCCACAGATTTCGTATCTCTACTATAAGTACTGACCCGTCTGAACTTTCACAATTCGACGCGATCTTATTTTGACATTGTGGTGCACAGTGCGCGCACCGTGCGGAGGTGGCCATGGCGACGTGCGTTCCGTTAAAATATGGCTAATCCGGCGGGCGACAGGCGAAAAAATTAAGCCGATGGTTAAAAGTGATGTTCTATTATGATGTTTCATAGCAAGATCTGCACTATTTGCAAATTCGCTGCCTTTGTTGGTACAGATTTGCACGGGGGTCTCATCCAACGTCAATTTGGCCGCGATGAATAATCTAGCATGTGTGCCTGCGACGGTAGAACTCGACATTCGTGGGTTATTTTGATGCAGCAAGAGCCGTTTAGTAACGGACACCATGAAAATAACCTAAGCATCTTCGATCTGCGGCCATTTCCTGTCATTTCTAAAATGATTTCGTTCAGGCCTGCGCGATCCGCGGTTAATCCATCCATGGCTGGCTGGCTTTTCTTGCGCGCCTGGGTAGGAAATAATGCCGGCCGTGGTACGTTGATTTGCCGCATGTCACCGCCCAGTCTGTTTGCGCTCTTAATGAACCTGGCATGAAACTTTTTGCGCCGTTTCTGGGTTTTTCTTGCTATTTTGTTCTCCACTTGTTGCAGTTGTGCTATCAGATTTTCCGCAGCTTTCAATGGTTTTCCTTACGCTGCGTATGCCATGCTTCCTAAAGCTACCCAGAATTGATCGGGCAGTTATCTGGCTTTGCTACGCTTCCTGTATGGAGGTTTTCACACGGTAGACATTCTATATTGCGTAGTCAAGGACCCTAGCTGCCTGGGAGCGGCATCACCGTTGCAAGGAGCTGGCGAGCTCATAGACGCCTGTCATGCTCTTCAGCCTGCTGGAAAACAAGGTTGTTGTATGGAAGGTGAGAATATGTGAGTTACTTATCACATCCCCACCTGTTTAGCCTCCGTGGTTCCCCAACGGGGACACGAGATTAATTAATATTAATTAATTAATTCAGTTAATTAATTAATTAATGCACACCACGAGTCACACACCTGTAGTCACATGCAGCTCAGTATATTCACATAGCAACGCACCATGCAAACATACTACATGCATTAATTGTATACTACTGTAGTATTTGCGTGCATGCACAGCCACATATATATATTAAAATATATAATTACTTGCATCAAAGTGAAGGCACCCAAGTAAACATAACCAATATAAAGCCACATATATACACATACACACAATTATGCATGCGCACGTTTACATTCTCAGTATTACATGCAATACATCGATCGTGTCCACAATATCCACCGTATAGAGTATAGCCGAGGGTAGGGCAACCTTGGATTATGTCCAAAACAGTGTTAAAAACATGTGGATTGATGGTGGGTGTCTTAAAATGTGTAAAATCAGAGTATTCTGAGTGTGTCCGTACGAAAACGTATAATACCGTATTATACCGCATTATACCGTATTATACATTATACTCCACCGTGACCGTATAACGCGTATAACGTACGATCTCACTCTGCTTGGGGCCTGCTGAGCACGCACTTCTTGGGCGCCGGGGTGGCTCAAGGCGGATTCGAACCCCTGCTAGCTGACCTCCAAGGAGCACATGTCTCAGTTACACTGTCAGTAGTTAGGTTAATTAATAGTGCCGGAACCTTTTTGCCACCTGCGGCAACAGGTCCGGAACACTATTTTGCCCCGAATAACCACTTTCAAGCACCCAAACTAATTCGGCCGACTCATGACTGGAATTGGTCACGCCGCGCCCAATCCTGGAATCTCAGCTCGGTATAGGATCGGCGCGAAAATCCCTGTAAAAGATGGGAGGCATGTAGGAGTTGAAATTGGAAGTGCGCCCTCGCGTGGGCCAGCGAGATTTTCCGATCTCACTAACAGAAGCGGCACAGCTTGCGACAGCGGGTCCATAGTCCCATTATAGACACCTGCACCGGGATTCCGGGAAGTGGGGCTTTTTGCCTTAGGCCGTACGCTTGGGACTTAGAATTTTGCATGAGGTATGTAGGTTTACAAGTTTGCAAAAAATAGGTCCGCAAGTCGAGAAAAGGTGAACACTAACAAAAAATAGGTATAGGGGATTAAATGATAAAAATCCGTCAATCCATCCATCCACCGAATTTGTCCCTAATTTGCAAGCATGGTTCTTCCGAAAATTGGCTCCGCCGTAGAGTTTCAATGGGCAAGTTGAAAACACGCGCACGTTACTTGATATTACTAATGAAGGGAGTTGCATGTACTAAATATTTGCGTCGTTAGTACTTTTGGCTCGGATTTGGTCGGGTACCAAATGTACTTATCAGTATCCGACCAGATTTTTCGGGTAAACCGTACTATAACGAACCCGGAAGATTTGTACTACATGAGGGGCCGAAAACACTAACGAAGTGCGTCGACCCTGTATATGTGGCGAACCACCCCCAAACACGCCCCCGCCTTTCAGCTGCCACGTACCCGTCTGCTTCTGCTCGATCCCTTCTCATGCGCTCTGATGGCGAGATCTGGGCTCCATCCATCTCCACACCCCCACACACTCCATCCTTACGGAAGCCTTCCAGCAGCAAGTGACTCGATCCCCTCACTGCAGACGGATGTGGCAGCAATGGGAGGCACGCTGGCTACTGAGGCTGCTCCCTCCGTCACCTTTCCACCACCGTCGGTCACCTCCACCTCCACCCTCCGAGGTCGCCTTCACCTCCACGGCCGCCTCCACCTCCACGGCCACCGACATCAAAGCCCATGCAGCTCCTCGACAGCGCCCAGCGCCTCAAGAACAACGCCATCGCCATTGAGTGCCTGCAAAACCCCGCAGGCCTCACTGCCCAGGCGGTGAATTAAGGACATCGCCGCCCATGCAGCCGGCATCTGCTGGCCCGGCCAGCGATGCTCCTTCTTCCACCCAGACCTGGGCGGAAGCACACCACCTCCACCGCCTCCACCATCGCGGCACAGCTCAAGCAACAAACGCTCGACCTCACCCAGCACAGCCACAATGTCATCGTCAAGCACTTCGACCAGCTGGCAGGTGAGAACTCGGAGTCTCTTGCCATAGCATTTAAGCGCGACATTCTTGCCCCCATGCAACTCACTGGTGAGCTGGGGATGTCGGCTGTCCGCCTTCCCCGCGCGCGGGGTAAGGCTGGCCCGGCCCCCGTGCTCCTCACCTCCTTAAGTACATGGCGGATAAGCTGTCGTTTCTTAAATGCCGCAAGAAGCATCGGGGACTTCCTACACACTGGACGACGACTTGACCCTGGCACAGCAACAGCGGCGACGCCGGAGCTATTGCCGACCTACCTCCAGCTCCAGCAGAGCGCAGGGGGGAAACCGGTATACTGGAGGGGGGCCGGGTCATCCACGTCGACCACAAGCCCTGGCAGGCGCCCCCCTGCCACCCCAGCAACCCCAGTCTAGGGAATTAATTAATAGACACGTGACTGCGTCGCGTGAGCGTAAGTCCTCAGTGGGGGGGGCCGGAACATGGGATGGCATGGATGGTGTAAGCTATCTAGCTAGGTCCTAGTTACAGGGTTGTGGGCACCACGGCCCGAATCGCTATGAATGCCATACGCGGTCACACGCGGAGCCCCCACAGACTTGGGGATGGTCAGACTCCTTCATCACTACTTGGGCACCATCTATCCTTGCGTACCATCTGCCTCCATATCAGTACAGACAAACCAGGAGGCTGCCCGGGTGTGAGCCCGTCACGTCTAGGGTAGCACATGTCCATGCCGAGTCTATCACGAAAAGTCCACGGGTGGCGGCCCTGCCGTGCGCGGCCTGGGGCACGCCAGGTGAGGACATATCGCCCAGGCTGGGCGGGCTTGGTGCCAGCTAGTCTATCTGATGTGTCTACCTGATCTGTGCGGGCCAGGTGCCCGGCTAGGCCCAGGCGCCTGTGCCTAATAATGTGGGAAACATAGGGCAAATCAGCGTACAAATCCTCACTACTAAAGTGCAAACCAAAGGGGATGTGAAGGGCCTTGCGCAGCATGTTGGTGACGGTGCCGTCGAGTCGTTGCTCCAGCTCCTGCGTCAGTGTCCAGGTCTCGGCGCCGGAGGTCAGGATCGTCAGAATGACGACGTACCTTGAAGAGGTCACGCTTGACGATCGGGGGTAGGGCAGGGTTGCTCCACCAGCGGCGGTGGTCATGGGGTTGCGCCCACGCCATGCCGATCCGTGTCATCAGGTCGTCCTCGCAGTCGGGAAGCCAACTGCCGAGCAGCTTGAAGCGGCCTGAGGTAGGGTAGTTGACCTCGGTGTCGTCTAGGGAATGTATAACAGTAGTGTAGATTAGTCAGGCTTAGAGCTAGCACGTGGCTCACACCTACGCGCATATGCACCTATAATGGGACTCCCCATGGATGATGCCTTAAGAATTTAGCCAAGCTCTGCCTATAACTGATGGGACTCCCCATGGATGATGCATTCAGAATTTAACCAAGCTCTGCCTATGCAGAGAGCTACTCTCTGCTGAGAAGCCATGCCCTAGCCATTGTATAGCCATGATGACCTTCCACCGTATATGTCCGCACCTTAGGCGCTGGAATTCATAGTGTTGCAGGTGCACATGTGCACCCAGAGCAGGTGTAGTTGACTACACCCTACCCTTGCAGGAAGTAGCCCAGAATGCCATATGCCCCTCCTCAGGGATATGTGCTACGTGTACTCCCAACGGAGATATGTTACAATTTAATTTAATATAATTTAATATGTGCATGGCCGGCTTTTCCTTCCACCACGCATCAGCATTGCACATGGCTTGTCTAGGAGTGTGTCCAGGCATGCATCAGGGCACTTGGTTATAAGATGGCAAGCAACTGCAAATCGGCCCCGGCCGCCAGCTGGTTGCTTTCCTGGCCAGCCCATTCATGTGCAATAAACTTCATGCGAGAGCATGCATGCATTAATTATTACTTCAAGTCACACGCTCCCATTGGGATCGAGTCGTGGAGCACCATGATACAAGATTACGTGGCTTTTTATCATGGTTGCTACACAACAAGAAGCGGGCAGAAACACGCATGCATCCTTCTCTCAAGCTGCCAAGGAGGCAGGCCACAGATTCAATCAAAACCACTCACGGTCCATAAAGTCGGGCGCGATGAGCTGGGTTTCAAGACTGGTATCTGGGTTTCAAGACTGCCCAGAATGGATATTCCATCCGCTACTACTTTGGGATGCACACTTTGGCCTTCTCTTTTTGCTGTGCAGAACTCCATCGACCGACGTGCATACATCAATAGACTGCAATGAATAAGAAAACCTTGACCATCGGACAAGGTCTTCTTCTACAACTTTGGCCGATTCGCCTACAATTGCTCATGCAGATCTCAAATAGATGGACTATGGTGACTTCCGTGGACCGTTAGCGAGGCCCATCCTTGGCTTGCGGTGTGTCGGCACCCTCCTCCTCTAACTCGGTTTGCTGTGAGCGCCGCAGCGAGTTCTTGATCATATTCTCCTTCTTTGATTTGAGGTCCATCCGCTCCTTGACGCTCATCGTTGGCTTCCTCACCTTCACCAAGCGAGGTGACTCGTCAGCTTGTCCCTGCACCCTGTCAAACAGGGACATGCTCTTGGCCTCCGTGTCCTGTGTGTGGTTGGAAGACCAGGGATTTGCGTCACACAGGGAGGCAGGTGTCAGGGGCGGGATGGGAATAAACTCAAGGTGGACAAATGGCTTTCCAGCCATAGCTTATAATATAGAATTACCAAGTAACAATATGGAAGAGATGTAAAGTTTCAGCTGCCTGCCTTGAGTAAAAGTGTTGCGCGGGCAGTTTCACATGCTGCTGTGAACCCTGCAAGAGCTGACTCACATGCGCACTCCGTGTCCTCAAAACACAAAGAGTGCAGCTCTGGAAAAAATAATCTCGGGCGTGAACATGCGCTAATTAAGGTGTTGCCACAGTGCCTTACCCTCCAACCCAGCAGTACCTATAACAATGCTTCCATCAAAGCATCTTTCAACGCTACTTGTAATGGTGCAATCTGTGCTACTACTATAGTTGTGCTAACAGTGGTGCTACTAGCAGCGCTGCCAGAAAACATAGCTCCCCCCTCACCTTGTCGTCCTCCTGCAGCAGCTCATTTATTCTTTACAGTAAGACTCTAGAAGCGCTCTTACCGTTTAATGGCTACTAATGATGATGGCTACTGTTCCTGCTACCATCATCAGAGGCCAATTATGCCCTTGCCCTTCATGCTACAACTAATGTTACTAGCAAGTTAAGTATAAACAGAGGCTCACCTTGTTGAATTCCTTTTCTTTATGCTGCTATCTGTGGCTGCTATTGATGTCTACTAATGCTACAAACTGCCAGAGCCCGCCCACCCCACCTTGTTAACCTCCTGCAGCAGCTCCTTCTGCGCCGCGATCACGGCCGCCGCCACATCCTCCGCGACCCGCATGCCCGCCCTAATACGTGCCATGTCCACCGATACGGGCTTGATGCCCTCGGCCTGCAGCTCGTCCGCCACCTTGTGCCAGACCTCGCCGTGACGAATGCGTACATAGTTCTCGACCGCGCATAGCGTGGCCGCATCGCGCAACGACGCGTGCTTGAGGGAGCGGAAGCCGAGCGCCTTGAAGACAGCGTACACCTTGGACTGGGGAGGGGGGCGGAGAGGGGCAGGGGAAAAGACGCAAGGGAAAGAGGCGAGGGAAAGAGGCGAGGGAAAAGGGGCGAGGGAACGACGCGAGGGGAAAGAGGCGAGGCAACGAGGCGAGGGAAAAGAGGCAAGGGAAAAGAGGCGAGGGAAAAGAGACAAGGAAAAGAGGCAAGGAAAGGAGTCAAGGAAAAAAATGGAGGCAAGGAGGCAAGGGAAACAGGAAAAGGGAAGGAGGCGAGGGATCCGAAACCCCAGCGGATAGGGAGGGTGTATGTGAAAATACGCCCAATTATTATCAAACCAAGTTTCACCTACTGTAGAATCTCCATGTGTCCGTGCATGAGGGGATCAGTGGATGGGTGGGTGGGTGAAGCTGGTTACATCCATGGATGCAGCATGCGTATGTGTGACGGTAAGCAGGCTCTAAATATGCATGAACCAATGGCACGGCTAGGCCCGGGGCCTGTGACTAGATGTCACGCCGCCGATTTGTGTGTGAACGCGGGCACATGGAGGCAGGTGGGCCGGCAGGTGGGCAGGCAAGGAGGAGGAATTCAAAGACCATACTGAATCATACAGTATCTGTCCTACAGAATGTGTCATACAGTATCTGTCCTACAATAGTGTCGAGGTCTCCCATCTCTCCCATCTCTTCGCCCATGTCCATCAGCCATTCCCCCCCCAATGCCCTAATCCCTCCTATACGTTACCACACCATTATCATATGTATCGTGGCGTCCCCTTAACTCAGCGCGGCCTAGCCAACCACTCCTCCCCTACATATACCGTCGCCACAAGTGCTCACTATGCTGTACCGTACCATGATGTCGCCTTTCTCCTTCGCGCGGTCCACCATCTTGTCGGTCTGGCGGCGCGCGGCACTTCGGAAGCCAGTGCTGAACTCCCGCAGGAACGCCTCCTCTTTCTGCGACAGGGAGTGAACCGCCAGCAACCAAGCTCAACCAGCTCGTAAGCCAAGCGCGCCAAAGCACGCATAAAGCGCAACAAAGGAACGCAACCTCTTTCTGCGACACAGAAGTAACATGCGATTAATTTTTTGATTCTGCGACACAGACGGGGTCGCCGCAAACAGAGGACGATCCGAGAAGCCAGTGGCACGAATGTCGAAAGCACGGAGTGGGGTGATAGGTGGCGAGTCTCACATGCAATCGTTCAAGACAAATGAACGACGGCACAGGGGACCCGTTTAGTTTGGCTTCCGCGACTCAATAGGCTGATGCTGCCCTTCCGTATCCCTTCCCCAGGAGCAGTCGTGTGTGCAGGTATCACATACAAGATAGTCGATCTGACTCATGCACTCGACAAGCTTCCACTGGAGGCACCCCTCATGACTCCCGGCAGGCCTAACTGAAGGAGGAAATGAACGCGAACATCGGTCCACGGGAGCAAGTTTACAATCTGACACCACAGGCCTTGTACACCACAGAGGCACCACAGGCAATCTGACACAACATGTCAGGCCTACGAAATCCTCTATCTATCGTAAAAAAGGGCGAGGTGCTTCGCTCTGCTCACATCCTTGCTCATGCCTCTCTGCCGATGGGGATACCTATTCAAGGTTAGACGTGCATCATATAATAGCTTAACATAATATAATATTACTAATAATATACTACTAATATATATAGTAGTATAGATATTACTAATATAATATACATATAATAGTACTAGTAAGTAAGTACTAGTAAAATTATTACTAGCATACTAGTACGTTCTCCATCTTTATGGTCGGTGCTGGTTGTATACTTGATACTCTAATGATAATATAATAAGATAGATAAAAGGCTGGCACAGATACTCGGGAAATTACCTGGTGATATATGTCGAGGAATATAACCCTGTTGTGATAAAAGGCTGGCACTCACCTTGAGACCGCCTTCAAAGGGGTTGCGGGCATTCGCCAGCACACCAGAATCCGTCACCACTGCAAGTGGCAGTTCAAACGAACCATATGCAGACCAGGCATTCATGATATAAGCGCTTTGTACAAGTTTGCCCAGTGGGTTCTCCTAGGTCGCGAGCTTTTGCCATCGTAGTATATCTACAACACAGCATTCTGCCCCGGCACCATGCTGTGGAGAGCGCGCTCTGTGGCCTGCCCACTTAATTGTGGCAGTGAGAGAAGCTAGGGCGCCCTCCCTCCTTCTCGTTTTGTATAGGGGTTGAAGGTTCCTTTGTATTGGCACCCACGTGACGCAGCCACTAGTTAATTAATGAATTGATCTAAAACACACACTTTTTAGATGGGCTGCATTACACCGTTTGAACACCGCATGGACTTCAAGCAGGAAGTGCACGAATTCGCAGGTGCTGAGGGGATTTTGAAGCAATGCAGCAAAAGTGAGGCTATCACCTATGCATGCTATTTGCACTTTACACAAGTGGCTCCAGCTAAAAAATTAATGCAATTCCCATTCGTGTACAACCGCTCAACCGCTCCTGATCCCAGGGCATGCCCACCCCCATCCCCATACTCCTCCCCATTCGGATCCTCTTTCCCCACCCAGCACGCGTCCACGCACATTCCCAACTCTGGACCTCACCCATCCCCTTCCCCACCCAGCGCGCATGAACTCACGTCCCCTCCTCCCCTCCTCCCCTCCCCCTCCTCCTCCTCCCCTCCTCCCCTCCTCCCCTCCTCCCCTCCTCCCCTCCTCCTCCCCTCCTCCCCTCCTCCCCTCCTCCCTCCTCCCCTCCTCCCCTCCTCCCTCCTCCCCTCCTCCCCTCCTCCCTCCTCCCCTCCTCCCCTCCTCCCCTCCTCCCTCCTCCCCTCCTCCCCTCCTCCCCTCCTCCCCTCGTCCCCTCCCCTCTCCCCTCGTCCCTCGTCCCTCGTCCCCTCGTCCCTCGTCCCTCGTCCCCTCGTCCCTCGTCCCCTCGTCCCCTCGTCCCTCGTCCCTCGTCCCCTCGTCCCTCGTCCCCTCGTCCCCTCGTCCCCTCGTCCCTCGTCCCCTCGTCCCTCGTCCCTCGTCCCCTCGTCCCTCGTCCCCTCGTCCCTCGTCCCCTCGTCCCTCGTCCCTCGTCCCTCGTCCCCTCGTCCCCTCGTCCCCTCATCCCCTCGTCCCCTCGTCCCCTCGTCCCCTCGTCCCCTCGTCCCCTCGTCCCCTCCTCCCCTCCTCACCCATCCCGTTCCCCACCCAGCGCGCATGAACTCACATCCCCTCCTCCCCTCCTCACCCATCCCCTTCCCCACCCAGCGCGCTTGACACCCACGTCCCCTCCTCCCCTGACCCAACCCCTTCTCATCCTGGCGCGCATGGACTCACTTTCTCTCCTCCTCTCCTCGGCGCGCCACAGCTCGAGGATGAGGTGTGCCGCGCCGATGTCGGCGTCGTGGCTGCTGCGCCACTCGTGGAAGAAAACGTGCGACTGGGAGGGGGAGGAGGGTGGGGGGGAGGGGGAGTGGGCACATGCGCACGTGGGGATGCAGTGGAGGGGGGGAGTTGGGATCAGGTATTACCATTCCTGTAAGGAACGGCCGGACCACCGCCGGGGTGTGACTGCCGGGGTTTCTGGTCGGTGGCAAAACATCCACGGAGAGCAGGTGGGGTGGTGTGGGGTTGAGGAACAAAGTATGCTCATGCAAAAGTGCGGGAGCCAGTGGGAGGGGGAGGACTGCTCAGGAAGGGCGGAGGAAAGGCGCATGTAAGGCTCATGTAAGGCGAGAGACTTGGGCACATGTAAAGCTCTTTACTGAATTGTTGTGCGATCGTGCGGGGTGACACACACACATGATGAAAACAGGTATACGCAAGCGACACGGTACTTGGCGAAGGGCCTTGAGGGGGACCAACATGCTGTCGATGTGCCTCTCGATGTAATGTGCCAGTGCACTAACCTTGGGGTTCTCATTCACGCTTTTCTCCTTCCTCTCCTCTTTCCTCTCCTCTTCCTTCTCCTCTTCCCTCTTCTCTTTCTTCTCCTAGAAGTGCACGTGCTCGTGTACATGATGTGCTCCTGCGCTCACCTTGGGGTTCTCCAATATGTCCGCGATGCACCCGAGGAGGAGCGGCTTGGCCTGCTCGCTCGTCGCTTCCAGCAGCGTTAGGAGCGCATCCAGGCCTGGGGAGGTGTGGGGGGGAGGGGGGGGGGGCACCCGTGATAAGCACAAGTGACAAGCACAAGGGACGAGCACAAGTGACAAGCACAAGTGACAAGCGCAAGTGACAAGCACAAGCGACAAGCACACGAGGGTGAGACAAGCACACGGCCACCAAACCGGGTTTCGACCAGAACAGGTCATAAGCATGTGGTCGGAAAACAACGGTTTGACAAG
This sequence comes from Mesostigma viride, assembly GCA_009746045.1. Classification (NCBI taxonomy): domain Eukaryota; kingdom Viridiplantae; phylum Streptophyta; class Mesostigmatophyceae; order Mesostigmatales; family Mesostigmataceae; genus Mesostigma; species Mesostigma viride. Next base: position 11,272,684 of record RPFO01000213.1, read on the forward strand.
TAAAAGTACAAGGGGTTCCACAAGCACTGTCACCGCCGCAATAGAGCGGTTTAACAAGCAAGGCCAGCACTGCAACATTTCGGTTAGACAAGCACTGGTGGCAAGCACAGGGTTGCGTTAGCGATCCGACAAGCCCATGCGCTAGTCACACGACGGTGGAATAAAGGTCAGGCAAGCAGGTCAGACAACGTAGGTCAGGCAATCAGCGTTTTTAGGCTGTCGGGGGACCAGGCGTTTACAAGCCAGTTTCCGCACCATTCCAAGAAGGATGCGAACCCCCCAACAACTGCACAAAAGACTAGGGCTTCGGGAGGCCAGCCCGCACAGCAAGGATGGAACCGGGAAGAGGAACCATTTAATCCCCAATAGGTACATGTACACGTTTTGAACACTGCAGGATACAGAAAAGTCGACACCAAAAGGCAGCACAACGCACCCCCGGCGGCGATGAATCGTGCCAGGTTGCGGCGGTTGTTGAGGATGCAGTTCCAGGTGCAGTCGACGACGGCCACGGTCATGAAGAGAGAGGTGGCGGGCTCCATCTTGGCGAGCGCGCTGGGGGTGGGGTGGGTAGGGGCACAAAAGTGTGTATGTGTGTGTGGGGGGGGGGGGGTAAACAAGGGGGTTTGGGGGTGGGCGAGGAGCGGAGTGAGAAAGCAATCAGCTTGGTGAAATGGATGGTGATCAGTTTGGTGGAATGGATAAGCTGGAACGGACAAGCAATCAGGATCGAGCCGGCCCGATGCTGGTGGTGTGGATCATTATCATGCCATGGGGAGAATGACCGGTTTGATTCTTGTGATGAAGACAAGTAGCGGGAGGCGGGCATGATGGGGGATGTTGAGCGGACGGGAAAGGACGTGGGGCAGGAGGCCACTTGTTGGCGTACATGACACAAATGGGGGAGAGGGTTTGCGTGATTGCGGCACGATGCCGTTGGGCCAGAAAATGACCGACAAGTGGCAGTCTGATTTGATTCTCTTTCTCAAGCAGACATAGACCGAATGACAGTATGATTGTGGTGCTATGCATCACAAAAACGTGCGAGAAAGCTTGCCAGGATAAGCGATGGTACCTAACTAAGCCGTTGGATTCAAGAGTATATGTATGCCTACCCTATAAATCAGATTACGAAGCACAGCTCCTTGGTGAGAATGCGCATCCTGTTGGCAAATAGTGCTGTTCTTTGGATTGACTAGACTACAGTTTATACTTAAAAAGTACGCACCACAGCTCTTCGGTGAGGATGCGAAGCCCGTCGGCCTTGCGCAGCAGCCGCTGGTTGTCGTCGTGGGCCTTGCACAGCGCGGAGACCAGCTGCGCGCCCAGCATGCGCACCGCGGTGGCATTCCGCGGGTCCGAGAAGAGCTCTGCACGGTGGCCCACCCCCCACAGAAAAAAAAAAAAGATTTTTAAAAATTGGGCAAAACATTTCTGAGGAGAGCAGTACTTGGGTCACTTAAGGGAGTTAGCAGTTGGGTAACTCTCAGAAGTTCAAGACGTTTAAGAATAGATCTGTATGGTGCACCCATTCAAGAAGAGCAATATTTTGATTACTCGAGAAAGTAACGGTCATCTAAGGAGAAGCCTGCAAGGTACTCGCGGGAAGTAAAGACGGCCATCACTGGCCACTGCGGTCCCATGGGCACGAGGTCGACTCAGAGGCTCAGATAGAGAAACCCAGTCAAGAAAAGGAAAGAACTACAAACAGCAGGGAAACAGGCAAACAAAGGAAATTACGGACAGAGCAACAAACGAAACACACACACATACGAGAAACAATGTTAATCAGAGAGAGCACGAATCACAGAGCCTCCAACACGCAAGCACGCATCCCGGTACACGGACACGGCTGCATCTCGAGGCAAACCCCATTCTATTTCCTAGCAGCGAACAGCATCCAATGAATCAACCCACTTATCATTAGCCCGCTATGGACATAGATAAACTTTAACCCAACATGGACAAGCATGAAGGCGCGCGGGCGCCACCCACCCAGGCACACAGGCACGGCGCCTAGGTCCCCCAGGCGCCCCTGGCAGGTGAGCAGCGGGCAGCAGGCGAGCAGCAGCCGAAGCGCGAGCGTCTGGAGCGTGAGCGTGCCGGTGATGGAAGTGGTCACCGTGGCCGAGCCGGTGTCGGCCGCCATGGCCTGTGCGAATCGGAGGATCAGCATCACGCGGTCCTCGCTGCGGCCGTCTGGCGTGTCGGACGCGCCGCCCTCGTAGAGGACCGAGGGCTTTGCGGGGATGAGCTGGATGAGGAGCGTGAGCGCCTGGAAGGGGGGGGGGGAGGGGGCGAAAGGAAAGGAGTGCGTGGGAGGGTCTGTTAAGACATGCGGAAGACAAGGAAGAGCACGGCCCATGCCTGCTGTGTGTGGACGGCATAATGAAGGTAAATGGGGGTAAACAGTGCGGTTTTGGGACGAGAAGTGTGCGCGCCAGCGGGGAAGGAGTTGAATAACTTTTAGCTATTACTTTTTGTGCGTCCACTCAAGGTTGACGCACATCCTGCGCAGGATGTGCGTCAACCTTGAGTGGACGCACAAAAAGTAATAGCTAAAAGTTATTCAACTGAAGGGAGCGAGGACACTATGGGCGAGAGCGAGATAGACGAGAGATGAGAGGAGGGTAAGCGCGTGCTGCGTCCACAGCCATGCTGCAAGCCCTGTGATGATCACATGCCAAAGTAGATGAAGGGGTGAACGAGGCTAACTTAAGGGATGAGCTTGGACATCTCAATAAGGGCCTTAGCATTCACATTGCAACAAGCACCCACCGGCGCCTCTAGTGTCTGCCACTGGTAGAGGTCACTGGCCAAAACTACTTAACGAACAAGACATCTTACAGAAGGAACTTGACAGCAACAAGCAACCACCTGCGCCTGCAGTGTCCGCAGCTGTCCGCGGGACCACTTGCTGTGCACGCCGCCCGGGGCATCGAGGTGCACAGGATCAATGTAGCTGAGCAGGCAGGCCACAAAGCCACCCTGGAGGTGTGGCAGGCGCGCACAAAGTCGGGGCAGTCGAATGTAGTCAGTAGGACATTGTAGCTGGCATGCAAGCCCCGGCGCCCGCAAGGGTTTACCGAGGCCAGGCATGTACACAACTCAAGCTACCCAGGATATTCCACCCATCCCGCCCATCCCGCCCATCTCGCCCATCCCGCCCATCCCGCCCATCCCGCCCATCCCGCCCATCCCGCCCATCCCGCCCATCCCGCCCATCCCGCCCCCCCCGCCCCCGCCCCCCATCCCCCCCATCCCCCCCATCCCCCCCATCGCCCCCATCCCCCCATCCCCCCATCCCCCCCATCCCCCCCATCCCCCATCCCCCCATCCCCCCATCCCCCCATCCCCCCATCCCCCCCATCCCCCCATCCCCCCATCCCCCCATCCCCCATCCCCCCATCCCCCCATCCCCCCATCCCCCATCCCCCCATCCCGCCCAGCCCATCTAGCCCACCAACACCTCCAGCCCATCTAGGATATTCTGTGCACAAGCAGGCGTACCATCAGCGTACTAAAAAAGTAAGTGTACCTCCACGACGTACTCCACGACTCCACGACATACATTTTATCGAAGACATGACCCAGCACTGCGTCCCGACTCCTGAGCATGAATAAGAATATGTCCTCAGCTAATCATGATCAGCGCGACAAGAAGAATAAGCATACCTCCACGGCGTACCCCACGCATGAATAATAATAATAATAATAATTACCAGTGTGACAAGAAGAAGAAGAAGAAGAAGAAGAAGAAGAAGAAGAAGAAGAAGAAGAAGAAGAAGAAGAAGAAGAAGAAGAAGAAGAAGAAGAAGAAGAAGAAGAAGAAGAAGAAGAAGAAGAAGAAGAAGAAGAAGGAAGGAGGAGGAGGAGGAGGAGGAGGAGGAGGAGGAGGAGGAGGAGGAGGAGGAGGAGGAGGAGGAGGAGGAGGAGGAGGAGGAGGAGGAGGAGGAGGAGGAGGAGGAGGAGGAGGAGGAGGAGGAGGAGGAGGAGGAGGAGGAGGAGGAGGAGGAGGAGGAGGAGGAGGAGGAGGAGGAGGAGGAGGAGGAGGAGGAGGAGGAGGAGGAGGAGGAGGAGGAGGAGGAGGAGGAGGAGGAGGAGGAGGAGGAGGAGGAGGAGGAGGAGGAGGAGGAGGAGGAGGAGGAGGAGGAGGAGGAGGAGGAGGAGGAGGAGGAGGAGGAGGAGGAGGAGGAGGAGGAGGAGGAGGAGGAGGAGGAGGAGGAGGAGGAGGAGGAGGAGGAGGAGGAGGAGGAGGAAGAAGAAGAAGAAGAAGAAGAAGAAGAAGAAGAAGAAGAAGAAGAAGAAGAAGAAGAAGGAGAAGCGTACACCGTCGGCATGGGTAACTTTACTATATAATTATGAGGCTGGGCGCCGGCCACCTGCAAACGATAAATAAAACAAAAGATTTTCAAATAAATTGATTCCCGAGTGTACTCCCCTGTCGTTTTTCTAGATACCGAACAAACAAAGAAAGTGTAAATAAATATTCTTTGGCTGCCAAAAGCGCTTCTTTCGCGGTAAAAAACAAAGAAATGTGAAATCTTTGGCTGACAAATGTGCTTTTACTGGCGGTAACAGCAGTGCAGCTGGCTGGGTTATACCAAACAAACAAAGAATCATTAAATTGCGCAGCCAGTTCAACGGTTGTTCATAGACCAAACAAACAAACTAATAATTATTGAAGTGGACGGACACAGTAGCACTTGCAACCAATAAAACTCTATTGTCTAATTCCGGAGGGCCTTTCAGCTGAACCGAACTAAAATTAACAATGCGGGCGGCGTACCTCCACCGCATACTCCAGGCTCTGCGTGTCGGCCTTGCAGCACGCGCCCACCACCGCCCACGTCAGCTGCTTCATCTCATAGTCCTCCGGCTCTGTGGTCTGGCCACACCCACACAACACAGTGATCATGCAATGACCGTACAATGACCACAGAACCACCACGTGAGCTCTTCACCTCATAGTCCTCTAGGCTCCATGGTCTGGCCATACCCATTGACAATACAGTGACAATACAATCACCGCGCCCGTTGCTTCAGCTCCTAGTCTTCCAATGCCATAGTCTGGCCACAGCCTACAGCGGTGATGCAGTAACCATCGGATAAACAGGCAGCCACACGATGTATGTGTGCACCGTATAAGATGATTGCTGTAGTCTTGTTGAAACAAGAGCCCGCCCCCCCCCCACAAAAAGCTGGACGCTGGGTGCTCCCCATGAGATCCACTGATCCCATCCCACGCTATATCCTCAAGCGGGGACTCGTGGTTTGCGTCAGCCCCTCCAGCCAGCAACCAGCCAGCCCAAGGGCGACGCCAACCTCACCACACATATGTACATATTGTATGTGTGAATACGACACACCATGATTGCTCGATGGGAGTATGAATAAGACGCATCATGGTTGCCGGACGGGAGTGTGAATACGACACATCACGATTGCCAGATGAGAGCGTGTGAAAGCATAGGCGTGGGAAGCATGCATGGCTCACCAGAGCGAAGGGCTTGATGATGTCGCCGAAGGGAAGGATCTCGGGCCTGCGAGCGTCACCCAAGGCCCCCAGGGAAGGCGCGGCGCGTTTCGGGGGGGCAGACAAGCAGAACCAACGCGGCATTCGGAAAATCGGCAAGATGGTGCGCGGAATCACGAGTTTGGACCATGTCCAAATGGCATTAAGGAGGGGGATAGGGATGGAGTGGTTGGGGTGGGGGCCGGCGCCCAAGCATGCACACCTACAACCCTCTGCACCCGTCACGGTTCGATAATCACGGTTCAATCACAATCAATTCTGCGATTGCCACGCGGCTATTCATAGCCCCACGGGGGCTACCAGTACGTCACAAATGTTTTCCCGCTTCCCCCTCGCATCCACTCGGCACGCAGATGACGGCGGCGGCAGCCAGCACTGGTCTCGAAACAAGAATAAACCCTCTTTTCCCTTTCCTATCTAGAATAGAGAAACTGCAGTAATGCTCCCCCTCCTTCCCCTCCTTGTCCTCGTCGCAACACTCTCGAGATGGCCCCATCAGCCACCAACAGGCCAAGAATAACAGAACACTTCTACCCTTGCTCCCTCTCATGGCCCTTATATACTCTGATTGCTATTCACAGTACGGCACTCACATGACGGCGGCGGCAACCAGCAGCAGTACAAAGACATCATCCTGAACGAATCGACAAAAACGGATCAGACAACAGCAGGCTCGAGTCACCATGGTCCCGATTCTCCCGATTTCTGGCCTGCGCTGGTTGTCTCATTGTTTGACATTAGCATCACCGTCTCCCGCACGCCTACACCCATTACATGGCCACCTTATGGCACTCCCATCACCGTTGCAGCAACCAGCGCAGTCTGGAAACAACACCATACCCTCTCCTTCGCTTATCGCCGTGCACAGTACGGCACTCACGTGACGGCGGCGGCAACCAGCAGCGGCAGCAGCGTCTCCCGCGCCGCCTCCATGTTCACCCTCGCCTTGGACAGCAGGTGCGCCACCAACAGCAGCTCGTTCCTCAGCTCCTTGTCCGCCTGGCGGTACCCCCCGCTGAACATCTCCGCTAGCAACTCCGCCAGGACACCCACCAGCTCCCCCGCGGCGCTCGCTGCGAGGCCGATATTCGCACTCCTGTTAGCATCATCGCCACAATAATTATTGCCGCCGCTGCCGGTGGCATTCACCCCCTCGCCCGCACCATCATTCCCACCGGGGGCGAGGTCCCCTTCCGTGCCGGCGTCCGGCACGCGACCCTCCCCGCTCGCACTCCAGTAGTCCCCCTGCAAGGGGCTGTCCACCCCCTCCCGATGACCCTGCTGCCCATACCCGGCCCCCGTCTCCCACGCAGGGTCACCCATGGGGCTGCCGGCCTCGGGGGCGGTCTCGGGCCGCCGGTCGCGGAGATAGTCCGGGTCGGAAGAACTGCTGCCGTAGGGGTTGTTGTCAGCGGCGGGTGTGTTCCCGCCACCAATTGTCAGCATCTCGCGCGATGCGGGCGTGAGCTCGAGCACGTTCCAGAGCAGCTCCACCGTCGAAAAGGTGAGCGGGCCGCGGATGCCCCCCTGGCGCAGCACCTTGGCCAGGGGGAGCAGGATCGACTCTGGTGGGGTTGGGTAGTGGGGGGCACGCAGTCAGTCATGTGGGGAGGAGTGCCGTTAGCATGATGCGTACGGCAGGATGGACGCGGGTGGGGCTGGGACTGGTGGGGAGCACACAGTCACGTTACATAATCCGTGGTTCAGTTTTCTGAACATCGTGATCTTGTACATAGAGTGAACGCCATGCGTCCAGGAATAATCATCTCACTTCATAGCGTGAGGATGCCGTGAGTGGTCACGGAGTGAGGATGCCGGGAGGATACGTTCATGTCATGCCCATGTTGAGGTCGTGCTCGGCGCTACCACTGCTCGGCCTGTGTCATGCCCATGTTGACGTCATGCTCGGCGCTACCACTGCTCGGCCTGTGTCATGCCCATGTTGACGTCGTGCTCGGCGCTACCACTGCTCGGCCTGTGTCATGCCCATGTTGACGTCATGCTCGGCGCTACCACTGCTCGGCCTGTGTCATGCCCATGTTGACGTCGTGCTCGGCGCTACCACTGCTTGGCCTGTGTCATGCCCATGTTGACGTCATGCTCGGCCTGAGAACTGCCAGTCATTCAAAGGTTGGTGACTCGTCGTGTCTCCCTAATGTATCGCCCTATCTCAAACATAATACTAGTATCAAATACAAAATCTCACATGAACGTAGTATCAAATAAAACGCCTCAAATATAATAGTAGTATCAAAGATATCATATCAAGTTTAATGTTTAGGATATAATGTTAAGGTGGCTCTACCCCATCTCCCCCCCACCCCCCACCCCCTTCATCCTGCATGATAAGCGATGAGCTTGGGCCTATACTTCCTTAGAGTTTGTGGGTATTGAGTGAAGGGCCAGTTGCTTCACTGGGCAACCGCTTTCAAAGGGTGGCTGGATTCCCATCTCCATGGGGTTCACCCGGCATCATGAGCACACGCCTAGGGTTGAAGGTTGACGGAAACGACAACATGATTTCTTGATTCACCCTGCATCATGAGCAAGTGCATAGGCTGAGGGTAGAGGGAAACCGCATATAACGCTCACCCTGCATCATGAGCATCGCGCTGACTTCGTAACGCGAGAACTGCAGCAGCGCCCGCAGCAACGAATCCAACAAGTCCAGGTCTCCGCGGTCCAGCGCCACGCTCAGCCCCTTGACGGCACTACGCACGACGCCGCTGCGCTCGACCAGCCGCTGATTCGCGTAGTACTGGCGGGGGGATGCACTGGCGGCCGAGGCCAGGTCCACCGCCGCCATTCCGCCGGCAAGCGTGGCACCCATGGCCCCACCGGAGGCCGCAGGGGGGACGCGAGTGGTGCCGGTCACGCCACCGGCACCGCCCAGGGTGTCTCGTTCCGCCATGGGGGTGGTCCCCAGGCCGGCAAGGTCCTGGGGCGCCACACGTGTGCTGTGTGCGCTGGCAAATTGTTCGAGCATCTGTCGGTGCGTGGGTGGGTGGGTGGGTGGAGAGGGGGGGCAGAAAGCGAGAAAGGGGGGTTAAAGAAGGGGTTAAAAAAGAAGGGGTTGATGACCGAGGTTGTACCGTGGGCGTTGAAAGGGAGAGGTTGAAAGAGAAGTACCCAGCAGGAATAAAGTGGTTGAGGAAGAAGCAACCGCAGGAAGGCCAAGTCAGTGGTCCATGAAGGGGAAGCAACCGCAGGAAGGCCAAGTTATTGGTCTATGAAGGGGAAGCGACTGCAGGAAGGCCAAGTTAGTGGTATATGGACACGAATGGCCTTAGAAGCGAGGAGTTGAGCAAACGAGGATACGATAAGGAGGAAACACCCCGAAAACGATGATGAAACTAGAGGAGTTATACACACAGTGCGCTTGTGCAGGGTGTACAGCATGCCAGGGTGATTGAGCTGGGCAGTGGACAACCTAGGGGTACTGTCATTGCCACGCTGCAGACCAGTGATTGCATCTATGATTTGCCGCATTTTGTGACCGCATATAGTGACCGCATGTAGTGATCGCATAATGATTGGTTGGGAAGAATGATTGTTTACGGAAGTCATCGGGATGGCGGATGGGAACCTGGCTAAGAAAAGAAGCGCGAAGCTTGCTCTCACGTACAAGCTGCTTTCCTATACAGCTGGCATCCGCGCAGTTGAGGCGTGATTGCCTTGCGCAGCCATCGTCGGTGCTGCAGGTGATTGCCGATATGCGAGGCTATGGTGACCTAGCTGAGGGAACAGGTTTGTCACACACCTACATTACACCTACATTATAGCAGGTTTATAGCTATTCTGGTTCATTATAGCGGGTTGGATTAGGAAAATGTTGTTCACCATCACGTCTTGGACGCACGCACCTGCGCGGCACATATCTGGACGTCAGAGGGCACCTGCGCTATAAATAGCTGTCCCACAGTGGCCAGGAAGTTGGAGATGTTGGTCAGCATCTTGAAGTCGTCGGTGGACGAGCGGCGCACAAAGGGGAGCGAGGCCACCCTGCAGGTAGCCATGGCACGTGGGCGACGGCAGCCAAGAGAGAAGGAAAACAGGAGTGCCAAGAGAGAAGAAAACAGAAATGCAAAGAGAGAGCGAAAACAGTCATGAGAAAAGAAACAGAAACCGTCAGGGACAAAAGCCGTCAAGGAACAAAAAATGGAAGGCCAATCACATACGATACACATACGCACCACCAAGGAAATGATGCATATGGTAGGCAGCGGTGTCCCCACACCTCACACATGCCACTAGAAACAAACTCACTGGAATTTCCCGATCCCTCTATCCACTGGAATTTCCCGACCCCTCTATCAACTGGAATTTCCCGATCCCTCCATCAACTGGAATTTCCCGACCCCTCTATCAACTGGAATTTCCCGATCCCTCCATCAACTGGAATTTCCCGACCCCTCTATCAACTGGAATTTCCCGATCCCTCCATCAACTGGAATTTCCCGATCCCTCCATCAACTGGAATTTCCCGATCCCTCCATCAACTGGAATTTCCCGATCCCTCCATCAACTGGAATTTCCCGATCCCTCCATCAACTGGAATTTCCCGACCCCTCTATCCACTGGAATTTCCCGATCCCTCCATCAACTGGAATTTCCCGATCCCTCCATCAACTGGAATTTCCCGATCCCTCCATCAACTGGAATTTCCCGATCCCTCCATCAACTGGAATTTCCCGATCCCTCCATCAACTGGAATTTCCCGATCCCTCCATCAACTGGAATTTCCCGACCCCTCTATCAACTGGAATTTCCCGATCCCTCCATCAACTGGAATTTCCCGATCCCTCCATCAACTGGAATTTCCCGACCCCTCTATCAACTGGAATTTCCCGACCCCTCCATCAACTGGAATTTCCCGACCCCTCTATCAACTGGAATTTCCCGACCCCTCTATCAACTGGAATTTCCCGATCCCTCCATCAACTGGAATTTCCCGATCCCTCCATCAACTGGAATTTCCCGATCCCTCCATCAACTGGAATTTCCCGATCCCTCCATCAACTGGAATTTCCCGACCCCTCTATCAACTGGAATTTCCCGACCCCTCCATCAACTGGAATTTCCCGACCCCTCTATCAACTGGAATTTCCCGACCCCTCTATCAACTGGAATTTCCCGATCCCTCCATCAACTGGAATTTCCCGACCCCTCTATCAACTGGAATTTCCCGATCCCTCCATCAACTGGAATTTCCCGATCCCTCCATCAACTGGAATTTCCCGATCCCTCCATCAACTGGAATTTCCCGACCCCTCCATCAACTGGAATTTCCCGATCCCTCTATCAACTGGAATTTCCCGATCCCTCCATCAACTGGAATTTCCCGATCCCTCCATCATGGCACTCTATATATAATCTATATATAATAATCTATGTATAATAATCTATATATAATTTCCCGATCCCTCTTTCACGGCACTCGATATCCCATTCCCCCCAGACCTCACCGTAGCCATGTTGTATCAACCCCGGCACTGCGTGCTGTGATAACCCCCATATGGCCTACTGGATACGCGAAAACGCGCCATTGGCTACCCCAGTCCCCTGCCCCACCTCGCTATTCCCCCCCCCCCGCATCAGCCATCAAGCTGGCTGCGGTGAATAACACGCCACCTGGCAATCCCCTTTGTTATCCCCTGTCGCCTGTCCCCACGTTGGAATCATCCCTCACACACCGGAGATGGGAATTATCCCTCACACAGGGCGCCCTATCCCCACTTGCATGTGCACCCGCTCTATCGGTCGATCCAATCCACCCACTTGAGTGATGGGAGGAACCGATGACTCCAACCACTTGAGGGGCGACCGCATTCCCCACGCACTCCCAGCCGGCCACGGCAGGATGTGCCAGCGCGGATCCCTCTTACAATACCAATGGGGAAACCAGCGCAGCCTTGACACTACTGTAGTATAGTGACCGTAATACCAATGAGTCAAGCAGCGCAGGCCAGAAACAATGTACCCGCTTATCCCCACGCTCCTCTTGCTAGTTCGTCACACAATACATGTACCACAATACGCTTACTCCCACACATGGCTTACTCCCCGACAACTAATAAATCAATAATAAATCGCATACTCCCAATAAATAACAAATCAACTATAAATCGCTGACTCCGCAAGCATCACGTAGTGCCCACCCGCAACAGCATGTGACTATACCCCCCCATCTTTGTGCAACTAGCCCACTATACCCACTTTGTGGCTCGTCACTTCACCCATCATGCCATCAGCTTCGCCCTCAAGCAGGCTATCCCATCCACGGCAACCCCTCACCCACCGCAGCATGCGGCACAGTGGCGGTGCGTAGATCTCAGCCTTGCCCTCCTTGACAAACTGTAGCATGTGGGAGACGACTTTGTCCATGTAGGGCAGGTCACGGATGGGCTGGCCCACGGCACGGCGGCAGTGGGGGTTGGTGTCGTACGTTTTACAGTGATTGATGGATACAACAGCGTGTTCCAAACCGGGGGGTTAAGGAGACGGACACGACGTCATGTTTGCGGGGAGCGTCGGCAGTGATTGATTGAGGAAATGCTAGAAAGAAAATTATACATATATCATCACGAACAAGGGGCGTGCAAAGTTTCTTCTGCCCTTGCCTATTGTCAAATTGGAGCTTGGTCATTGTTTTCTACGAGGGGGAGGGGGGGACATTAGATGGGCTCACCGTGATTGCTGTTATTATTATTATTATTATTGTTATTATTATTATTATTATTACTATTAATATTATTACTACTACTTAGTAATTATATTACTACTACTACTACTACTACTACTACTACTACTACTACTACTACTACTACTACTACTACTACTACTACTACTACTACTACTACTACTACTACTACTATTACTACTTGTTCTTGCCAATATATATATATATATATATACTACATGCCAATATATACCGTAGTGGCCCTTATATGTGTACGCTGAATTATCGTACGAAGAGTTTTTGGAATTTTTGCTACGTGTACGTAGACTTTTGGGATTATTTTTTACAGTACGTAGGTATATTGTCAGGGTATATACTTAGGGTCCTCTACAGGTCTACCCTCTGGGTGGCACTAATATGTGTATTGGCTACCTGAAGGAGATATCTTGGGTTGTACGAGGCCGGAAGGAGGTTTTTTTTGGGCATGTACGAGGGCAATTCGTACATCATTAAGCGTACTGATAAGGGCCACTACGGTACACTACATGAATGCCACTGTGCTACAACTACAGGCAGTGTTTGTACCTAACATCACGTGGATCTTTTGGAAAGCCATGGTGGGGGCCTCTGTCGGGGTATGTGTGTGTGGGTAGGTGGGAGGCCCTGGTGGGGGACTCTCTTGGGGGAACCAGGTCGGGGGCCTGCACAACTTCAAATGCTAAGCATGGCGCAGCCAACATTATGTAGACGGAATTATCTACAGAAATGTTGTGTCCCGGAGACTAGCAACTGCTGGAGAGGAACTGACGTATTGAACAGCGCTATCACATAATGCCTGCATTCTGCCACACCGAAGTCCCAAAATAGCGGCGCTGAAACATGCAACTACGCCAAAAGGGTCTTGCAAAGGGCTGCTATAGCAATAAGAACAAACAGGAGGAGGATTCGCTGCGTCACTGAACGCACATGGCACTGGTTGCGTGCTTGCACGGCATGGTCCAGCTGAACACACCAGCCTGTTACCTCCCACCAAACATCCAATAGTACGCAATTTCAATGGGAAGGATACAAATCCGTCGTCATTCTCTCGGCATATCCTTTCGACCGCGGCAATGTGTCGTTGATGGAGCTCCGTTGCATGCGGGTTCATAAAAAGCGCGACTATTTTGTCGTAATTAATCTCCGTTCTAGAGCCCATGGTGCCTGTGGCAAGTGCTGAACCATCCCTGGTGTTCCACGAGGTCATGCCTGCCTCGCCTTGATGACCAGTAGTAGCACTTCCTCCCGCAGTCTTAGATAAGCGCCCGGGCAAAACTCGCGTATCCGTGGAATTCATTTTTGGCAGCGCAAGAAGGTTCCTCTACCAAAAGCCCACTAAATGAGTTAGCCCCGTGTGGTTTGCTGGCTGTATGGAAACTACCGTGGCTGCACGCAAGGCATGGCCGCGCATACAATGTATAGGCATCCGAAGGCGGCTTACATTCAGTGAAAACGCCGGCATATCCTTTAACTGGTCTGCTGTTTTGGGGGTACACAACACTAAGCCATTGCTGCTTGGGGCACAATATTGGCAAATTTACGTGCGCTGTTCTCCATTGCTGCACCCCAAATTAGACCAAATATAGAGACATCGACCAGTGTTTGGATGAACGGGTAGAATAGCGTACGAACTACGAGTACATTGGAGCCTGGAGTGGTGACGTATGGAGAAAAGACTGAATTGACCGTATCGATTTATAGTGATAACAGTACAGGCTGGTTAGGCTATAGTGACCCTTTTAGTGTCAGCATGATTTCCTGGACTATAGTGACCGAATCTCGAGATTCTGAAAACACATCTCCTAGGCAGTTTTTCCGGTGAAATGGGTGTTAGTTTATTTCCATATAACAGTTAAGGTGACCCAGGTATGCCAAAAATAGCCTGAAATGCCTAGTTTTGCCTAAATTGGGGTGCCCGCATTAATAAGGCGCGCCCTGCGACCAAGGTAGCCATTGTACTGTAGATATATCGTCATCCGGCATACGTGTAAAGCGGACCTGGTTCATGCCCATGAGTGCATGGCGGAAGACTTCCAGGGGGCTGGGGGTGTCATTGTTAGGGCCCGGGTCCCATACTTTGTGTTGTTCCGTCGCCAGGAGCCAGTAACGACGCATAGCCAGGTTCCAAGAGGAGATAAACCGGCGGACCACGGCACCTCTCGTGTACGCGGCACGTAACGTGAATACGGTCTCGTTGCGAACTTGCCATATGGTGTGAAGCATCGTCGTGCGTAGCCATATCCATGCCATCTGGTTGGCTGTGAGGCTCGCGTCCCGTAATCCCGTGATGCCGAAAATAACCGTAGATAGTGTGACGGTGGTGGGGGGAGCTGTAATAGCCATCCACTTGGCCCATATACCCAGCAGCCATTGCCAAACCCCGGCGAGTTGGCGGCAGTCCAGAAATCTGTGCTCAATTGTTTCATCTGGAAAGTTGCATAAGCACGCCGCCGCGTGGGAGTACCGGTGGTGCAATTGGGAATTGACCCCGATGGCCCGATGCATAAGCAGGTGCTGGACGTCGGTGGCCCGTTTGTCAACCAATGGGTGATCAACTGCCAAGGTAATGTTCTTGATCCAGGTGTAGCCCGGCCACTCGGGGTGCCAGCGGAGGCGACCCGGGTGCATCCTATGATTTTTATGTAGAAGTAGCCGGTATCCCCAGTCTGCCGTGTACTCGAAAAGGCACTTCGTCATGGGGGTGCCGCCAGATGTGAGGACCCACCCAAATTCTAGCGGGTCTAGAGCAAGCGTGTCCAGTCGCCCTTTGCCAACATGTAGCCATGTGGTGTCGCGTATCACTGTGGTGGGGTCCAAGGGTAACATGCACGCCTGTGACAGTGACCACGGGACCACTCGAATGCGGTGACATTGAAATGCTGGAATGTAGGCGTACGATGTAATCAATTTGCCGAGAAGTCCTTGACCGTCGGGTGTCTCCTGGAGCAATTGTATGGTAACGCCCGTCGACGCGACCGCAACGATGCAGCCCTTATGTATGGGCGTGTCGCGATCCGGGTAATAGCTCACCCATTCCCCGACTTGTAGGGGTTTGCGTGGGGTTGTCATGAGGGTATGCCATCCTGCGGGAATTGCTTGTAGAAGGTTGTCCCAAGCTGGTCGGCTGGGCATGTTTGCGATCCACGCACTGATTTCCGTGTATGTTAGGAGGCGATATCGGTCACCGTCAGCCGCGTATAAATCGATGATTCGCGTAACCGGCGGGTTGGCCGTCAAAAAGCCCTCATATGGGTTGCGGCCGCTTAAAACACCAAACACATTATGCTCACTATCGCGCAGCAAATCATTGAAATATAATGGTTGGCGTGCCACCTCTTCCCGCGTGGTAGGGTGAGCAATTCTGTCCGGTTTTAGGTTCTTATAACCTTTCCACATACGTGCCCAGTACCATGATAAGCCTTTATACGAAGTGAGCGCACATGTAAGTATTGCTGCCCCCAAGTGCCATGATGTACCATTGTTGTGGGTATAGGTTGTGGCGAAAGCTTCTTGTGCCAACATACAACCAGGGTGTGCGTTTACGCCTATGAAAGCGGTTAGGATCTGTTTGGTGTACACTGACCATAAGCGCCACTCCATATTATGTAAGCCCAAGCCTCCTTGAACCCATGGCATATAGGACATGTCCCGATCGATCCATCCCGGCACCGTGTGTGTTATGATACCCTGCTGTTTCCAAACAAAATTGCTGCCGATTCGTTGGATGATCTTGGTGGTGTACTCGTTAGGTGGGTGACCTTGGCAGTAGTAGAGCACTTTGGAGAATAACATTTGGTTGGTGATGAGGACCCTGCCCCGTAGGCTGAGACGGGGAACCGCTGCCCATCTTGATGCCGCTTGGAGCATGCCTGTGAGTTTGCCACTGTGTGTTGTGTTGTCATACAAAAAGGTGGGGTGTTCAGCAAGACGTCCATCCATAGTGCAACCGATAGGGCAGTTGTGTAATAGGTGGTGACCGTCTGGCTGGACCCATGTCACAGGCAGATTAGGGAGTGATAAGCGGGGGGAGGATCCTCTCCCGATGTGCAGCCCCGTGGACTTTTGCACGTTACACCGCTGTTGAGAGGCCATAGAGTATGTCGTGATATTCTCCATGATAGCATGCACATCGGTAGTGGAGGTGCAGACATTAGTGGTGTCATCAACATAAGCAGTTTGGAACAAACCTCGCGGTTTACCTTGGATGGGGAAGCCCCTGATCCTGTTGTCGCGAGCGTGCAAAAAGAACAGCCCGGCATGCGCAAGAAGAAACAGGAGCGGGGACATGCAGTCGCCTTGTGGGAGTGACCTAGAGCTAGTGCCTGTGCGTGAGAAGTGCCCGTTTAGGAGTAGGGTCCATGAGAGCGATTGAATCATACCGATGGTGACATGCGTGAAAGTGCCACCAAATCCGAAACCGCGCAATGTCTTCTCAAGGTAGTCCCAACACATGCGGTCAAAAGCTTTTTTGAAATCCCAGAATAGTATGATGCCGAGTATGTTGTGGCGCCACGCTTTTTCCACTATGTCCATAAGCATGGTAATGCTATCGTTTATGTGTAGGTTAGCGCGGAAGCCGACTTGTTCCGGACCGATTAGGTCGTCGAGTACTGTGTAAATGCGTAGTTGTAGTATTTTACTGATGATTTTGTACGCAACCGTGAGTAGTCGTATGGGACGGTAGTTTTGCCATTGAGTTTTAGACCCCTTTTTAAATATGAGGATTAGTGCGGTTTCTGCCCAGTTGCCAGGGACGATACCTGTGCGCCATACTTCGAGGACGCATTTGTAAAAGCCGGCAGAAAGGTCGGGCCAAAACTTCCTCCAAAATTCTACAGGGATGCCGTCCACTCCGGGTGCACTACCGAGTTTGATTTTGAGCATAGCAGCCTGTGTCTAAGCTTGTGTGGGTGTCTGATCTAGTTCTTGCTGCTGCGTGGTGGTGAGGCGCCGTGGTATCGCCTGAAGGACTTGGTGGATAGCTTGAGGTGCTTGAGGGTGCGGTTTACTTCGGAATAGCTTCGTAAAATATTGATGACCGCTGTTTAGTATGGAATGGGTGTCGGTGTGGATGCCCTGGTCGTCGTGAATTTCAGTTATCAGCGTGTGTGTTCCGGCGTTGCTTCGGGAGGAGTGCAAAATATTCTTTATTCATTTTTTCCCCCGTTGTGTGCCACCAAAGGTTTTCCGCATCTATGGCGTTAGCGTGTCTTTCGTATCGTAGTTTGTCCAAGGCTAGCTGGGCTTGTTGCATTTTCGCCATGTCATAAGTAGTGAGTGTTTGCTTAAGTTGTAGACGATTGACAATACGTTCGTAACATCGGTATTTCGGGGAAATGGGTATATTTTATTAGCCAATTATGGACCAAAGAGGTGAGAGGGGAAATGAGTATCAGCGAATCCTAATGAAGGTGGGCACACACACGTGTGGCGGTGACAGGTGAAAGGCTAATAGGGCGCGTTATTAGACCAGGGAAGCCATTGGACCTGAGTAATGTCGCCATGAGGCATACTGGTGAATACCTGATTACGGCCCAGTAGATCATGAAAAAGCTGGAGCGGGCTGGGCTTGTCGTTATTGGGCCCTGGGTCCCACACCCTGTGTTGTTCCTGAGCTAACAGCCAGTAGCGGCGCATAGCCGCATTCCATAGGTATATAAAGCGCCGGACTACGCCGCCGCGGGTATACTCCTCGCGGACCTTAAAGACGGTCTCGTTGCGTATGGTCCATATCGCGTATAGCATAGTAGTGCGTAGCCATATCCATTCTGCTTGGGAAACTGAAAGCTCGGTCCCTGGTGTGCCAGCAATACCGAAAATGATGGTACGCACGCTGATTGGGAGAGTGGGTGGCGATGCCGTCCATGCGGCCCAGATGTTAATGAGCCACGTCCAAACCCCAGGGAGATTACAATAAAGAAACCTGTGCTCAATGGTTTCACTAGGGTGCGTGCACAGGCATGATGCATCATGACCAAAACGCTCGTGGAGCGTAGCACAGACCCCTATCGCCCTATGCATCAAAAGGTGTTGTACATCAGTGGCCCTGCGGTCCACGAGAGGGTGGTCTACCGCCAGGGTAATCATCTTAACCCAAGTGTAGCCCGGCCAATGTATTCCCCAGCGGGCTCGGCCCGGATGGGGCTGATGGTACGTATGCAACAAGATATCATAACCCCAATCTGCGGTGTACTCAAAGATACATTTGCTGGTTCTGATGTCCCCCTTGGTTAAGACCCATCCAAATTCAACCGGGTCCAGATGTAGTAGATCGAGCCGTGTGTTGCCCACGTGTAGCCATGTAGTGCTCTCAACCGGGGATAATGGGTCCGGCTGGATCATGCAAGATCTTGGCACAGACCATGGGACTACGCGTATGCGGTGACACTGGGAAGCTGGCGTGTACGCATATAAGGTGGATAGTTGATACAGACACCCATTGTGGCCAGAAATAGCGTCCAGCAGCTGTAGTTGGAGCCCCTCATGTGGCAGAACCGTCACGACTAAACCCTTGCACGCAGGCGTGACTCCGTCGGCGTAGAAGCTAACCCAGTCGCCGGTTATAATTGGCTTGCGTGGGGCAGTCATCAATGCATGCCACGCAGCTGGTATCGCACTTATAAGAGTTTGCCACGCTTGCAGGGAGGGCATGTGGGAGACCCAAGTGCTGACCTCGTCGTAGCTGAGCCGTCGATACGCAGCGCCGTGCCCCAGGTAGAGGTCCAGCACCCTGATGAATCGGCGGTGACGCGCGCAGAAGGCCATCATACGGGTTGTGTCCGTGGAGAGTGCCGAGGGGCTTGTTAGTAGCGTCTGTGATTAAGTCATTAAAAAAGAGTGGCTGCCGTGCCACCTCCTCCCTAGTAGTAGGAAAGACTAGGCGACCCGGCTTGAGCTTATTGTAACCTGTCCATATGCGCTGCCAGTACCATGGGAGTCCTTTGTACGAAATCAAGGGTGCTGCCCAGTATGCCCGCCCCCAGTTGCCACGAGGTGCCACTAGCATGGGTGGAAAGAGAGGCTAGCGTTTCACGTGCAAGCATGCAGCCAGGGTGTGTGTTAACTCCCATAAAAGCGGATATCACTTGTTTAGCATACAGCGACCACAGACGCCATTGTATGTTGTGGAGCCCGAGGCCCCCGTGCACCCATGACATGAAGGACATCTCTCTGCTGATCCATCCGTGGACCGTGTGGGAGATTAAGCCTTTCTGTTTCCAGACAAAATTGCTGCCAAGGCGTTGGATGAGCTGTGTGGTGGCATCATTGGGTGGGTGTGCTTGGCAATAATACAAGACCTTAGAGAACAACAGTTGGTTGACGATCAGGGTTCGCCCTCGTAGGCTCATGCGGTGGACGGCCCCCCAGCGCCCTGCGGTAAGGAGGACACCTGCAAGCTTGCCCACGTGGTAACATCGGTATTCATGGCCTTTCTGTTGTCTAAGCTCAGCAGTGTATTTCTTAGAAAGTTGCAGTACATGTTGTAGGCCGGCTTGCATCCATCGGCAATGATCCTAGGCAGTTTTTCATGACGGATGCAACTGCTGAAGGGGCTGTCAGAAAAAATTATATCTACTAGTAGTTGTAGCAGCTTTGACTCAACAAATCAGATTTCTGCAAGGAACATACGGATTTCTACCTGACAAGCCGGTATATTTTGCGGCCGCCCTCTCAGCAGTTGAATCTGGCATGAAAAACTGCTTGGCAAAAGTGGTCTCGGATCCTTGAGATTCCAAGTAGATTGTTCAGGAAGTCAAGTTATGTCCAGCTTTAGTTCATTGGCTGTAACTGCCAGCTATATCCTTACTTTGTGAATAACTGCCAGATTCATGGGAATCTTGTCCTTGTCCCGCAGGAACTTATTTCTTATTTCTTATTTCTGATTTGATGAATATTTTTCCAGATTTTTTTGACCTGCCACACTATTGGCTGGAGCTGTGGGCTTGTCTCCATGTTAACTTAAGCAGGGGAAGCACAATATGCTTGTTTAGCCCTAGTTTGGTCAGCAAAAGTGGCATTTTCTCAACGTAGATGTTTTAAAAATATTTTCCCATGAATTTTGATATATTTTGCGGTATTTTTGGAAAAGTATTTCAAAAGTTAAGGCCACCTGACACAATTTTGACCCTTTTGGCCTAACCAGCCTGTATCATTCCCTGCTTATACTACAGTACTGTAGGCCCAGTATCTTTCAGTTTATCAGTAGACCTGCCTTGGCAATGCAAGGAGCCCTTGGGCCCTTGGCTTAAAGCTTGGCTGCCAGCAGAAACCAGAACTGCAATGAATGCAAACTGCAAGGTGAAAAGTCTGGTTCAGCCGCTGGGTTCATGCCGAAGCCAACTAGGAGTCTAGGACGTGTCAGGTCAAGTATCCTCCTTCCATTTAAAAGCCTATGCTGAATACGACGGTCATGGAGTGCATTCCTGCGTCCAACGAGGCGCGTATGCTGATGTGCGGAAGTTGCTATCGCTGCCTTCCCTTGCCTCGTGGAAAACGGCAGCGCGCGCCCTGACAGACTACTGCCACCGCAAACGCCATAGCCTTCTCTGTAAATTCCAGGTCAAAACTGTAGCAGGATGACGGCAGCAGAAACTGCCGCGGAAAGTAGATCACGGTGACGAGGATTTTATCGCAGTGTGCGAAAGTTGATCGGATCAAATATTAGCACACAAAGGAGCGATGCGGATAATGATTACTGATATGAACATATATATTTTTAAATCTCTAGCGTATAGATAGTCGTATCGTGTCTTGTAGTGCTTTCGTCGGACAAGATGCAGTTTACTGTTTAAGACACCCTAGTCGCTTGTTACAATATGTCGATTCCTCCGTGGCGTCCACCTCGTTCGATTGTATTTTGGGGGGACGGCTTACTACCTTTGAGTAGGGCTGGCGATGCCGATGACGCTACCTTGGCTTCAACAAGTCATTTGGACGCTTTAGCGCGTAGCGGGTGCAGTGGCTCATTAGCCCTCCGCGAGGAAAGGCTGAAGTGTAGCGGCAATGCCAGGGAGGACGAACG
Organism: Mesostigma viride; assembly: GCA_009746045.1. Taxonomy (NCBI): domain Eukaryota; kingdom Viridiplantae; phylum Streptophyta; class Mesostigmatophyceae; order Mesostigmatales; family Mesostigmataceae; genus Mesostigma; species Mesostigma viride. The sequence goes on from RPFO01000213.1 coordinate 11,293,960, forward strand.
CGTGGCAAAAGAGCTTACGCAAATTCTTGGCGTGTATGGGAGAGAGACCACCGACTCGGCTGGACGAGCACAGCTGAAGTCCATATCCGAAAGATTCAAAGGCATGCGCGCGATTCTGGCCACCAATTCACCTGCGGCAGCCTGCGTGGCCATGTCGGCTGGTCTAGCCGTCTCGCAATTGGACCTTGAGTCCCCAATCAACTGTCTAAACGAGGACATCGTGCCGTATTTTTCTGTATCCTCCAAGATGGTCATCAGCGCGTACGCCGGGCAACCGGGAGGCCACGAGTCGGACGGAGAAACCAAGACAGAGGCATCCGGTCTCCCAAACCCTGCGCACTTCGCGTCCCGAGCTCTTCGTTTGCTAGGCCTCCAGCCCCGTGACGGGGGCTGTGCGTGCCCCCCTTTTTCCCCCGCCTCAGCCGACCTCGACCTTTTTGACCTCATGATCGTCCACATCAACGTGTCCAGCCTGCTCTGCCGCCACGCGATGGCCAGGAACGACAGCGGCGCGGCGCTCGCGGACGCCTCCTGCAACCGCTCCTGCCACCACGCGCGCCAGATGGCGATCTCGTGGTTGGACCGGGTGGCCGGGATTCTGGCCCCCCACTACATGCAGGCGCCAGAGGGGGCCTCAGCAGGTGCCCAGGGGCCACCACACGGTGAGCAAATGGATGTGGGCGGTCTACCCGGGGACTCGTCCATTCCCTGTCCGTTGCTATCTGTCCTTTTGTTTGGGTACGGGACTCTGTACTCCTCAGCGGACGAGCAAGACCTTGCTGCTAGGGGCATGGGTGGGGCTACTCTCCCCTGTTCAGGGCCAGATGCGTCTCCAACAGGCACGCCGGCTGCGGTCCAATCAGAGGGCGCCGAGGCCCAGCAGCAGACTCTGTTGGCAAGGCCATTGCAGACCAGCCTGCGCAGCGCGTCAGACGTGAATTTCGTCCCCGGGGAGGTGCGGGGCCACCACCCGTTGCTCGCCGTCTACTGCTGCGAGGGACTCACGCGCCGTGACGATGTGCGTGCGCTGGGGGAGGAGGCGGCGTGGAGGACAGGTGGCAATGGGACCATCCTGGCCGATCATTTCCTCGCTGAGCTCGCGTTCAAGATGGACAAGGCGCCCAAGTATGGAGCTTGAGCTTTGGGAAAATTTGAAGTGAGACAGCTATTCCTGGACGCATGGCCGGTCCAACGTCGTTTTACTTCACTAGAGTAGTTGTCTGAGAGGAAAGGCACGACGATCACTGAAGCCGCGTGGCTGTCTCTAGGAAGACCTGCATGGAGGGATGACAGCGAACACGAAGGGGGCTGACCGTGTGGTGGATGGATATGGAACGGGATAGCATAGTGAGGAATAAGGGGAAGGAACGACAGTGAATAAAAGGTTTATATATCTATGAAGTGATAAAATTAATGATAATTTTTTATTGAACATTACTGATTACTTCACCATTGTAGTACTAGTAATTTTGCAGACCTGTTTTTGCATGTCTTAGTGGTCATTCGATCGCCTCAGCGTCGCGCTAGCCAGCCGGCCAGATTTAGATTGGACTACTATGATCCGGATACAGATACTGTTCCTATCGATAATCATTTGTCATTAGGACTGCCTTCATTCGTGAGCCCGCTTGGTGACCCTGCTCTGCATAACAGATTTTGAAAACCCCTTTAATGGGATGTTATGTAATGCTTTCCAACCAAGCCCTTTACAGTGTGGATCTACATAGGGTCAAGTTGTGGGATCAAGCATAGAGTAGGGATAGTAGGGGCCGTCGACCGCGTCCAATTTGCAGCTATGCAAAACCGCAGGCTTCCAATTCACACTCTTAGCTGCAGGAAGGGGCTGGCAGATTCAAATTTAGAGTCTTATAATTTTAAGTCTTATTATCAAGGAGACAACCAGCGCAGGCCAGAAATCGGGAGAATCCGGACCATGGTAGCTCGAGCCTGCCGTTATCTTGTCCGGCGCGTGTTCGAGTCGTTCAGGATGATGAATATGAATGGTGATGGAAATGTGTAGCCTTGAATTGAATTGAATTGATTTGTAACATAACTCCGTACGTTGGGAGTATATGTAGCACATAGCCCTTGAGAGGGGGCATATGGCCTATCATACATCCTAAGCTACTTCCTGCAAGGGTGTAGCCTTGTGCATTGAAATTATGGCTGGCTTACGTGTAGAGCGACTAGATGACCTAGACGGTGGGGCCGGAAACATCTTGCTTGATCAGGGCGTGTGTTTCGAGCCGAGGCCGGTCCGAGTGTCTAGGGGTAAGCACCATTGCTGCGATCGCTCTCCCACCATTTACGAGGAAATACCCGCAAATGGGAAACCACTGAAAAGGTCTAGCTAGTCAGTCATTACGTTAGCCATGCCATGATTCCAAACGTCCAAGAACTGCACATGATGCAAAGGCAAAAATCCGGAGGACAGCACTTTCAAATGTGCGGCGGGAACCAAAAGCCCGCGTATGCCAGAAAACATCGTGTTGCAGCAGCGACGCGACGATGTGGACAACGAGTCACGTTCCAGGCTCGGAACGGCCGCAAAGGAGATCTGTCTCATTATTATTCAAGTCTTATTATGTAAAACCCACCATTTGGAACTGAAGCGATGCTAGATGCCGCAAGGCCCGCATTCAAAGAGCAACAGGTAGAGGATATGGGGGGCGTAGGCCTCTCAGTGATCTGGAAAATGATGCAGGACAAGGCCAAGTGGGCCCAGGTAGTAGAAGACAGGGTTGTGGGTGAACCCTGGGTATGCCCCTAAAAGCCCTCAGGCTCCGGGAAAAGCCTTAAGATACTCCTGGGCTATCGGGGGTTAGCAAGCAACCTAGCTACCCCCACACCCGTCATCATATGGCCGAGCCAGCAAACCCATCGCCCAGCGCCTCGCCCGAGCCCAAGAAACCCTGCCACGAACCCAAATGGCGAAAGTACCTACCAGATTACGAACGCTTTTCTTTCACCAACTGGCTGGAACAGTGACCAAAGACGAATGCGCCGAAATAGTGCGTTTCTTATCACAGGAACGCAAGCTCCATGGGGCCGTAGGGCCCATCCCCGCCGACGACCTGGAGAGGTTCCTTGCCAGGCCAGAGCTCAACCACCGCATCGCCATCATGTGCAGCTAGTACTTCCAGCTACCTATGAGCACAATTGTCGCCAGGATCCGCACCCCAGCCCAGCCTGCGCGGCCGACAGCCACATCGGCTTCCTCCCTCTGCAAGGATGACATCCGAGCAGTGCTGGAGGAGCACGTGACCTGGCCGTTGGCCGAGAAGCTGACCTCGCTGAACACGACGCTCAACACGGTGGAAGCCCGGGTCTCCAACGTGGAAACCAAGGTCGTCCACAAGCTACAACCCCAGTTCACGGCGCTACACACCGCGGCGCAGGCTTCGGAAACGCATGCTGCACTTGTCTCTCGCCTTAACCAGGTGGAGGGCAAGTGTGGCGTGCTCCTGAAGAAGCTTGAGGCCATCACCGCCCACACCGAGGCCCTGGCCACACAGGTCCCCAAGATAGCGGAGCAGACGGCCACCATTGCATCCCAGCCACCCCAGCAGGATGCTGGCGACCTCCCGCCGCTCTCCTACGCGGACCTGCTGCGGTCAGCGACCGCCTCCACCACCGACGCCATCGCCACAAAGCTCCAGGAGCTGGAGGACCACCGCCAGACCCAGCAACGGGAGGTCACCGACCGCGCTCGCCGCGAGTGCCGAGTGGTGCTACGTCGCTTCCCCCAGAAGCCAGGTACGTGAGACGTCAACCTCTCTTGCTGACGAGCTCAAGAACCAGCTTCTTACCCTCATGGGCCTGGTAGGTGAGGTAGAACTGCGTGGGTGCCACCGCCTTCCCCACTCACGGGACAAGGCGGCTCCCCCACCAGTCCTACTCACCTTCCCCTCCCCTGAGGATAAGCAGCGGTTCCTCTCTCGTTGCAAGCGGTTGCACGACCTCACCTGGACGCTGGATGACGACCTCACCCCCGCTCAGCAACAGCAGCGACGCGACCTGTGGCCGGAATACCTCCGCCATAAGCAGGACCCCCAGAAGCCCAAGGTGTACTGGAGGGGCGGGGACCTGATGATCAACCACAAGATGTGGACGCCCCCAGCGGGCTAGAATAGCAATAGCCCTAGCTTGTAACCATTGGCGTCACTGCCGCTAAGGCAGCCATGCCTAGAATGTTGCCTAGCTGTGCCAACACACCTAGTCACGTGCCGCCAACGCACGGTACACAACCAGCCATAGCCTTAGCCTAGTCCTAGTACAGCCATGCTACGCCCTGGCTATGTTCAGATTACTTGCCCACGCTCCTTGCTATGATATGCTCACATGGGTCTTATTGCACCCACAGTTTGCCGGATCGTTATAGCCTGTCCTTTTAGCTAGCCGCGCCCGATTGCAGCTGTGGCATGCCTTTGGCATGAAGGAGACTGGGGGTCTCTGCCCTTTCTCCTGTAGTGCACACACAGGGATTAAAAGCACTTCGGTGCTCCGTGACTCCCCAACGGGAGCACGAGTTTAATTAATTAATTAATTAATATGGCCGAGCGTACAGTCGTCTTGGATCTAGTCCGAATGACGCGGAGTTGCTATCTGCGACTCGATCCAGACCTGGGCGAGTGAGTCGCGCCACTTGCCCTCGCGGGTGAAGTATTTGCGTAGAAAAACTTACCTCATTGGGTGCTCCGTGGCATGCCTTCAGTGCAGGTTCACGCACTTACTTAGACTTTCTAAGTAGAAGACAATGACCCCCCCTGTGGCGAAGAAGCGTATAATTGCACCTATTAAATTAAATTAAATTAAATTATAACATGCCTCCGTTGGGAGATCATGTAGCACATAATATTCCTTGATGATCACCATGGCAGGCAACGAATTCCGGCCACGAGGTAGCCATGGCTGTCGGAGCTCATAACTTTCACGTTTGAGCACCGAATTTAGCCGTGAATATCACAATCGCTTCGTCTTTCTAAGACGCACATGCTGATATAATTTTCCGACGCTATTACGCAATATATGGCGAATAAACGCGCCTCGACGCAACGCAGCCTGGCGGCTGCGCTCGGCAATGAAAATACGTCTGCAGCTCAGGCTGCAGCTCCGCCATCAGGTCCGGCAGGCAGCGGTGACACTAGTCGTGCACTGGTGGTCGTCCAGCAACCTCCCGGGCTTAACGCCTCGCCATCTGCATCGCCTGACCCCAAGCGCACCCGCTCAGCCGACAAAACAGGAGGGTCCTCCCGCCCCTCAGAACCGAGCTTTCGGCAACTGCCTTTCATGGTCACTGATTACGACTGGACCAACCCGTCTCCGACCGATGCTATGAGATGCATCTTCTTCGGGGACTACGCTTCGCTTTACGACCTGTGCCTCCATCTCCACGAGAACAATCGCCTCATCCTCCCGGACGGCCGCCTCTGGCGACACCTCACCCTGCTGCTGCCCGGGTGCAAGCGCCCCGAACTCCAGCACGCCATCCTCAACTCCCTTCTCAAGCGCTCCGACGGCGAGATCTGGGCTCCTTCCATCTCCGCCCCCACACTCCGTTCCATCCTGACGGAAGCCTTCCAGCAGCACGTGACCCCCCTTGCTGCCGACATTTCAGCAATCGGCGGCACGCTGACTGCTGAACTTCCTCACATTTCCACCGCCGCCGCCTCCACCTCCACCGCCGTTTCCGCCTTCACTGCCGACATCAAAGCCCAGCTCCTCGACCTCGACCAACGCCTTCAAGCCACCGCCACCGCCCTTGAGAGCTTGCATGACACCGCCGGCCTCACCGCCCAAGCGGTGCAGGAAATCGCTGCCCAGCCGGCACCTGCTGGCCCGGCCAGTGATGTTCCCTCCACCTGGGCGGACTTGCTTAAGCATCACACCACCTCCACCACCTCCACCATCGCGGCACAACTCAAGCAACAAGCCCTCGACCTTCGCGAGGCGGCCGAGCTCGACAAGCGCAGCCACAATGTCATCGTCAAGCACTTCGACCAGCCGGCAGGTGAGACCTCCACGAGTCTCCTTGAGGCAGTTAAGCGCGCCATTCTTGCCCCCATGTTACTCACTGGTGAGCTGGACATGTCGGTTGTCCGCCTCCCCCGCGCGCGGGGGAAGGCTGGCCCGGCACCCGTGCTCCTCACCTTTAAGTACATGACGGACAAGCTGGCGTTCCTTAAATGCCGCAAGAAGCTCTCGGAGACTCGCTTCACGCTGGACGACGACTTGACCTTGGCCCAGCAACAGCGGCGACGCGAGCTATGGCCGACCTACCTTCAGCTCCGGCAGCGTGCAGGGGGGAAGCCGGTATACTGGAGGGGGGCGGTCATCCACGTTGACCACAAGCCCTGGCAGGCCCCTCCTGCCACTCCAGGCTAGGGAATATACCAGTAGTGTAGATTAGATAGGCTTAGCCTTGCAAGTGGCCCACGCGCATGTGCGCCCATAATGGCCCCCATGGATGATGCTTTCAGTATCTAGCCGCGCCCAGCCTACAATGGGACCTCCCATGGATGATGCATTAAGAATTTAGCCATGCGATGCCTATGCAGGGAGTTACTCTCTGCTGAGATGCCATGTGTACACCAGCTATAGCCTAGCCACATACCCTCCACCCCATATGTCATGCAGGCCTTCTAGGCCCTCTCCTCAAGCCCCCCCTGGGTGCCTGTGCTTGTTAAGGAGGCATGAACCATCATGGCGGTGCAGGTGCACCTTGTGCACCCAGAGCAGGTGACAGTTGTACATCCTCCACCTGCAGGTTGTAGCCCTGATTGTATTACAAACCCATAGATGCCCCTTTCTCAGGGCTATGTGTTACATATGCTCCCAACGGAGCTATGATTTTAATTAATTAATTAATTCCTTGATGGGTGGATTGCACCTATTAATTAATTAGGAACACAACTCCGTTGGGAGTATATGTAGCACATAGCCCAGAGAAGGGGCATATGGCCTATAATACATTCTAAGCTACGTACTTCCTGCAAGGGTGGGAATGTAAACGACACTTGCTCTACTAGGTGCCCCAGGGCACCTGCAGCCCCATGATCTTTCAAGCTATGCCCAGCTAAGGGGGAGCCTGTCATGGGGGGGAAGATCAGCATAGTTGTACAAAAGCTAGAGCGTGGCATCTCAGCAGAGAGCAGCTCTCTGCATGGGCACACCATAACTAAATAAAGCTAGGCATCATCTGGAGTGCATGTGGCACATCATAGGCACACAGTCATAGTGCCCCCCTCAAGCTTCTTATGCGGCTCATCCTGAACCGCCTGCGCACGGCCCTGGACGGTCACCTCAGCGAGACTCAGCACGGCTTCCGTTCAGGTCGCAACACAGTACAGGCGCTCTTCGCTACTCGCCGACTGGTGGAGGAACTGCAACGCCTTCAGCCTGGTGAGTCCCCTTTGCACCTTGTGCTGGTGGACTTCATCAAAGCCTTCGATTCGGTTTTCTGGCCTGCGCTTTGCATGGGACATCCTCGAGTTGTTCCGGATCCCCCGCCCCCTGATTGCTGTCATCCGCAACCTGTATATATTAAAAATATAATTACTTACAGCAGAGTGAAATCACTCAAACCAAAGCAAACGCCCAGCTATAAACCTATATACAGAGCCATGTCAAAGCTCTATACTACGATAAGACCAATGGAAACGCCTAACGGGAGGAACCTAATAGCCCTGCTGCACCGCAAAATCAGCCCGCGTACGGCGGAGCATGATGTCAGCCATGGCCCGAGTCAGCGCCACCGACAAGCGCTGACGCCAATATGACGTCCAGGTCCGCGCCGACCATGGGGCCCGCTGGCCCTCCAGGTCCAGCCGGTCCTCCCGGAGCCGGCAACACTCCTTGAAGAAGGCGGAGGTCAGGGGCCCCATGGCCCCAAACTCCTCCAGGACAAAGGGCACCACACGATGGTGCCCGACGTCGCCGTAGGCCAGGAGCTTGGCCCGCTCCGCCCGGTCCGCCGTGTAACCTGCCGTGAGGGAGGCCCCAGCCACGTGGCTAAGAGCCAAGGGCCGCGCCACCGAAACGTCAATAAGCAGATGCCGGCCACCCCCCTCAAAGTCCAGCACCACGATGTCAGGCCGGTGGTTGGGGGAATAGAAGGCAGCGCCATCCGCATCCTCGGACCGGATGTTCGCGTGGGGGAAAACCGACCGGATCATGGCGAGCACCCGCCGTCAGGAGGACAGTGTGCAAATACAAATACCAATTCTGATTCTGTTGGCCCCCCATGCAGGCAAGGTAGTGAGTCCCCGTGGGATCCAGCGGCTGCCCACAGCTACCACAAGGCCGCCCGGCCGGAACAAGAGGCTGCGGGGCAAATAGCTGGTGCCGGAGCGCCACCGAGTAGTGGCTGGGAGCCAAGGCGAATGGGGGGGCCATGGGAAGAGCACGAAGGTACGCCGAGCCCACACTCCGCAAGGAAAGCGAGAACAGCCACGCACGTCCCTGAGCGTTGAGGTCCGCGAAAAGAGCAATCCAATCAGCCGTGTGCAGAATACCCGCGTAGGTTTTCTGGTGTTTATCGATGACGCGAGCAGGGAATGCGGCGGGAGATTGAACGGAGGCGACCGAGGGAGTGCCGCGAGGGAGGTGGCGCTGTACCGCCTGAGCGGCACGGACGGGAGAACAGGCCTGCTGGATCTCAGCAACCTGTATGAAGGGTCCACCACTTCGGTGCGCACTTCTTACGGGACCACGCCCCCATGCCCTTTACAGAAGGGTGTGTGGCAGGGCTGCGTGCTGTCGCCCTACCTGTTCATTATTGTGGTCGAATACGTAATGATTCAGGCGCGCAAGCGATTTGCCCGCATCGTGGGTAGGGAACCAGGGGTGCAGGTTGCTAACAAATTCTGGCATGGTGGTGCGGACACGGAAATTCGGCTCAGTGGCAGACATCATCTACGCAGACGACACCACCCTCTTTGAGGACACTGAGCGCGTGCAGACATGGCTTGACTGCCTGGCTATCGAGGCCCGTGCAGTGGGGCTTGAGGTCAGCAAGAAGACAGAGGCCCTGGCGGTTGGGCTCACCAACTCACCGCCGCCCCTCTATCTCCTCGACGGCTCTCGAGTCCTGTATCGGGATCGCGTCAAGCTGCTGTCAGGGCAGCCTGCTCCCCAGCTGCGAGGTTGATGTGGACAATCGCATCTCCCTCGCCTGGCACGCTTTACGCCAGTACCGGGCCCTGTGGCGCAAGCCCCTGGGCAAGATCGAGAAACAGGACCTGTTCAAGGTCCTCGTCGTTCCTGTTCTCACGTATGGGGCCGAGACGTGGACCCTCACCGCCGACCTGGCCCGCAAGCTGGACGGCACGGTCACCAACATGCTGCGTTCCATTTTCAGAGTAGTAGGATATGCTGCTCATGTCCGTAATGAGGACCTGTACCAGGGCATGCCCTATATCACCAGCGACGCCTGCAGCTCGTAGGGCACCTAGCTCGCACCAACGAGGTAGACACCTCACGGGGCCCCCCCGCAGGACTGCGACCAGCCCAGCCTGGCTGGCACCTCCTGACGTGGGCCGGGCCCAGTGACGTTAGACGCCGCAAGGCCCGCACCTTCAAAGAACAGCTAGTAGAGGACATGGGGGGCCTAGGCCTCTCCGTGATTTGGAAGAAGATGATGGACAAGGCCAAGTGGGCCCAGGTCATAGAGGACAACGAGCCCCCCGGGGAAGCGCCCGCGTGTGCAATCCCGTGGGAGGCACGCCAGACAGCTCCCCTAGGGCAGCGTGCGGCTGTCTAGATAGATGTTGTAGTTAGAATGCTGTTAGATCGATGTAGTATGTAGCTGATGTAGATAGATTATACCGGTAGGACTGTTTGCACCCATCCATGGATCCATCCATCGGGGTTAATGCTCCGTGACTCCCCAACGGGAGCACGAGTCTTATTAATTAATTAAATAATAGGCACACATGTACATGGCTAAATAATGCTCGTGAATCAGCTGGTATATAGTGCCTGTAGGAGGCGTACATGTACATGGCCACGGTCTATCTGTTCTACACTACTATACTGCTGTATTCCCCTAAGCTGCATGGGGCGTCTGGAGTCGCTGGGGCCGCGGGGGTCGAGCATTCCAGGGCTTGTGGCCGCCCCCTTCCAGTACACCGGCTGCCCCGCCTTGGTCTCCGGAGCTGGAGGTAGGTCGGCCATATAGCTCCCGTACGTCGCCGTTGTTGCTGCGCCAGGCAGGGTCAAGTCGTCGTCAAGGGTGAAGTGAGTCTTCTCGAGCTGCTTGCGGCGTCTGAAAAAAGAAATCTTGTCCGCCGGTGAGAAGGAGCGGGGGCGCCCCTGCCTTACCCCGCGCGCGGGGGAGGCGGTGGGCGACCAGCTCGATCTCACCATTAATTAAGGCCCATGCGTGCAAGGATTTTGCTCTCAAACGCACGCGTAAGCTTCTCGGAATTCTCACCTTCCTCCATGTCGAAGTTCTTGGACGATGACGTTGAGGCTGCGCTTGGCGAGCTCGGCCTCCTCGCGGAGGTCAAGCGTCTGCCGCTGGAGCTGGGCTGCGACGACGGAGGTCAGTGGTGGAGGTGGTGTGCTGATTAAGCATGTCCGCCCAGGTCGGGATGGGAGGAGCATTGCCGGCCAGGCCAGCAGGGGCTGGCTTGGCGGCAATGTCCTTCACCGCCGGGTTGGCAAATACGTGTACGGGGTATAGTACGCGGACCTAAAATACGCGTATTATACGCGGGGGGTGTAAAATACGCGGCGGTAAAATACACGACAGTTTTTGTGGTCCAATTGTCAGTCACCCAATTAGCACGCTCCTTGATGATGGTCATGCAGTTATTGCAACTGAAATTTGGTGTATATGCGTATTTATTAACATCTTCCATTTATGCCCTGCAATCCTATCTGATTATGATTTGTTAAATGCAGGGGGGAGCAGGCTGCAACGGGAATTGTAAGGAATCAATTAATTAATTAATTGTAAGGAAAGCCATCCACTATATAGTGCATGAGAGGACATAAGACACAACAACTAAGGACCTTGCTCTCAAGGATCCCACAACAAGCTCCATACACATACACACACATTCATTATTGACAAAATGCACAGCAGCAGAGGATATAAGACACGAGGACCTTGCTCTCCTTCTTCTTCACTAGAAGCTCGCCACGTACCCAACAACTTCCGAGAAGGAGGGGTGACGTGCCCTCCTTTGTACTGGATCATGCCGGCCACCATCTGCTTGAAAGAGGCGCTCATCTCAGCCGCATTGAAGCAATGCCGTTCTCGATAAAAAATTCGGCAGCCAGCAGCTGGACACCTCTCTCGTCGACGGGAACCAGCCATTTGGTGATGCTCAGCTGGCCTTTGTTGGGAACCTACGACAAGTCAGCCGGGGCAGCCCCTCCCATCTCCGCCATTGCCCTGTTCAAATTGTGATGCTTCTTGGCGTCTGACTTCTGCAACTTGTTGTTAGCAATCCTGAGTCTGAAACCTGCTCCGGATATTCGGTGGAATTTTGTCGCAGGGTAACATCCCTTCCCCTGCGATTCCGGCAAAGTGTGCACGGACTCGGAATACGCTGATTGCCCCCGCCCCGGCCCGTATGAGAACTTGTTGCAAAATGAGCAGAACTTATTCGACACAAACTGCGTTTTGTTACTAACAGCATCTGTGACTGCTTCTTTCTTCTCGAGAACGAAATCCCATTCAGGCCCTTTCTTCTTCATGGCTGCAAATCGAAAATGGCTGCACACTGTCGCACAGTCGCACTGGCCTCGTCGTCGCTGTATTGCATTACACCGTCAGTAGCACAGCTGGCATCAATTGCTGGCACACTGTTATCACTACATTATGTACCTGGTCGATCCTATAGCCATGTCTCCTACCGGCCAAACATTTTGCAAGGCTTGCGCTTTATATGAAAAGAACTGTACGCATCTACTTCTATAGTAGTAAAAATCTCAAATGTGCAGTGAACGCGCCGCGCCCATGCAGAACCTGGGCACCGCGCCAGTACCCGCTGCCCGCTGTTACCCCCGAAAAATTCTAAGTCCAAACCGCGTAGTCTGAAGTAAAGTACTTACGCGTATAATACGCGGAGGCCTAAAATATGCGTTATCCCGCATTTTTTCGCATCTGTACGGCGTATACTGACCAACCCGGCTTTACCGCCTGTGCGGTGAGGCCTGCTGTGGTGTTCTGCAGGACCTCGATAGCGATGGCATCAACATTTCCTTAAGACGCTGGTCGATGTCGCGTAGCTGGGCGGTGATGGAGTCGGTGGATCGAGGCGGAGGGGGGGGGGGGGGTGGAGGCGAGGAGGGTGGCGGTGGCGGTGGGGATGGTGGGGAGCTCAGCAGCCAGCGTGCGGCCCACAGCTGCCACATCTGCAGCAATGGGCGTCACGTGCTGTGAGAGGGCGTCGTGGAGGTGGTGGAGGAAGGTGGATTCGGTAATAATGGGGGCGGGGTGCAGGTCTGCAGGAGGTCCTCGGCTGAGCGCTTAATGAGGGTAAAGAGAGCTGCGAGCTGAAGGTTGGGGCGAGACTCAGCCGGCCAGGTTGGTCGAAGAAGGAGCGTCAGATACGCGGTGGGAAAACCGGCTGTCAGCTCAGTTGCGGAAAAAAGTGGGTTTTGGAGTTGAGTTGCTGGCACAGGGCCAGCAGCGAGGCGCGTGACCCGTAAAACACGAGCTCCAGTATCTTGATGGGTGGCATATCGAACTGAAAGGCAGGCCTGTTGACGTCGAAGGTGGTATAAAGAGCCGATCAACGTCAAAATCACGCTCAGACCAGCCAGGTTCGCCTGGGCAACTGCGCTTTGGGTCAGGCGATGCAGAGGGCGAGGAAAGCCCGGGAGGTATCTGGGCGACCACCAGTGCGCGACTAATGACTATAGTGTCACCACTGCCTTCCGGCCCTGATGGCGAAGCTGCAGCCGGAGGTGCAGACGTATTTTCATTGCCGAGCGCAGCCGTCAGGCTGCGTTGCGTCGATGGGCGTTTGCTCATCGTATATTGCGTAATAGCGTCGCAAAATTATATCAGCATGTGCGTCTTAGAATTAAGGGGACTCGCACGTCCAAAAGCCTGAAAAACTGACTTTAATGAATTTCAGTTCCAATGCACTCGGGAACCATCTAGTGATGATTGAGTACCATAAATATGATGTTTGGACATTCATGCCACCACTTGTTGGGGGTACTACGCCCAACCACGCACCGGTGGCGAGCTAAAAATAGAAAAAGACGCTATTTATGAGATATTTTGCCCAAGACAGACCACTTATCCAAATGACCTGCCCATACATTTCTGCAAAGTTCCCCCACTTTTTTAATTAAAAGCTGGGCTATTTACATGGCCAAAATGGTCACATTTGTTTGAGTTATTAATTTTCCCGCAAAATGGGTACTTTTTTGAGCCAAAAAAAATAAATCAAATCATTAACACATCAGATTGGGTCATCCATACATTTTAAATTCCACTGAGTGGGGGGAAACACAACCCCAAAGTTTGAGCTCATTCTGACAAGCGTAGCTCAAGTTATTGATTTTCCTGTGATGCCACCTGGGTAGACGCTAAAAGAGAATTGAGCTAGTGCTGAGCCAAAATGACATCTGTTTTGCTACCCTAGACACCCAAAAACATGCCCACTTTGATCACGGAGTGTGAGGAGGATGTCCGGAGCGTCATACGCCCCACCCCTCCATCGTCACAGCCAGCCTTGTGAGTCTACAAGGCTGGTAGGACGACACGCCTGAGCAGCATATGTCATGCCTATCTCAGGCTAATAATGTGTGATTTTGTGCCAACAACCAAGTTGTTCCACCCAACAACACATTAAAAACCCTCTTCCAAAATGCCCAACAAGCCGGACATGTGGAGGACCACACACGCAGTATATAAAGAGAAAATAAGCTGACTTTTTATCCAGCCAACCTGTGGCTAGCTGCTCTGGTTAGCATGACAAAGGCTATCATTTACTCAGTGGGAAAGGTGAAGAGACCATTGGAACAACCTACCTGACGCATGTGCCACCAAAGCATTGTGTCCCGCAAAATGCACACTGCCTCCTTTCTAACAAGCACGAGCCACTTTCTTTAGGAGACTGGTGCCAGCTCGTCAGTGTCTGGGGAAAATGATGCCGCTGCTTAGGAAGACCGCGTGAATTTCCTCGAACACAACTGTCTATAAAGCAAAAGAAATTTCAGAGAAGCATGGAAATAAAAGCATTACACCTTCCCGACAGGTTGTGGGCCACGCGCTGCAGCAAGCCAGCCACGTCACCGACGAACTTGCTAAAAAACATCCAGGAATCCAGCGATGCAGCGCCAGGACCCGCAACTTCATGGCTGCATCTGGCCGGAAAGAAGGCAAAAAGCTTACGCTCAACGAGCTAAGAAAGCAGGAAAGCGCTATCTTAGAACGTTTAATACAAGAACGTACCATAACGGGCATTTATTCGTGCCCAGGCGCACAAGAAAGGCCACCCTTTCATGGAGAGGTCGGGCGCGCATCGCGCAGGCCTAATGTTATCTTACCGCAAAATGACGGGAAAGGTAAAGATAGCAGCGGGAATTTTTACGGCTTTAGAAACATCATTAAACTAGCTTCCATTAGGACCATCAAAACTGGCAACAATCGACAATCACACCTGCAGGCATCAATTATACTTTATTCATCCCGACAGAAATTCAGGCCGGACCCCCCCTGCCGATGGTAAAGAAAAAGAGCCCGCGACATTATAGATCGCAACTATCCCACCATAAATTAGAATCAGTAACTAATTTTCTCCAAGAATCGAGCATTTTTTCTGCTTTCCGCGAGCCAGATTTGTCACGTTTCGTCTAAAAGCAGTCGCCATGGCCACTTCCGCAAGGGGTGCGCGCACCGTGCACCCACTTTTCATGGTACGGAGGGTACCGCGGAATTTTTTTGGCGCGGAAAATATTCGCCACGCCGAGTCCCCTTAAGACGAAGCGATTGTGATATTCACAGCTGAATTCGGTGCTCAAACGTGAAAGTTATGAGCTCCGCCGTCAGCCATGGCTACCTCGTGGAAACAGAGCTGGATGGAATGTTAATGGATGGAATGTGAATGGATTGCACCTATGGCCGGGAAAAATGCCAGGAGAGACCGCTAGGGTCAGGCTCCATCTAGATCAGTGTGAGCTAGTACGCCGTATTATACGCCGTATTATACGAAATACGCAATACGCCGAGGTTTGGCGTATTGCCGTACTAGAAATTTTGCTAGTAGTACGCCGTATTATACACGTATAATACACGTATTATACGAAATACGCAATACGCCGAGGTTTTGCCGTATTGCCGTATTGCCGTACTAGCTCACACTGATCTAGATAGACTGAATTGACCGGTAGGATTGCATCCATCCATGCATCCACGATCGCCAGGCGTTCAGACATAGTTGTCTCACTTCATCCATCCAGCGGGGTACATTAATACTCCGTGGCTCCCCAAATGTAAATGAAATGACATGACATGACATGACATGACATGACATGAAATGAAATGAAATGAAATGACATGACATGAAATGAAATGAAATGAAATGAAATGAAATGAAATGAAATGAAATGAAATGAAATGAAATGAAATGAAATGAAATGAAATGAAATGAAATGAAATGAAATGAAATGAAATGAAATGAAATGAAATGAAATGAAATGAAATGAAATGAAATGAAATGAAATGAAATGAAATGAAATGAAATGAAATGAAATGAAATGAAATGAAATGAAATGAAATGAAATGAAATGAAATGAAATGAAATGAAATGAAATGAAATGAAATGAAATGAAATGAAATGAAATGAAATGAAATGAAATGAAATGAAATGAAATGAAATGAAATGAAATGAAATGAAATGAAATGAAATGAAATGAAATGAAAGGCCTCCCTACGTTCACCACACCACTCTAAGTACGGTGTGAAAATGGAAAACAAAGCACATGTCTCAAGGCGCCGCGCCCCCCTCAAACAAGGGCGGGCACGGTTGCCAGTAGGCACTAGTACCGGCGCACCGCCGGTCCCTTTTCTCTCTCTAGTCCTAAGTAACAACAAGCACCTAACATGGTGTAGGTGACGTACGGTAGAGCTACGCTACAGGCGGCAGATCGGCCCCCTTTGAGCCCGCCGCAACATAACTATAAAATGAGCAGATAGCTCAGAAAATAGGTGCTGAAGCTAAGGTCCATTGGAGTGCCTTCCTACCAGAGAAACAAGTTTATTACAATAAGTGTGTGCAGGCTTTAACAGTTGAGCCTAGCCACACCCTCAAAATCATTGTACAAGTCATTGTCAAGTTAGGCCAGTCCACCATGCTGGGGCCCAGCACATGCCCCCTTGGTCCAATCTTGTCCCACATCACCATCTCTGGCCACCCAGGCCGTTTCCAGCCCTGGTGGTAGGAACGCAACCACTTGGAATGCTGGGCTCTTGTTGGCATGATGATGCCCTCCTTCCCGCCCCCGTGTGGCCGCTACGGTCTCCCGGCGGACGCAGGGCGGAGCCACATGCGTTCCCCTTCCTAGAGGGGCGCATCCCAGTGCTGCCGCTTTAGGACTTATGCCACCTGGGAACGTCTCCAGCTCACCCAACCACCATCACCAGCCCACCGGCAAAGCCGCTGGGATTTCCCGAGGGTAGAGCCACTGCCACTGGCTCCATTACCCCCCATCGTGGTGATAATGATGGCTGCGGACCTCCTAGCGCCAAGGCTCACCATCGCCATGGTGTCACGAGCCTTGGCGCAGCCGCAGCCGAGTGGAGCTTTATTATGGTATATAATGCATTTTCTTAAAACAAAGCCGGACCGCACTGCCGGGTTCCACACGCGCCCCCCGCGAGGGGAAAATTTTTTTCCAGGCTTGCCAAGCGCTGTAGAGTTTCTTAACCAGATTTTTTGTAAGTGCGCATGAATACCCACGGTTTTCCGCAGCTTCCCACCTCTCCCTTATCGCCAAGGGCAGAAGGGGCCTGCTCGCCGGAGCGCCGAGAGGGTACAGAGTGCCTGCCGACCTACCCATGCCGACAGGACCCCCCCCCGACCCACGGCAGCCGCTGCCTTTGCTGAAAAACTGGGCAATTATGAAGAGCGCGCTCCTCCCACCAAGATTCGCTCCAGCCCCGCATCCTCCCCGAAACTCCCGTCTGGCCACAGGCCGAAAGATCGGGTCCGCTGTCAGGCTCCTGGTAGTTATGGGCTACCCTGGCACCCCACGCTAGCCATCTCCACGTTTAAGGCAGATTCGCCTCCACCTGTGATTCTTTCCACCGTAGCCGCTGGCCCTGGCCTGTATGGCTCCTTCCCTGACGTTGTCCGACTAAAAACGCAGCTTCCCCAGTGTCAGGAAGCTGCTTGCCGCACCCAGGGGTAGAGGGGAATCGTCAGTGGGCCCAGCGCCGGAAATCACACCCTTTTACTCAAATCGTAGAGCCCCCACCCAACAACCATTACCGTGGCCTGTAACGGTAGGTGGCGATCATAAAGACTTTTATTCCAGGCCTCTCCACGCCCGGAGAGGCCGATGGCATCGTCTTACATTCAGCGCAGCCGCCATAGCGGCCAGCCGACCTTGCCAGCAAATGCTGGGATCAAGTTGCGAAGCTGCAAAAAGGCCTCCCTACGTTCACCACACCACTCTAAGTACGGTGTGAAAATGGAAAACAAAGCACATGTCTCAAGGCGCCGCGCCCCCCTCAAACAAGGGCGGGCACGGTTGCCAGTAGGCACTAGTACCGGCGCACCGCCGGTCCCTTTTCTCTCTCTAGTCCTAAGTAACAACAAGCACCTAACATGGTGTAGGTGACGTACGGTAGAGCTACGCTACAGGCGGCAGATCGGCCCCCTTTGAGCCCGCCGCAACATAACTATAAAATGAGCAGATAGCTCAGAAATGAAATGAAATGAAATGAAATGAAATGAAATGAAATGAAATGAAATGAAATGAAATGAAATGAAATGAAATGAAATGAAATGAAATGAAATGAAATGAAATGAAATGAAATGAAATGAAATGAAATGAAATGAAATGAAATGAAATGAAATGAAATGAAATGAAATGAAATGAAATGAAATGAAATGAAATGAAATGAAATGAAATGAAATGAAATGAAATGAAATGAAATGAAATGAAATGAAATGAAATGAAATGAAATGAAATGAAATGAAATGAAATGAAATGAAATGAAATGAAATGAAATGAAATGAAATGAAATGAAATGAAATGAAATGAAATGAAATGAAATGAAATGAAATGAAATGAAATGAAATGAAATGAAATGAAATGAAATGAAATGAAATGAAATGAAATGAAATGAAATGAAATGAAATGAAATGAAATGAAATGAAATGAAATGAAATGAAATGAAATGAAATGAAATGAAATGAAATGAAATGAAATGAAATGAAATGAAATGAAATGAAATGAAATGAAATGAAATGAAATGAAATGAAGGGGACGTGGCGCGCCGAATATTTTCCGCGCCAAAAAATTCGCGGTACCGTCCGTACGGTGTATAATGTGTGCCCGGACCGCTCAACCCTCGCGGAAGTGGCCATGGCGGCATGCCTGTATGCAAAATTAATCGATATGGCACGTAAACAGCTAGAAAAAATGCTTGAATTTCGCAGAAGATTAGTTGATGACCTCATTGCGTGGCGGAAAGTTTACGGTTTGCAGTATCGCTAATTTCTCGAACGGCTACGGGCGCGGGGGTCCAGGATATAATTTCTCTTGCGGATCATGAAATTTAATGCAGGTTTACGGCAGCTATTGTGAGGCAACGTAGGCTCTAAAGAGCGATTATGAAGCTAACTTAATGGTGTTGTCGAGTTTGTGCCGAAGCTTCCCGGTTTCTTTTACATTTCCGGCATTCAAGGTAAGAACCTACGCAGGCCTGCGCATGTCGCCTTCGACGTATTCACGGAAGGCGCACCTTCCTTGTTCGCCTGATCAATGGATGATGTCTTTTATTGTTCGAGCTTGCGTGCCAGTTTATGCATGAAACATTTCCACGCAGGCAGGTGCATTAACGTCGGCCTTTCGCCTTTTTTTCGGGCAGTTTCCCTGCAGGAAGCGCTCCATTTCTTTCGGTTGCATCGTCAGATTCCTAGCTATTTCGTACAATTTCGTGTAGTTTGTGGCTGGCATGCTAAATGCGCCGAGGTCAAGTTGTTGGTAATGTGTTGACATTTGTTTTCCATGATCCTTTGGACGTGACCTTGCTCAGACGCTTTGTTATGTGCCGGATCTGACACGCCTGTTTTAGAACGACATCCGGCATGTGCCTAGAGGCTAACAAGCTGGCATCAGCTTCTTAGCAAATTGCCCTATTGGAAAGGAAGGTGAGAGTGGTTCTTTTGCTGGCCATACTGCATGAGTGGCATTGCATTAGATAGGTGTTTCCATTGCTTTCCTTGAGCTATAACCATTAAGACTTCCCTGCTATGTGTGCAGCAAGGCAAGCTGGATAGGATGTGAATGCTTGGCATACAACATGTATGATTTGCTGCCAAGTTTGCAGGCTGCAGTTGCCTCTATTGCTTGGGCAGTCTTTCTAAGGTTTTTACACGTATACTTGCTGAGTTCTTGGCATAAATTTACATGGTAACCTTGGGCTGAGCTTAGTGTATGCTCTCTTGGTGGGTGCATGTCTAGCGATGGTGTTGCTATGCGCACGCTGGCAAGGCTGGCCATGCTGAGGGCAGGGGAGGGCAGATGAGGTGCCTAGCCTTTTCTTATGTTGTGTGATCGAGTTGGGCATGTTTTTTGGCTTCTTGGATGGAAAACATGATGCCTAGGTGGCCTTATACACAGAAAAACCTCATTTAGCGTACGTTCAGGTTTTAGCACGCCAAACGCAATAACTTGAGCCAGACTTGTCGGAATGACCTGGGACTTGGACCACTGCTGTCCCCCTGTTAGCCGGATTTTCGCTACATTTTGTTGCCTAATCTGAAGTGTTTATGTCATGTTTATTCCCAATGTCCGGTAAAAAAAGGGTACTTTTGCGGGGAAATTAATAACTGTTCAAGGTTTTGTCATTTTCATGATGTAAATAGCTCAGCAAGCTACAAACTCAGGGAACTATAGACGCTACATTTTTTTTTGCCAACAAATGAGTGCATGGGCTGGGGCATACATAGCCCTAATTAGCGTCTTTTTCTATTTATAGCGCTATATTGGCGTATATGTGGGGGTAGTACCCCCAACAAGTGCATGGACAACTCACTAGAGATGTTATTTAGTGCCCCCAATCATAATTTAGCATGGTGCAACTGAAATTCAAGTGATATTAGCATGGGTCAAGTTTTAAGGTTTTTGGGGTGCCACCTCCCCTGAAATGAAATGAAATGAAATGAAATGTCAGACATGAAATGAAATGAAATGAAATGAAATGAAATGAAATGAAATGAAATGAAATGAAATGAAATGAAATGAAATGAAATGAAATGAAATGAAATGAAATGAAAACATGACTCCGTTGGGAGATTACGCAGCACGCCGTATTCCCTTGCTGATGGGTGGGGGTGAGCAGAGCCGCGAAACCTAACTAAGCTAATTAGTCTAATAAGCCAATTTACAAAAATCCTGGCTACTCTAAATTCAGCACAAGCGCGCCCCTTCCTCCTGGGGGGTGGGGGCTTCAATGCGCAAAGGGGCTAGCTGGCGTGTGGGCCTGGACAATGGTCTGCCACCTCTTCTTGTCCCGCATAGCAGTCCACTTGGTGCACCTAGAGCAGCTGGTGTAGTTTACATCCCGGCTACCCTTGCAGGAAGTAGCCCAGAGTGTATTAAAAGCCATATGCCCCTTCTCTGGGATATGTGCTACATATACTACCAACGGAGTTATGTTACTAATTGATTAATTAATTAATTAATTATCCATATCCATGGCTTAGGGGAATACAGCAGTAGTAGTGTAGAATAGATAGACCGTGGCCTCGTACATATTCTGATTTCTCGTACATGTACATTGTACGCCTCCTACAGGCACTATACCAGCTGACTCAAGATTATTTAGCCATGAACATGTGTGCCCATGATGTGCCACACACCAGATGCTGCCTAGCATTATTTTTTTAGTTTAACTAACTTGTGCTGTGCCCGCGCCGGAGAGCTACTCTCTGCTGAGAAGCCATGCCCTAGCTCTTGTATAGCCATGATGATCTTCCGCCCCCCCCCCCATGACAGGCTCCCCTTCGTTGGGTTGACCTTAAGACTCGATCTGGGGGGTGCAGGTGCCCTTGGTGCATGCACGTTGAGCACTTGAGTGTCGTTTACATTCCCACCCTTGCAGGAAGTAGCTTAGAATATGCCCCTTCTCTGGGATTAATTAATTAGGAACATAACTCCGTTGGGAGTGTATGTAGCACATATCCCAGAGAAAGGGCATATGGCTTTTAATACATGCTAAGCTGCTTCCTGCAAGGGTGGGAATGTAAACAACACTTGCTCTAGGTGCCCCAAGGGCACCTGCACCCCCCAGAGTCTCAAGCAACACCCAGCTAAGGGGAGCCTGTCATGGGGGGGGAAGATCATCATAGCTATACAAGAGCTAGGGCATGGCTTCTCAGCAGTTGCCAACCACTTCTGGCATGGCGGAGCGGAAACGGAGATTCAGCTGCATGGCGGACATCATCTACGCAGACAACACCACCCTCTTTGAGGACACTGGGCAGACATGGCTTGACTGCCTGGCTATCGAGGCCCGTGCAGTGGGGCTTGAGGTCAGCAAGAAGACAGAGGCCCTGGCAACTGGGCTCACCCACCCACCGCCACCCCTCTAGATATCTCCTTGACGGCTCTCGAGTCCTGTATCGGGACCGCGTCAAGCTGCTGTCAGGGCAGCCTGCTTCCCAGCTGCGAGGCTGATGTGGACCACCGCATCTCCCTCGGGCCTGGCACGCTTTACGCCATTACCGGGCCCTGTGGCACAAGCCCCTTGGCAAGATCGAGAAACAGGACCTGTTTAAGGTTCTCGGCCTTCCTGTTCTCACGTAATAATGGGGCCGAGACGTGGACCCTCACCGCGCCGACCTGGCCCGCAAGCTAGACGGCGCGGTCACCAACATGCTGCGATCCATTTTCAGAGTAGGATATGCTGCTCATGTCCGCAATGAGGACCTGTACGTACCTCGGCATGCCATATATCACCAGCACCATTAAGCAGCGGCGCCTGCAGCTCGTAGGGCACCTAGCTCGCACCAACCAGGTAGACACCTCACGTGGCCCCCCCGCGGGACTGCTCAGCCTGCATGGCAGGCGGCCTCCTGACGTGCACCGGGCCCCGTGATGTTAGATCGATGCCGCAAGGCCCGCACCTTCAAAGAACAGCTAGTAGAGGACATGGGGCCCGGCATAGGCCTCTCCGTGATTTGGAAGAAGATGATGGATATGCAAGGCCAAGTGGGCCCAGGTCATAGATAGAGGACAACGAGCCCCCCCCCGTGAGGAAGCGCCCGCGTGTGCAAACCCGCGGGAGGCACGCCAGACAGCTCCCCTAGGGTATAGCGTGATGTTGTTTAGATGTTGTAGTTAGGGATGTTGTTTAGATAGATGTTGTAGGTACATGATGTAGATAGATTATACCGGTAGGACTGTTTGCACCCATCCATCCATCCAAAGTTTCCGAGGCCAAGGGTGGGAGAGGCGTCGTCGCCTGGGCCAGCAGGGGCTGGCTTGGTGGCGATGTCCCTCACCGCCTGGGCGGTGATGCCGGCGGTGTTCTGCATACACTCGATGGCGATGGCGGTGTCCTTGAGGCGCTGGTCGATGTCGAGAAGCTGGGCCTTGAGGGCGGCGGTGGGATATGTCCTACATATACTCCCAACGGAGTTATGAGCCTAATTAATTAATAAATCCATCCATATCAATGCATCCATCCATATAGCTTTGGCATCTTCGCAAGCGTAATAGTTGTCACACTTACTCAATAAGTGTGGCGCGCGAATTGTGCTCCGCCACTGTGGTCTTAACGGGAAAGTTAGAACGCCCGTTACTTGATATTGTTATTCCACTCCCCGCTTCTTTTGTCGGGGCTCCTGGTCATAGTGAACGGTGGGCGGGACCAAAACCTCTATCCATGCTAATGGGCCATCATTCATTTTCCAAAGAAAGATTCCGACTAGTACCCACATGTCACTTTGATCTGTACATATAAGCAACGGCCCAGTTTGCTACCGGCTGGCACACGTTTTCAGTGAATTTTGGGCTCCAGATTTAAATGCAACGTGCGGTTTGAGGCAGGGGAAAACATGCGTGGACGATAGGAATTATAGCACCGGCGGGCTTCAAAGTGCCGGACGGCAGGCGGTACCGCGACCGCAGCGCGTTGGGGGGCTGCCGCCCCCCAACCCCCCCGCGTGGGGGGCTCCGCCCCCCACACCCCCCCGCCCCCCCCCTCGGTGGCTGCCACGCCTGCCCTGATTGTTCATGGACGACCCACGACCCCCTTCACCCAACGGCTCCCCCGCTCCCCGGTTGGCGCCTCGGCGGTCCTCTCGGCTTGCGGCCCTTCTTGCGGAGGTGGGCGACCCGGCTGCGGGGGGCTCGGGCGCCCCGGTCTCCCCCTCCTTGGTCTGCGAGGTTGTAACGACTAAAAATGTTGTGTTTGCAACAGCCTCAGTATCAACATTAGCGTGAAAAGATCTTTATACCTGGGTTGGAGTCGCGACAGATAACTTCACGTCCAGAGAAGCAATGAAGATGGATCTTCAACAGTTAAGGGAATGAGTCCCCACCCTTGTTAGACACAACAGACAAGTTATATCCAAGTCGACTATCTGTTGAAGTTATAGTTGACTTTTGGCAAGGGTTGTTTGATTGATGAAACAAGGAAACCCTTGAATTACACCATAGCTTTAGCTCTCACGTACGCACGCATGCACGGCCGCCCCAAACAGGATAAAAGTCATCGTGCACGCAGCATCCGTCCAACCCTAACCCGGAAGGACCAATCAAAAGTGAGGATCACTCAAGATAAGATCTTAGCCTCCGAATCCTCCACACAACACAAAGCCAGCACATACGAAATCTCAATGACCTGGAACCAAATCCACCAGGTACAACGGTACTGCAGAGAATCTATGACTGACTAAACAACACCATGCAAAGTACCCTACGTGGATCAGGCCACGACCAATGAGGGTAGAACAATAGATTCGACAGATCTCAGCAGGCCCAATATCTATCAGACGTCGAAGCCTCCTAACTTCTCAAATAATTGTCCTAAAGAACTCATAATAAGATTCAACAGTAGGAAAACTTTGGATGTAACATTTGGTTGTTACATATCTCCCCCTCAAGACAGGAACTCCCAGTTCCTAGAAGCCAAGAAGAATAAAACAACAACCTCCACAAAACAACACAACAATAAACAGGAAGTCCACCACCTCTTGGGACAAGCAAGTGGGTTTTTACATCCCCAAAGGGCCTCCTATCTCAGTATCATCTGATCATGTCAACCCTGAATAAGACAAATTCACCCACAGATGAAATGTCATCAAGTGACTAACACACAGGCAACCATGCCTGGATAATACAACTGCAAAGCTACCATGAACTCAGAACTGTCATTGCTGGAAATCTGGACTGGACATCAGAACTGGTCGCCTCCATTCTGGATCCCCACCTCACTCCACAGCCCATCTCCAACCATCCTGGAACCCTTCACAGAGTGAACCAATCCCCCTTCTTCATATCCTTCCCCTCGTTCCAAACACTGGGAAATGCTCCACCATGGACACCAGATCTGGCCAGTTCCTGCTGACCTGAATATCCAAGCAGGTCTCAGCAGCCTTGCCCAACTCAGCTGAAAACCTACTGCACTGGGCAGGGTAGGACAGAGTGACCACAGCCTGTCGGAGGGGATCGAAGACCCAGCCACTGGCAGTCTTATGGCGACATAGCCAGCTGCTATAGGCCCACCACAGCTGTAGAAAGGCCTTGATAGGCCCCCACCTGGCGCCCAAGATGGGTACCAGCACCCTCAAAGGTGTGAGCCTGGCCCTCAGCTCGTTAGGGAACTTTGGTAACTGCAGCCCCACAAAGACTGTGCTGTCCTTGTGTGGAAAACAAGACATCACAGAGCAGTTGGACGACGGAGTAAGGTCAAACTCTCCCTGCTTGACAGCCTGCTCAAGTAGCTCAGTGTAGGTCTGGGAATATCCAACTGGCTTGAGCCCTGCAAAGGCGAGTCTCAGGTCACTGGGCAGAGCCTCCATCAAGTCCTGGCCCTCCACCGGCCTCATGTCAAACGAAGGCCACGGGTACACTGCAAAGACGGTGTGCATAATGTAAGCCACCATAGGTGACCCAATCTCACAGAGACTGGGGGGCAGACAGTCAAGGGCCAACTCTACCATACCCTCAGGTACTAGTTCACCCTCCTCCACCACTGTCTGATCCAATGCCTGCATGGCTGTGTACAAGGATTTACACCACTCGCACTGTCCAGGAGCACAATTACGGTGGTCCAAGAACTGCTCCACCTGTTTTGTTGGGACAGCTGACCTGGGCAAGTGTACCACCACCTTAGGGGGTGGAGGAGCCTCCGTAGGAGAGGGGACTGAGACCACCGGGGTGGGGATAGCCTCCTGAGCTACTGGAGCCTCAGAAACTGCAGGCACAGCAGAACCCACAGTTGGAATGTGCCCAGCCCTCAAGTGTTCTGCCATCTGAGTAACCAGACCCTCCACATTAATCAACCTGGTTATCAAGGCCCCGTGACGCTGCTCGTGCCGTTGCTGATCATGTACCATACGCTGGAACAGATTGAGAAAATGGGCTTCCACAAACCCAGCGTCTTCCTGGATCGAAGGGCCCGTGGCTCTGGGGCCAGCGTAGTCGTGCTGAAAGACATACGTAGCCCTCACGTCCTCTTGGGTTCGTGCAGGTGGCCTGGGTGTCCCCTCAGGATGGGAGTCGGCCATGGCTGGCAACCACAGACACAAAACACCAAAAAGAGGTGTTAGCAGTGCTCACTGGGAGCTATGAAGGGGAGCACACCGCTCAGAGCCCATGACATACCACTCAGGCAAGGTGATACCATGACGCTGACAATACTCTAGTACAGCAGAGTGACTGTTGGTGAGATCAGACAACCACAGCCACGTAGCAGTCACCTCTAGCTCTCCCTTCCAGTGTACCTTAAACTGCAACTGTTTGGTACGACCTTTCCCCTTCACCCTGTGAGCCAACAACCGCTCCACTTCATAGATCTTCTCCCCCTCAGAATCCAATTCATAAGGCAAAGGGGCAGACAATCTGCCTGGTAAGGTGTTGCGCCTGTACAGCTTCAGCTGGGCTAGGTGAAAAATATTATTCCTGAGCTTCCAGTGAGAAGGCACTTGGACCTGGACCACTGTACCATAGTGGAAGGTTGCCAACACTGGGTAAGGACCCAACCAGAGTGGTTGCAGTTTCCTGCATTGCTCCTTCTCAGGCAGCACTCTGTTGGCTTCCAACAACACCAAGTCCCCAGGAGCTACAAAGGAATGACTGGCCACCGTTTGCTGCCAGGCGTTAGTCAGGTACTTGTCCTGTGTCCTCAACAGCTGGGTAGCCACAATGCTGTGAGCCTCCTGGAAGGAAGCCAACAACTGCTGGACTGAACCAAGACGTCGCTGGAAAGGGCCTTCAGCGTCTCTGTCAGGCAGTTCCAAGTCGAATGGTGTCAAGGGACACTGGCCATTGCAGATCACGAAGGGGGACATCTGGTGAGGAGCCAGAGGAGAGTTGTTGATTGCGAACTCTATGAAAGGTAGCTTCTTGTCCCAGTCCTTGTTGTCGTGGTACAATAGTGCTTTTGACACTCCCTGACAATTCTGTTCATCCTCTCCACCGCCCCAGTACTGGCACACCTGTATGCCACACCGAATGCCAGCTTAGTGTCTAGGATGTCAAAGAATGACTTCCAAAACCCTGACAGCCAAAGGGGGTCCTGATCAGTGATGATCACTCTAGGCATGCCGTGCAGACGGTAGATCTCCTTCATAAACAAATCCACACACTGTGCAGCGGTGAGATGAGTATTGCAAGGAATCAGATGGCACATCCTGGAAGCCTGTCCATGACCACAAGGATCCTGTCATTGCCACCATCTGACATGGGAAGACCACAGATAAAATCCATAGTCACACTGATCCAAGGGCGCAGGGGAATGGGCATAGCCATGGGAAAGATGGGCGTGGCTTGGTTCCTGACCTTATTTCTCTGGCAGGAGTCACAGGAATCCACATAGGCCTTAACATCCTGATAAAGGCCAGGCCACCAAAACCTCTGCTGCACCTCATGAAGTAGCTTAGCATAACCAGGATGACACGCAGTCACATCGTCATGGAAACAATGTAACACTGTGGGAATGGCCATCTCAGGCACATACACTTTTCTAGTCACCGTGTGCTCTGCATCATGAGTGTGAACATACAGAACGCCCTCCCAGTATTCTACAGGTCTATTGCCAAAGTTGCCCCTCTGGATAGCTGCAGTAGCCATGTCCTCCGTCTTGGTGAAGGCCTTGATGACGTCCAGCAGGGAAATATTTAAAGGATTAGGCAACACCAGGTCCTTGTCAGGTCCCAGGGGCTGCATCTGCATCTCCTCTTCCTGCCCAGGGCTAGCCACCAACTGCTTGGATGAGACAGTAGTAGCTATAGGCCCTTTTGACCTTGCCATCACCTGAGAGGCCAACACCTTGGACCGGCCTACCAACACAGGGTCCATGACCCACTTCCTGGGCCTACCTCTGCTGCGCCTAGCAGGGCCTCCCTCACCTGGCTGCACTGTGGGAGTGGGCACCACACCTTCAGGACTTCTCCTAAGACTGTCAGACAGTGACTGGACACCCTCCTGGACGCCTGTCAACTCTGGGACAGAGCCCTGGTCGATGAGCATCACGGGACCACCGTTATTCCCTACAGGTGGTGTCAACAGTTGAGAAACCTTCTGGTTGTTGGCCTGAGCTCTAGTCAAGGCTCCACACTCTACCACAGAAATCAGGGCAGCACAGATGTCCAAGTCCTCATGAAAACTTCCCATCAAATCCCTCCTCCTGGACAGGGCGTCAGGCACCACATTCTGCGTACCAGGAATGTACCTCACAGAGAAAGGTCCAAACCCCCCCAGGAACTCCATCCATCCAGCCATCCTCTTACTCATCCGGGTCTGTTCCAACACATGTACCAAGGGCCTGTGGTCAGTCATCAGGGTAATAGACTCGTTGCCCTGCCATCCTGGCGCTGCTGGCCACAGAAAACTGAGCCCCCTTCAGTAGGTGTTCCCACTTGTGACAGGCCACCACCAATCCCAGCAGCTCTGCTCATGAACAGGGTAGTTACGTTCTGCAGACGTCATACTCCTGGACATGTATTCCACTGGTTGAGGGCCCTTACCATGATCTTGCATTAGTACTGCACCAATAGCACCCTGTGAGGCATCAGACCTAACCTGGTATGGCAAGTCTGGGTTGGGGCCCACCAACAAGGGAGCAGTGGTAAGCTTCTGCTTCAACACATCAAAAGCTTGCTGGCATGCTGCAGTCCACTCAAAGGGAACATCCTTCTTGAGCAGGGCTAACAGGGGACCAGAGATGGCCGCCATGTCAGGGATGAACCGTCGGTACCAGCCCACCAGGCCCAGAAAGGATCTGACATCCTGAGCTGACTTCAACACAGGCCACTCCAAAACAGCAGAGACCTTGCTGGCCTCAGGAGTCATACCTGCAGCGCTCAGCTGGTAGCCCAGAAACTTCACCTCTTGGCCCCACTCCACCTTGGACCTCTTCACCGACAGATGATACTGATGGATCACCTTAAGGACCTCCTCCACGTTCTCCAGGTGCTCCCTGAAGGTACGAGAGTGTACCAGAATGTCGTCCAGGTAGACGACCACACAAGTCCTGAAGACCACCCTGGTAGTGTCACACAAGTGGGCAATGTCCTTGAACCTGGGGTTGCGAAGGTCAGGTGAGATCTGGGGCAGGGCATTTCCAGTCAGGTGGCCAAAGATGGCATTGACAAACATCTGCATAGTGGCAGGACTGTTAGAGGCACCCATGGGCATTACTGTCCACTGGAACTGTCCCCATGGGTAGAAAAGGCCGTCTTGGGGATGTCCTCAGTAGCCACCCTGATCTGCCAGAAAGCATGCCTGAGGTCAAACTTGGTAAAGAAGGCAGCTCCTGCAGTCCTCTCCAGCAACTCATCAATTCTGGGCAGAGGGTACCTGGACTTGACAGTCACCTTGTTCAGTCCCCTCAGGTCAATGCACAACCTCCACCCCCCATCATGCTTGGGTACAAGCAAACACCCAGAACTGAAAGGACTGTTAGCTGGGAGGATCAGACCAGCCTCCAACAGGCCAATAAGTATGGTCTTCAGCTCTGCCATCTCTGCAGGGCCCATCCTGTACATAGGCACAAAAGGAGGACGAGCACCCTCTACCAACTTGATGACATGTGTGATGGGTCCCTCAGGAGGATACTGGGGCATCTTGTCCTCAAAGATGGCTCCATACCTGTCCAACAAGGCATCATGCTGCTGTTGTTGCTCAGTGGTGACAGTAGAACTGACAGCATTGACAGAATGACCACTAGCAGACTCAGGTTCATTAGGCACCAAATGCAGGAAAAAGATGTGTTCCACTGGATAGGTGGCCAAATAAGACAGAGTATGCTTGGCAGACCACACATGCTTCAGTAGG
Source organism: Mesostigma viride (assembly GCA_009746045.1). NCBI lineage: Eukaryota > Viridiplantae > Streptophyta > Mesostigmatophyceae > Mesostigmatales > Mesostigmataceae > Mesostigma > Mesostigma viride. Next base: position 11,323,666 of record RPFO01000213.1, read on the forward strand.
GCAGCCCGTTTCTCCTCCAAAGTCGGCTCTTGATCCACCCCTTTCGCACCTGCTTCCCCTCCCTTGCCATCATTGACAGCTGTCTGTGTGGAACAGCACTCAGTGGCTGTTCTTCTCCCCCCTGGCAACACACAGGTAGCATCCCACACTGTCCCATCCTTGAACTGGACCACCCTGTCAGGCCAAGAAATAGCAGGATTGGTGTCAGACAACCATGGGATCCCCAAAATCACATCTGCTGCCGTGAGGGGAATGACATCTGCTGTCACTTCCAAAGTCTGGGATGAACAAACTTGGAAGATGAGCTGCACATAGCCAGGTGAGCAGCTTCTCCTGCCATCAGAATACTGCACCATGACAGGTGTGGGGTGGGCCAACACAGGCAACTTCACTCCTGCACCAAGGATGCAGCAATATAATTACTGCCAGCACCAGAATCAATCATAAACAAGCAAGCTGGCTGAGCCAAGGGAACTGGCACGTTGAGGAGCCTAGCCTGAAACTTGAGTAAGTGACCTGGTACAGGAGGACCCACAGGGACAGCAGGGTCAGAAGCACCCACAGTGTTCACTGGCCTAACGTCAACAGCAGGCAGGTCAGACCTGGCCATGACAGAAGGATGACCTGGGGACCCAACTAGTTTTTTGACTCAGGTGGGTCTGGGAGTGCTCCACTGCCTGATGGTGGAAGCTGCTCAGGTGGTGCTGGAGGCTCATCCTCGTCCCCCCATCCTCCTCATCTGCCAGCAGCTGCATGAGAGCGTTCACCATCCTACGCTTATCCTGTCTGCTGAAGGGCCGAGCGCGGGACTGGAACCTCCCAGAGGGCTGGAAGTTGGGCTGGAACCCTGGCTGCATCCGGTGATCGCCAGCAGGAACGCCAGGAGGAAGGCTGGGTGGCCTGGGAGATGGCAGGGCGCCAAAAGGTCCTCTCGTGGCAGGGGGAAACTGGTCCCGTCTAGGGCAGTCCCGTGCAAAGTGACCTGGCTGGTTGCAGATAAAACAGTTACCCTGGGTGGGATCCAAGCATTGAGCTCCCCAGGAGGTCATCCAGCTGGTTCAGGGACTTCTTGATGGGTGGCACTGGCGTGGCCACAGGCTCCCACTTGACAGAAAAAGCAGGCACACGACAGAGGGTGAGCACATAAGACAACACCTTGTCCCATTGCCAGTCCACGTAGTCGAACTGGGAGAAGTGCTTGTCCACATCCAGTCGCACGTGTGGAGCCATGCCATGCAGTAGTCTGTGAAGCGCCTCTGCGTCAGAGCATTGGGGAATCTTGGCTCTAAGGTTGGTGAATTGCTCCACGAACTGTGGCAGCGTCAAACCAGCCTGCGTACAGTTAGCCAGTGCGTCCCGATCCATGCGAAGCTGATCCTGGGGTAACAGAAACCGGCGAAAGCCCAATAGGAGAGAGGGGAGGTCGGTACACGCACGTCCAGCCACAGAACGCAAAAACTCATCAAAACGGTCGCTGGCACTGTCGCTCATCCGCTGCCTAACCATTCTCTTCTGGATGTCCATCGTGAGACGTTCCTCTGCCTTGGGCCCGTAGTTGGCGAAGTGGATAGCGAAGACATCCTGAAACTTGGTGGAGAAATGGTCGAAGCTGCGATGGGTAAGGTTGGTCAGCGATAGCTTGTCTACCGACTCCACCTTGGGAAAAGGAACAGTACGAGGATACAAAGACGTGAGCTCCATCACTGGGGCGTGTGGTGCATTCTGACTCTCCGGCAATGTCGCAGCCACCGAGAGCCGTGGAGGCTCATGCCCCTGTGCATCTGTCCCTTCATCAACAAAAGGAGCGTCAACCGCATATACCCTTCGTATACCCAGTGTTGGAGACGGTTGATCCACGAAAACAGACTCTCCATCGCCCGCCTGCCCTTGCGACTCAAGTTGCTGCACACGCGCAATAGTCCTACCCACACTCTTCTCCAGCGCTTCCGCCACACTTCTAGCTCTCGCAGCTTCCTCACGTTCATGTTGTAATCGAATTTTCTCCGCTGTCAGCTCGTCAGCCGCTAGCCGAGTGCCGTCTCGCCCCGGCACCGTGTTGTAGCCAAAACGAATAGCCGAACCGTATTCGGGTGCTGGCGAACGCGTGTCCCCACGTTGGAGAACCGTGGTCCACCTCTACCAATGCCACGCAGGGAGGGCTCGCCTGGTTGCACACCGAGGGGCAAGATGGAGAACTTTGGGCCGACCGACAGCGAATATCTGCGGGAAGCAGACATTAAGGTGGTATCTCCAAATAGTTGACGTCTGGGAGTAGATGATGAAACCCTTTCATCACCGGTCGTCCGTTGAGCTGCTAAAGATGTGGTTGCATCTTCAACTCTCTTACTTGATAACGGTGGTTGTGTCTCCGGGTTACTCATCACTCCATGGGTCGCGCATGCCGGACTGGGGAACGTTAGAGACTTATGGGCTCAAGGCAGTTCTCAGAGCAAGACTGTCACATAAGGATGAGTCACACTCTTAAAAACTGTCCGAATACACAGCATAACGTACCCTCTCTGGGTCTGGCAAGAATTCCATTGTTAATCGTGAACTAATACTGTCAAGACAACCAACACCTAGGTAGAAACCTCCGATACCAATGTAACGACTAAAAATGTTGTGTTTGCAACAGCCTCAGTATCAACATTAGCGTGAAAAGATCTTTATACCTGGGTTGGAGTCGCGACAGATAACTTCACGTCCAGAGAAGCAATGAAGATGGATCTTCAACAGTTAAGGGAATGAGTCCCCACCCTTGTTAGACACAACAGACAAGTTATATCCAAGTCGACTATCTGTTGAAGTTATAGTTGACTTTTGGCAAGGGTTGTTTGATTGATGAAACAAGGAAACCCTTGAATTACACCATAGCTTTAGCTCTCACGTACGCACGCATGCACGGCCGCCCCAAACAGGATAAAAGTCATCGTGCACGCAGCATCCGTCCAACCCTAACCCGGAAGGACCAATCAAAAGTGAGGATCACTCAAGATAAGATCTTAGCCTCCGAATCCTCCACACAACACAAAGCCAGCACATACGAAATCTCAATGACCTGGAACCAAATCCACCAGGTACAACGGTACTGCAGAGAATCTATGACTGACTAAACAACACCATGCAAAGTACCCTACGTGGATCAGGCCACGACCAATGAGGGTAGAACAATAGATTCGACAGATCTCAGCAGGCCCAATATCTATCAGACGTCGAAGCCTCCTAACTTCTCAAATAATTGTCCTAAAGAACTCATAATAAGATTCAACAGTAGGAAAACTTTGGATGTAACATTTGGTTGTTACAGAGGTCTGCCGGAGCGGGCACCGCGGGCACCACATGTTAGTTTGTGATGCTTGCAATTCCGGGTGGCACTTGCAGTGTCTTACTCCCCGGCTCTACCGGGTCCCGCCGGGCTCCTGGACGTGCCCGCGCTGTCCCCCCCGGCGGGCCCCCGGGCTGCCCTCCCCGCTGGGTGCTCCGGCCCCCTGCCCCGTGTGCCCCCCTGCCGAGGCCCTCGGGGCGGGCCGTGGCCTGCCCGATGGGGCCGCCGTTGCTCGGGCCCTGGCGCCCTCGGCCCCGGGGCCCCATCCGTCGCCTGGCCCCGCCGACGGGGGCGCGGCGCTGTCGCCTGGGCTGGGCCCGGCCGACCCCCCGGCGGGCCTGGCGACCCCGGCGCCCGCCCCCGGCCCCTCGCTCCCCGACGCTCTGGCCTCCCTTCCCCCGGCCGCGGTTGGCCACCCAGCCGCCACCCCCGTCCTTGCCGCGTGGGACGGCGGCCCCCGGGCCCACGCGTTCACCTCGTGGCCGCCCTCGCACATTGTCGGCGTGGTGGGCCGCGCCACCTTTTCTTGGGCGTACTGCCCTTTGTTGCTGGACGCGGTCGGGTTGACGGCCGCCTTCCCCTCGCTCCCTAGGCCCCCGGCCTTCCTGGCCCTAGTTGCGCGGGTGCGGGCGACATTTCTTTCCGCCGCCCCCCGGTGACGGCCTCGACTCTTTGGGGGTATGTCTTGGAAGGATATCACGCCGGCTGCCGGCTGCCGTGGCATCTCCCGGCCGCCCGGCAGGAAGAGCTGCTTTCCCTGGACGAGCGGGTGGGTCAGGAGGTGGTCGAGTTCGTCACGGCGGTGGCTCGAGACGCACAGGTCTCGGTGCGGGCGGCCTACCTCGCGGGCGGCGCCGACCTGGGCCTCATGTCCCCGCGGCAGCTTCGCCTCTTCTTGGACGCCCAGGCCCCGCCTCCCGGCCCGGTTGCCAGTGGGGGCTTTCTCATCACCTCCCTCAGCCTGGCGCAGGCCGCCATGCTGCGTGTGGAGTTCGGGGCCCCCATCGCGGTTCAGGGCGGCCAGGCCATCTTGGTGGACTCGGCCGGGCGCGCCCAGCCCCTAACCGCGGGGACGCCTGTTTCTGCCTTCCTCCACGACATCCTGGAGTTGGCAGGCATCCCGCACGAATGGCACCCCGCGGCTGACCAACCGGTCGGCATCCTCTCGCGCGCCCAGATTGCTGCTCTCCCGGGTTGCTGGGAGGCCGGCTGGGACCCGCCCCCCCTCATGTCCGGTCCCTTCTGGAGGGGGACGACCCCGAGTCGGGCTCCTGTGCCATCTGCCTTGAGCCCTTCCGGCCGGGGGATGGCTTGTGTCGCCTGCCCGCGTGCGGCCACACATTCCATCAAGCGTGCATCGCGCGCAGCTTGCTCCACTCCGTGCCGCGCTGCCCGTTGTGCCGGGCTGTTGTGCCGCCCCCTGGGACTGCGCTTCCTCTCGGCCCGCCCCCGGTCTCGCTGGGTCCCCTGCCGGGTCCCCCCGGGCCCCGGGGCCAGCTGCCTCCCCGACCCCTCGGCCGCCGCCCCCGGCCTCGTTGCCGGGGCCTGGGGTGGTCGCGGGCGCGCTGGCGAGTCCCCCTGGGAGGGGCGCCGGCGTTCTCGATCCCCCTCCGCTGGGGGTCTCCCCGGTGGGCACTGCCTCCTCCGTGGCCCCGGCGGGCATGCCGGGCGCTGGTCGGGTCGTGGTGCGCGCGCCTGCCGGCCCGGCTGGGGAGACGCCGCAGGCCCCACGTCCTGCCTTTGCTGGCGCCGCTCCCCGCCACTCAGCGCCCGCCGACGGCCTTCACCGGTGTGCCGTGCTGCTTCCCACGGGGTCCCCGTGTGCTGGTGTGTTCCACAACCGTAACCTCCTCTGCCAGCACCTTCGCGCTGTGCACCCCGATCTCGGCGCGGCGGATCTGCAGGCCATGAGCTGTTACCGGTGCCCGGAAGCTCACTGCCAGCGGGTGTACTCCATTCACGGGCGCGCTCAGCACGCGCGCGCCTGTGTTGCTCAACGGCCCCTCAACCGGCCAGCAGTCCCGGCCCCCTCCCCCCTCCCGCCTCGGCTCCCACCGGCTCCCAGCCCCCGCCGCCCGACTACTCGGCCAGTTGGCGTTGGCTTGACACGGTTCCCTGGGATGCATGCGCCATCAACCCGACGTCTACCCTGACCGACCTCCCCCACCGCGCGCGTAGCCTTTTCGCGCAATGTGCAATCGTTTCTCTCCGGCGCATGCACGCCGCTCCGGACGACCCGCTGGGCTTTAAACTGCACATGGTGACCCCCCGCCTGCTCCTCACCCCTCTCGGGCGTGGTGTGCGCGGCCTCCAGGGTGCGGTTATTGCCCGTTGCCGACGCTTTCTGCAGGGGGACTGGGAGGGGCTGTTTGGCGTGCCGCCCCCGCGCACGGCCCGGCTGTCGGGGGAGGTCAACTTCGAGCGGGTGGCCGCCGACGTCATCCGCCTCGTCCGCGAGGGGCAGCTCAGCCGGGCCATGACCCGCTTGGAAATGGCCAAGCTGGCCCCCGCCAATGCGGCTACCCTGGCGGCCTTGGAGGCTCTTCACCCTGCGGAGCCCGGATTCCAGCTGCCCGTGCCGGACCCCCTGCCGGCCCCCCTCCGGCTGGACCGCGACTGCTTCCTGGAGGTGATGCGTGCGGTCCCGCGGGCTTCCTCTACCGGGCCGTCGGGCTGGCGCTACGAGCACTTGGAGGTCCTGGTGGGGCATGGGGGCGAGGACATTCTCTTTGACACCCTCATTGACCTGGCGGCTGGTCGCGTTCCTCCCGCTGCGCGCGAGTGGTTAGCGGGCGCTCGCCTCCTCGCTCTGCTCAAGGGTGTCTTGCCCCCCCCGAGGGCAAGGTGCGCCCGATCGCCTGCGGTGAGGTGCTCCGCAAGCTCGTGGGCAAAGTGATCTGCCGCCAAAAGGCGCCCGAGCTCCGTGCCTTTTTCTGCCCGCCCCTCGCAGCGGGTGAGACCTCGGTGGCGGCCCAGCTGGGGGTGACGACTCCAGGCGGGGCGGATATCCTCATCCATTCGGTGCAGGCCTACCTCGAGGCCCACCCCACCCACGCTGTCGTCAAGGTCGACTGCCACAACGCGTTCAACAGTCTGTCCCGCGCCAGCATGTTTGCGGCCGTCATGGAGTCCTTCGAGGACTTGTACGCTTGGACAGCCGTGTGCTACGGCCAGCCCGGCCAACTGGTTCACATCATGGAGGACGGCACTCGCGGCGGCCTGCTGTCGCGGTCGGGCACCCAGCAAGGGGACCCCCTGGGACCCCTGTACTTTGCCGCCCCCCTCCAGGGTTGCCTCCAAGCGGTCCATGCTGCCCACCCGGCGGTCGCTATTCAGGCCTACTTGGATGATATCTACCTTCTGGGCCCTGTGCCGGACACCACCGCGGCTCTGCTGGCACTGCAGACCGCGGTGGCCGACATCAACCTCCAGTTGACCCTGGCCAAGTGCGCGGTGTACTCGCCCCAAGGTGATTGCTCCGGCTTTCCGCCCCAGCTCTTGGGCCGGGACGAGCGCCTCCATGGGTTGGATGTCCTCGGCGTTCCGGTTGGCGACCCCGCGTTTGTCATCGATGCTCTGCGGGCCGCCCTCGAGGCACGCACTGAGGTACTGCCCTTGATTGCGCGCCTTCATGATTCGCAGACCAAGGGTCTGCTTCTGTGGTTTTGCGCTCACCCTCGCGTCGTTCACTGGCTCCGGGGCGCTCTTCCGGCTCAGGTCCGGCTGGCCGCCGAGGGCCACGACGAACGCATCCAGTCGGCCTTGGCGCAGCTGGTCCCGGGCCCCGACCTCCCGCCACATGCTATTCGCATTGCCTCCCTGCCTGCACGGATGGGTGGCTGCGGTCTGACTCGTGCCGCCCGGCTGGCCCCAGCAGCATTTTTGGGCTCCGTCGCTCAGTCGTGGGCGGAAAGCTGCCGGCTCCTGCCCCTTTTGGCAACGGCAGCGCCTGACCTCCTGGACCCCAGCAGCCCTTTGCCCTTCGTCACCGCCATCCAGGAGGCCTATGCTGAGATCCAGCAGGCCTGTTCTCCCGTCCGTGCCGCTCAGGCGGTACAGCGCCACCTCCCTCGCGGCACTCCCTCGGTCGCCTCCGTTCAATCTCCCGCCGCATTCCCTGCTCGCGTCATCGATAAACACCAGAAAACCTACGCGGGTATTCTGCACACGGCTGATTGGATTGCTCTTTTCGCGGACCTCAACGCCCAGGGACGTGCGTGGCTGTTCTCGCTTTCCTTGCGGAGTGTGGGCTCGGCGTACCTTCGTGCTCTTCCCATGGCCCCCCCATTCGCCTTGGCTCCCAGCCACTACTCGGTGGCGCTCCGGCACCAGCTATTTGCCCCGCAGCCTCTTGTTCCGGCCGGGCGGCCTTGTGGTAGCTGTGGGCAGCCGCTGGATCCCACGGGGACTCACTACCTTGCCTGCATGGGGGGCCAACAGAATCAGAATTGGTATTTGTATTTGCACACTGTCCTCCTGACGGTGGTGCTCGCCATGATTCGGTCGGTTTTCCCCCACGCGAACATCCGGTCCGAGGATGCGGATGGCGCTGCCTTCTATTCCCCCAACCACCGGCCTGACATCGTGGTGCTGGACTTTGAGGGGGGTGGCCGGCATCTGCTTATTGACGTTTCGGTGGCGCGGCCCTTGGCTCTTAGCCACGTGGCTGGGGCCTCCCTCACGGCAGGTTACACGGCGGACCGGGCGGAGCGGGCCAAGCTCCTGGCCTACGGCGACGTCGGGCACCATCGTGTGGTGCCCTTTGTCCTGGAGGAGTTTGGGGCCATGGGGCCCCTGACCTCCGCCTTCTTCAAGGAGTGTTGCCGGCTCCGGGAGGACCGGCTGGACCTGGAGGGCCAGCGGGCCCCATGGTCGGCGCGGACCTGGACGTCATATTGGCGTCAGCGCTTGTCGGTGGCGCTGACTCGGGCCATGGCTGACATCATGCTCCGCCGTACGCGGGCTGACTTTGCGGTGCAGCAGGGCTATTAGGTTCCTCCCGTTAGGCGTTTCCATTGGTCTTATCGTAGTATAGAGCTTTGACATGGCTCTGTATATAGGTTTATAGCTGGGCGTTTGCTTTGGTTTGAGTGATTTCACTCTGCTGTAAGTAATTATATTTTTAACATATAAGCAACGTATAATAGCTGTCTCTCTCAAAATTAGTATAAGCAACGTATCCAGCTGCCCAAGTGTCAAGACCCTGGCTGGCCTGTGCCCTCCATCACTGCCCTGTCACGTACAAAAGCCAAGAGTCTCTCCTCACAGGGTGCACCTGGGTTGGGTGGCCGGGAGACCTAATGACAGTTCAGCCATGCATGCCCTGCTTTTCTAATTTGTCCCACAAGAATGACGGGCCATGAGCATCCCCCTTAGTTTTTGTTGTCCTCACTCCATGCAGGTCTTCCTACAGACCGCCACACGGCGTCCGCGATAAATCGTCGCGCCTTTCCTCTCAGACAAGTGCTCTAGTCACACGACGTTGGACCGCCATGCGTCCAGGAGTAGTTGTCTCACCTAATACCGCCATGCATGTCAGCGTTGAGCTGGGCGCTAAGCGTGTGTGGATAGTGGCCTGTTGTGAGCGTTTTCCTGACCAGCAGGGCCTGGCCAAGTGAGGAGTAGCCGGCCAGGAGGGACATTCTGGTGCCCTGCCTTGGGGCCTCGGGAGAACGCTTACACAGGCAGTACGGACGCTGTCCAATGCAATCAAGCCAGGTACACAGCACTGCTTCGTTGCGCAACGGCCTACTGTATAGTGTTGCCAGCTAATAGTCCTTTCTTTCACAAGAGCTACTCTCTCTTTCTACCAATATATGCAAGAACAAAGCATGCCAGTGGCCATGGCAAAGCTGGCACTTGTGTCTTACTTGTGATGAATCAGAACGGAGCTAAACACGACATAACGTTTCCAATAGTTTGCCTGTTAGAGCAGAAGTGTGAACCTGGGTTATCGATAAATTGTGGTGCTCTGCCGGAGGTCATCATGGAGCGCAGACAACATAAACGAGGACTGTCTGGCTCCCGGGGCTGGAAGAATGCTGGGCTTGAATTGCACGCAGGCTGTTCCTCATCCGCACGCGACACAGCAGCACATGATCGCGAAAACCAAGCTGCGCACCTGCCCATGGTCGTGTTGTTAGCGGCACAATGCCCGTTAACTCAAGCACGGCCCGATGGCAAACACCGAAAAAGGGGAGCACGTTCCATACGATTTCAATACGTTCTAGTGCTTATTTTCACCAGCCGGTCTATGCATATACAGCGCACAATACCGGCAACAGCACCAACCTCATTTTGGCAGTGCTATCTACCCAGTATCTACCAAGATTTCGAGGCATGCTGCTGGCATATTGCGAGGCATCCTCCGGGCTCAGAGTTCCCTGCGAAATACGAGTGTGACCGTAGGAATCGTGGGGGTGCTAGCTCGTCTGATTCCGCTACCAAACCCTTCTAGTAACATTTACGTCCTTGATTTCCTACTGTAAGCGAAATAGCCTTAATAATGCATTATGGCATATCAAACCAGCAAATATGCCTGATCTTGAATTATTGTTCTGCGCGCCGGATCGGCGGGATCGCTAGCCAGGAGCCACGCACACCGATTGCCTTACTTAACTATTTGTTAGGAGACAGCCATGTATGTTGAGATAGCCTCGTGACCCTACAGCCTGGTAGCGCCTGCTGCTGTACGCTCGGCGCTGCCAGCCCACCAAAAATCAAATCTGATTAAGAGACTGAAGGCGGACGGCTGTTCCACAAATAGCGGCGCAGTGGGTGCTTCCTGAATCCCGGAGTTGACGCGGCTGTAGGGACGTTCTTGCTTGGGGGCGGCCGAAGCCCCGAACGGCTGCCCGCAAGGGGGAGCCTATTTCTTGGGGTGGAAAGATAGGGATGAAGGGGCCAAAACTCGAGGGCAGTTGCCCCGATATCAGCGTTGCGGGTTCAAAGTTCGAACGTTCGAAACCAGCCAAGTCCGAACTTCGATCTCCGACCTCAAAACGGATCTGGCGGGAGGATCCTGCCTGGCTAGCCACGAACAGGTACCTCTGAAACAGCGAGCAACTATTTGTAGAGACCTGGTTCCTGGCAGCGGCTGGAACCAATCCGGTGCTTCCGAGGCCCGCATCCTTGCGCATAGGAATAGGGAAGACGCTCGGCCGGAGCTCGGAAAGTTTGAACGAGGCTCCAGAAACCGCTATCTACATAGCGCGTTTAAGGAGCTGGAAAGAGCCGTTCAGGTTTGAAGTTTTGAAGTATTTGCGCGAGCGCTGTCGTGACCGAGGAAAACAACAACTATTGCCGGTTATTGCTGAATGAGATATAGACAATGGAGGTGGTAGCCGATCCACCCGCTCCTGTGAGCAAGCCAGAGCAGCCGGAAGTCGCGAAGGCACCAGAACCAGTCCCCGCTCCCCCGAAGGAACCGCCTCCTAAATGGGCGGTTTTGGCCAAGACGGTATGCCTGGAGCTACGCACGTGCTTCGGCCGAATTGCAACTGCCATCGATGGAATGTACGAGTTCAAAGGGGTTGCCCCCTTGCTGCCTGCCCCTGCCCTCCCGCTGACTGGGCAGAAGAAAAAGAAGAGGCAAGCAACCGACGAAAACGGGGTGGAGAAGGGGGAAAAAAAGCGACGTGAGATGACAAAATTCAACCTGTTCGTCAAGAAGGAAATGGAATACCTGCGAGAGAAGGGTCTTCGTTCCGGAGAGTCGCAGCAGAATTTGATGAAGGAGGTTTGCCAAAAGTGGAGGGTCGCCCCGGAGAATCCTAGGCGCGCGCTCCCTGGCGCTCCCAGCCCGGACACGGCCGCTGGCGAGGCCCACGACGAGGCCCACGAGGACGTCGCGGCTGCTGCCGCTGCTGCGGACGCTGGCGATGCCGATGCCGGCGACGGAAAGAAGAAGCGGAGGAAGAAGAAGCAAAAGGAGGAGGAGGCGAAGGAAGAGAACGACGATGCTCCTCCTTCTCCGGCTTCTGGCGACGCCGACGCTGGTGGCAAGAAGAAGAGAAGGAAGAAGAAGGAGGCTTCCGAGTAAATATCTGCTGCACTGCGATTACTCTTCCATTTGATTGATGGCTTTTGCTCTCTATCCCAAATTGGGGTATATGCAAGGGTATCCTGTTTCGTGGCTTGCCACGGTAGAAGTTACCTGAGGCAGATTGCCGCCTTGCATATTGGCAGAGGCTCAAGCAAGCGAGGATCTCCCTCGCAGATTGCCTGCTTGACAACGTTAGTTGAAATCCTTCTTAGCGGGCATGTTCATAAGTACCCCTCCGTTTCTTAGCACCTGTGTGGGTACAGATTCGGTTGAGTGGCATGCCAGAAGCTACCATGCTCTTGTTTGAAGATCTATATCGCAAGGATGACTCCTCATGCTTCTAGTTTCCTGCATACTTAGTTTTAATGGTTGCGATTTCAAATTATCAGACATGCCTTGAAAGCAGTGTCTCCATAACATATTTCTATGTACAATTTGAAAGTTCTTTTATTTTGAACATGAGACACAAACCAGGAAGATGAATGTTCTACTAATGGATATTTGTACTATGGTTATCTAGGTAGTATCGGCTATGTCCCCCGTTGACGGACATTCCGTTCAGGATCCAGCCGTGGTCAAGCGGTACAAGTGTAGGACGTCGATTTAGACAACTATTGTAATGTGTTCAATGTACCTGGATAGTATCGAGTGGCGAAGTGTAGTACTCCTATGCACCTTTATCACGTAGAAGTTGATCCACAGCACAATGTCCGACTTACAGACCCCACTCTCCGGTAATTACTGAGAGTTTTTTTCGCGGTGGGGTTATAGTCCCCCTGGGCCAGCCACCTCCGCGCACCTGCTCGCATGTGCTAATGACCGCGCTTCGTTTAGGCTTTTTTCCACAGGCGGTGCCACACCGGCAACAATTTCACATGGCGAGAGGCCGGCGAATGCCGGCCAAATACTACTGCTATAACGTTTTGTTGACATAAGTATTTACTAAGCTTCTATTACTATACTGAATATTCGCCGCGCCGGCCCTGGTAGTGCCACCCGTCTGGCCGGAGTCGCGCCGGGCACTCTTTTCCACATGGCCGGATCCGTTGGGATCCGGCTGTAAACCAAGCGCTGCTAAATATGACGATTAATTAATTAATTAATTAATTAATTAGACTCGTGCTCCCGTTGGGGAGTCACGGAGCATTAACCCCGATGGATGGATGGATGGGTGCAAACATGCCTACCGGTCTAATCTATCTACATTGGCTACATACTACATCTATCTAACAGCATTCTAACTACAACATCTATCTAGGCAGCCGCACGCTGCCCGAGGGGGAGCTATCTGGCGTGCCTCCCGCGGGATTGCACACGCGGGCGCTTCCCCACTGGGGGGGGCTCATTGTCCTCTATGACCTGGGCCCACTTGGCCTTGTCCATCATCTTCTTCCAAATCACGGAGAGGCCGAGGCCCCCCATGTCCTCTACTAGCTGTTCCTTGAAGGTGCGGGCCTTGCGGCGTCTAACATCACTAGGCCCAGCCCGCGTCAGGAGGTGCCGGCCAGGCTGGGCTGGTCGCAGTCCTGCGGGGGGGCCACGTGAGGTGTCTACCTGGTTGGTGCGAGCTAGGTGCCCTACAAGCTGCAGGCGGCGTTGCTTAATGGTGCTGGTGATATAGGGCAAATATGACGATGCACACGTACATCCCTACCTAGGTGGTATAACGCGTGGTGTATATCAAGGTAGGCAGCAAATAGTAGATCCGAATGCTGCCTAGCTAGTGCCGATATGCGGAAAAAGCGCGAAAACTCAGCGTGGCTCCAACAGGGTTCAAAACTAGGGCCTCTGGCATAGATTTCACGGTTATATCTGATCCGCAGGAACCCCAAACTATACCCAACCATGCGAAAATGCTCTTCACCCGAGAGTGGTGCCAGTGGTTTGGAAATTGCAGATGCTACATGAGACTTGTGCCAATTTCTATCCAATTGATACAATAAGTGTCGACTGAAATGTTGAACAAGAATCCATCTTGTATTGATCGACAATATTTGTAGCCATTGTTCATCCACCAAATACTTGTGTGTTCCATCAGCATGATTGTAGGGTATGGTACCAGTACCGACTGGAAACTGAAGGTGTATACCATCAACAACATAACCTGATATCCAAGGCACAGTAGCCATTGCACAACATCCATGGAAGCTGGCCACTGCCCAAACTGAAGTCGGGTCCACATAGCCACAGATCCTGCAGACCCTGCTACTGAGTGCTGCAGAACAGAGCACGATTCAAACTGGGGAATAATGCCCGAAGGCATTGGCCTCAGCCCCTGGGATCAAGCTCTTGGGATTATAACATTGGCTACATGCGAGCAACTGGGTGTAATGAAGGGGAATTCCACTGTAGCCACCCAAGCCAACTGCAGCACACTCAAAGGTCACATGTGCTCAAAAGCACGCGACTGTCTCGCTTAGTAGTATTGAATGAAGTCGACGTGAAGTTGACCAAGTGACATGAAACGCAGCCTGCTGCCAAAAACATCAGTGCTGCGTCAAATCACAGGCAGGCAAGGCCTGCCCTAACCTGCCAGGTGCCGAGCAGCGGGAAACCAAACAGGGCGAGTAACCATGCCTCCCACTCATACAATTGGGATATATTAAGCGGCATCGGGTGAACCGGGTTTTACTGTAACCAAGAAGCATATAAATCAGCTGACGCCGGCCTTGACCGTTCTTATCACGATCCCATGCATGTACCCCCTGCAGGTTCTGCGGCTATATCGCTTGACGATGCGAGTAGTCCGACCAAATGAAATGGTAATACATGCAGAGAGCACAAGGCCATGGACAGATTCCAAAACCAATCTCAGTATCAACCTGGGACCCGGGCGGAGATGAAAGACAAGCCAAGAATACAGGTAATGGAGCCAGAGGGCATGATTAGGATGCAGAATAGCCAGTTAGATAAGGCATCCAATTTTTTGAGCCCGGTCACTGGCAATCCGAGTTGGCTGGCCCACGTAGAACAAGCTGTGGGAGCCCCAACGTCATCGCCTCTTGAAGCCATATCTGGACGGTGGACAAGAAAGGACACAGCAGACGGGCGGGCGGGCAGGCAGGCAGGGATGCCACCGTGCGAAAGCGGGATCAGTAATGGGATCCAGTAAGCTTAGCCTACCGGCCTGCAAGGCAGTGGAGCAAGTGGTACGAAAAGACGCGGGCGGTAGTGGGAGCGTGCAAGAGGAAGGGAAACAGGAAAGCGGCTGGATCCGGGGTGGAAGGGGAGGGGGGAAAAGGAATACTAACAATTGTTATTATTATTATTATTGTTGTTGTTATTAAAGTTACTATTCTCATCGACTTGTGGCTTGTGACGTTACAAGTGCTCAAAAGAGCGTGCACATAAATGATAGGCTGCGGAGACATGCCCATTCCAACCAGCAGTCAGCAGGAGTACATGGTTCCAACCACTGTGCCAGTCAGAAGGGTACATGGCATGCATACTCTGAAGAGCACAAACAGACGATGTAACAATCAAGGTTCGTGTGCATGTGCATGGCCAGGGTGGCTCCACAAGATGAGAGTAAAAAAGGGCTTTAAAAACAGAGGAAGGCGACTCAAATCGCAATCCAACCCTTTTGATATGCAATCCAACCCCTTTGACATGCAATCCAACCCTTTGACATGCAATCCAGCCCTTTGACATGCAATCCAACCCTTTGACATGCAACCCACATTGCGAGCTGGAGGGAACAATGCAGGCTTTGCTATCAGAGACACGGCGGGCGTAAGAAAAGGTCGCAAGCTCGGGCAGGTGTGGCGGGACGGGGCAATCATGCGCACACACGCACACAATTCCATATCTCAATCACAATTTCATATATATTTATAAAAAAAAAGAATGCTAGCTTTCTGGCGGAAACCTTCAACTAGCCAGAGCGACATCTCACGTCTGGGAGGTCATTCGAATGAGCAATAATCCACAAGCTTGGTGGCAACGACTATGACATTAGAAAATCAAACCACACCCCCTTAACCAATTCGTGCTCATCACCGCCCAAATCTGCTACAGTAGATGTGGGAACTCGTCCTTAGCACACGTGAACAACATAACATGTACACAACATCAAGCCACCCATTCCAAAGTCCACTCCAACCGAAGACAGAAACCTCCCTCTCTTCTAGAAATCGTGCCATACTCACTTTTTCCGCTCATAGAATAAATCGGTCTTGGCACTCCCCAGGTTCACGATCTTAGGACATCCATCCCTCTGCCGTGGCCACCAGTAAGGGAGAAACATCGCGCAGGGGCGTGAGCAAGGGAGGCAGCGCATGACACTCAGAAGAGGGGGGCATAGCGCGCAAGTAAACCATACAGCATACTCATTACAGGGATAATCGCGAGGACGAGGGGTGACTTATGGCCATGAGAAGGGCATTCAGGCACCCCTGGGCAGGATGACAGCCCTGTATGACATTATAGAAGAATTGCTTATGTAGGAGTAGTAACACACCCGTCATGAAAAGACAGGCCAATCTATATGCCAGGACAGGTCACTCCAATGCCCATACGTGTCGCAATACATGCCAATACGTGCCAGTCTTCGTGCCCACATGCCTCTTCTTGCCAACAATGCCCCTCCTTGCCACAGTCCCCCTTAGCATGCTCCCCGGCTTGTACTCATCCACTTGTACTGTCGGTGGCGTGTATGCCTCCATGTATGGGCCACGACGTCACTAGTGTATGGACCACTGTCAACCGCAACAGAACACGGCGTCACTAGTTATGGATCGCTTTCAACCGCAACAGAACACGACGTCACTGGTGTATGGACCACTCTCAACCGCAAAACCAAGCAGTGCCCACGATATACATAAATCTGGCAGTAACCAATCACGTCCCATGAGCTTGGCAGGCACGGGGACCAGCCACCATTCAGCCCTATAGACTGCAGAGGCAAAGGGCCTATGAGGATTGAAACAGATTCATGATGTAGGTGGTAAGAAAGGACTTACAACTACCCGTGGGAAAGGAATCACAATTGCCCAACACAGTCCCGCGAAGAGGGCATGTTGCCCAACACAGTAGCGAGAAGAGGGTGTGCAGGAGGTGACGTACATCTTTTTCTTGCTGCGTGCACTCTTTGCAGTAGTAGGCGTCTGATATGCCGTTCCCCCCACAGATAACGCATCTGCCTTGGTATGTGCCATAGTTGCACTCGTCGCACACGCGCACCAGCGTGCACGGGCGGACATAGGAGTCGCATATTACGCACTTGCCGTCACCTGCGATGGGGAGATACACACGAACGACGGGAAAATGCGGGTAAATTGCCAGACGGAGAGCTGCAGGCAACCTTGGTACGAACACGGGGGGGGGGGGGGGGCAAAACGGTTCCAATCAACGCCTTGGCAGGTTGGGGATGCTACTTACATTTTTCGCAGAGTCTCCCGATTGCTGTGGCGAGGGAAAGGGCAAGCACACAAACACGCACCCCGACAGCACACACAGGACACCAGTCAGGTAGCTGGCGGAGAGCAAAGCTAGAGAAGAAAAGAACAATACCCAACCCCAGGCGTGTCCTTATCCAGATACAGCCGCCTAAGGACTATGCACGTTCGAGGCTGGGAATCCTCGGCATCCTCGGCATCAATCATGCTGATATGGGAGCAAGGAATTACAGCAGTAAACAGACTGTTTCGTAGCATAAATATGGGGAAATAAAAATAAGCAGCTTACCAATTCCAGGCTGTTTCCTGCACATGATCAAATCAGGATGGTGCTTCGCCATTGGTAATCACCCAGTAAATGCAACAATAAATGTGGGCAAATGTCGCGTTCCTTACTTCTGCGGCGTTACTCCTGGACGCCGGTCACAGGAAGACAACTATTGTCGACAGGCGAGACGAAGCTAGCTACAACAGCTGCAGTGATACCATCACACGCAAGCTTAGCATCTTGCAAAAGTGGGCAAGGAGCGTGATGGTAAGCTTGAACGGCACAAAAGCGTTGCCTTTTCCTTCGCATTTCCCAGTTCCTCCCTAGAGAAGAGAGAGTTCGAGTCCACCAGTCATGGCTGTAGAAGGCTGTAGACCTGAAGTCCGCCAGTACAAACTCCAGGGGAAAAATAGCTTAAATTGTAAATAAATATATCTTTAAATTTCCACCTTCCTGGGTACCATGCACCCGGTAGGGTGAACTTATCCCGCCCGTGTAACTCAGCTTGGTTAGAGTGTAGGTCTTATGAAGGGTCTGAACGGCTCTTTTGGCAAGCCTAAAGTCTCGGGATCGAAGCCCGACACGGGCATCCAACCACTTGAGTTTTAGTTTTTCCCTTTTTCGTCCTCAGGCGCCGCGCCACGTGCAGTCCGCGCCACGTCAATGTGCGAGTTTCCCCCCACAACTAAATGTCCTGCCTCGCGTGGCCCTGTGCCAGCAATCGTTCAATAGAATCACATTTATCTACTGTACTGCAGCGTATGTGCTTGCCTAAACCCCAGCCAGATGGGGTTTTGTCGTCTCTACAGTACCCTCACTTCACGATATTTTATTTTAGCCGCTACGCTGTCACCGTAGTGTTCGAATGTGGCGCCATTGGCGGCATTCGGCAGTAGCCATACGTCCATCGCTTTTGCCGAATGTCTGATTATAAATTTCTATTTTAACAATTTAAGCAATTTCACAGGATGTCCTGTTGCAGAGCAACGGGCTGAGCAGCGGGGCTTTGTGGACAACTTCATAGCTCACGGGAACCCTCTCTTATGCAGAATGGATCGAGAGGTTATGTCATGATTAATTGATTTGTTAATAATTGTGTGGTTACCGTTCGGTTGCCTGAAAAGTGGACGCCAGTGTGCAGCTGGCAAGGGGCCGGCCCCCTAGGCTACATTTGGGAGATGGATGGGGCGTGAAGTATTCTCCCCAGCTGTTTAGACGACATCGACACTCGATCGGCATCGCCTGGAAGTTTACCGTGCCATGTGGCGTAAGGCACAGGGCAAGATTATTTCGGAAGGTTCTTGTTTTCTTCGTCCTGAATTCTCACGGCTGCATCAAGAGCGAGGCTGAATGGCACCACCAGACGCATGCTGCGCTGTATATCTTTCGTGTGTTCACCCATCTTGTCTGTGTTAATTGGTGTTGGTGTTTGATGAGCTGATGTGGGCTATGTGTTGATCTGGTATTGTGACTAATCGAGTAGGCGGAAGTCTGTCAGTGATCGGAAGTTGAGTACTTTCGGCTGTGGCCGATGTGTGTGGCGCCGCGCCGGTACTTGTGCAGTTTTAATACTTGCGGTGGTATCGCACTATTTCTGGGTACTTTGTGGCATCGCGTTGATAGCTTCAGTTCGCGGTATGTGTGTCTTGTGGTTGAGCTGATGCGTTGCGGTGATGATCCACTAAGGCAGCCGTCATTACATTTTGGGGCGCAATCACCATGTGAAAGCGCGCACCTACGGGCCTTAGGGCTGCGGGCTATGGATCTGAGCACAATACCCACTACCATCATCTTCGAGGATCTTCGCCAACTCCTTAAGCTTGTTGGTCATAGAGGACAACGAGCCCCCCCCTGTGGGCTAGCGCCCGCGTGTGCAAACCCGCGGGAGGCACGCCAGACAGCTCCCCTAGGGCAGCGTAATGCTGTATAGATAGATGTTGTAGTTAGTAATGCTGTTAGATAGATGTCGTAGGTAGCTGATGTAGATAGCTTAGACCGGTAGGACTGTTTGCACCCATCCATCCATCCATCCATCGGGGTTAATGCTCCGTGACTCCCCAACAGGAGCACGAGTCTAATTAATTAATCAATTAATTAAGCTTGTAATTGATGCTTTATTTAACACATGGTACCAGGGTTTGCATACTTATGACAAAGTTAATTATAGAGGTGTTCTGGCCGGTCAAAGTACACGGGGTCAGGGTACTTTTTCACGTACAACGTGCATTCCAGAAAACGACGACCTGGCCATGGCGGCTTGCGCCCACGCATGGCATTTACGTTTTCGTTCGAATTTTCTGACCAAACTCAGGAAATTGATTTTATACGTCCTAAAGATGATATAGGCCAATTTTTGGTTCGCGGGCATGCCATTTGATAGGTGTCGGCAGCGTTCTTGCTGAAAAAAGCTGCGATCAGGCCGGACAATAGAAACGTTGACAGCAATACCTTTCCGGCGTATTTTAAAGGATGTATCGGTTTCTTTTTACTTTTTATGATGATTTGTAGTCGTAAACGTGCAAGGGTGGCCAGAAATCGTCGAATCTAGCGACCATGCTGCACAACTTTGGTGTGCCGCAATGCGCCATTTTGCGGCCACCGCCTGGGCCAAGGTAATGCCAGCCATGCCAAGTAAAGCTGAGCTATCGTTTTCTTGTCGATGTATATGACGTTTATGTATACGTTCTAGCTTGTGCAGCACATTCTTTCTTCAATATTCGTGCTCTTTCTTGACCATGGCCTGGCTTCTTCCTAAAACACTCATTCTTAGATGCTTCCCTCAGTCAGTTGACCTGCCATAGTGTGATGGTGATATATAAGTTTTAGAGGCTGTATGGGTTTGAATTGAACTGAATTGAATTGAATTGTAACATAACTCCATTGGGAGTATATGTAGCACATAGCCCTTGAGAGGGGGCATATGGCCTATCATACATCCTAAGCTACTTCCTGCAAGGGTGGGGATGTAAAGGACCCTTGCTCTAGGTGCACCAGGGCACGTGCATCCCCATGATCTTCAAGCTATGCCCAGCGAAGGGGGAGCCTGTCATGGGGGGGAAGATCAGCATAGCTATACAAAGAAGCTAGCTAGGGCATGGCGTCTCAGCAGAGAGTTACTCCCTGCATGGGCACAACATAACTAAATAAAGCTAGGCATCATCTGGAGTGTGGCTCATCATAGGCACACATGTACATGATTAAATAAAGCGCGTGGCTTAGCTGGGATAGTGCCTCTAGGAGGCGTACATGTACATGGCCACGGTCTATCTATTCTACACTACTACTGCTGTATTCCCCTAAGCTGGGGCGTCTGGAGTCGCTGGGGCCGCGGGGGTCGCCTGCCAGGGCTTGTGGCCGACGTAGATGGCCGCCCCCTTCCAGTACACCGGCTGGCCCGCCTTGGTCTGCCGGAGCTGGAGGTAGGTCGGCCATAGCTCGGCGTCGCCGTTGTTGCTGCGCCAGGGTCAAGTCGTCATCAAGGGTGAAGAGAGTCTTCTCGAGCCGCTTGCGGCGTCTGAGAAAAGAAATCTTGTCCGCCGGGGTCTTAAAGGTGAGAAGGAGCGGGGGCGGCCCTGCCTTACCCCGCGCGCGGGGAAGGCGGTGGGCGACCAGCTCGATCTCACCAGTAAGTCCCATGCGATCAAGGATTTCTCTCTCGAAAGCACGCGCAAGCTTCTCGGAATTCTCACCTTCCTCCATCTTGAGATTCTTGACAATGACGTTGAGGCTGCGCTTGGCGAGCTCGGCCTCCTCGCGGAGGTCAAGCGTCTGCCGCTGGATCGAGCTGGGCTGGGACGGCGGAGGTGGTGGAGGTGGTATCACTGGTATGTTGCTTAAGCATGTCCGCCCAGGTCGTGATGGGAGGAGCAATGATCGCCGGCCAGGCCAGCAGGGCCGGCTGGCTTGGCGACAATGTCCTTCACCGCCTGGGCGGTGAGGCCTGCGGTGTTCTGCAGGACCTCGATATAGCGATGGCATTAAGTCGTCTTAATTGTCCTTAAGACGCTGGTCGATGTCGCGGAGCTGGGCGGTGATGGCGTCGGAGGTGCGGTGGTGCATGGTGGTGGCGGTGGAGGAGGCGAGGAGGGTGGAGGTGGCGGTGGAGATGGTGGGGAGCTCAGCAGCCAGCGTGCTGCCCATGGCCGCCGGCACATCTGCAGCGATGGGGGCCACGTGCTGCTCGAGGGCCTCCTTGAGGAGTGAGCGGATGGAGGATAATTCGGGTAAGGTGGTGGTGAGGGGCGTGGGGGGCCAAAGCTCCCTGAGGGAGCGGCCGAGGAGGGAGAAAAGGACGCGAAGCTGAAGGTGGGGGCGGCGGCATTGGAGGATTTGGTCGAAGTTGTGGGGGCGTCTCTGGAAAGCATCGGTGAGGCGGCCCTGATGGAAGAGTTGCTTGCACAGCTCGAGAAGCGAGGCATACGATCCGAAAAACACGTAGCTCAGGATCTTGTCGGGGTTGAGCTTGTCAAAAAAGCCGGGCTGGCTGGCGTCAAAGTCGAACGTTTCCCAGACCAGGTCGGCTCGGCAGGGCGACTGCACTTGGGTTCAGGCGACGCTGCTGGCGAGGCGAGCCCGAGAGGGGGCTGGGCGACCACTAGAGCTTGGCTAGTGGCGCCGCTGCCTTCTGTCTGGCCGGTTGGCGAAGCTGCAGCCGGGGCTGCAGGCGTATTTTCATTGCTGAGCGCAGCCGCCAGGGCCTGCGTTGCGTCGAGAGGCGTTTGCTCATCGTATAGTGCGTTATAGCTTCGGAAAATTATATCAGCATGTGCGTCTAAGAAAGACGAAGCGATTGTGATATTCACAGCTGAATTCGGTGCTCAAACGTGAAAGTTATGAGCTCCGACAGCCATGGCTATACCTCGTGGCTCGTGGCTCATGTGCCATTGTGCATGCCTGTGGGGTTTGAATACCTCCATATATTCTGACCTCCACATATTCTGATCAGGCACTCCGCAAAGGTGAAAACCATTTGCGTTCAGTGCCGGGCCGCGGAAAACGCGGAAAAACGCGATCTGCAAATGAATCCGACCGGAATCGAACTGGGGACCTCTCGCACCAACTTTCGCTGACTATAGGACGGACGTCTCCGGTTACCATGGCATCGCCAACTTACACCTACAGTCATCCGCAAAAGTTCTCCTTTCTGGGGAGTGATGCAAGCCTTTCGGATTTGGTACTAGATAAATCACTCGAGATCTGTGTGTAGGAGTACTACACACGTGTCCACTCGAGACTTGTTCAGTCTCGAAAAGTGAGACGGGCTGAAGACGGCTGGATCCTTCTTTATTAGAAGGGGGCGTAGCCGGTACTATGGAAATCAGCCAAGCGTTTATTCTGATCCGGACATATGTTTGTTATACATTTCCCACACACATATTGCATCAGTGTGAGCTAGGCAGTTGGCTGGTCTCTATGGCATCGATCATCAAGCATGTAACCGGTGAGTAGAAGCTTCCCATTGTCAGCATGTGCCACCATGCAGGTGTGCTGGCCATCACCTGGCAAGCTATAGCAGGCATTAATTGTCATTATCCTTGCTAGGGCAAGCTGAAATAGGCTTAAAATCACTAGTTTGTTGGTGGCTGCCTCCTAGAATGCATGCCTTGCGTAGGGTATCCGTACCACGTAATTACCTACGTGCATGGACAAGGTGGCGCCTGCACATGCATAGGTGCCATGTATAAGGGCAGTGTGATGATGCGGTTATGTTTCCCCATCATTGTGGAAGGGAAATGTATTGTATGACATGGTTGGTGGCCTTATTAGTAGCAACTGTGTTGCGGCCGGGACGGAAGCCGTGCCGCTGAGCCGTCTCACTGAGACCTGTGGCCGTGCAGGGCAGTGCGCAGGCGGTTCAGGATGAGCCGCATGAGAAGCTTGAGCTGGCCGGGGGCACTTTGGATGCACACCCCTCTGTAGTTGCCTGGGTCAGCGGGTGACCCCTTCAGTTCTTGTACAGCATAGTGCAAAAACTGTGTTGCTGCAGGCCGCGGGGGGCGGTTGCGATGACAGCAGAATGCGATTGCAGATCTATCCTGGAACAGCTGCATGACACGGCCCGGCAGTGTCCTCAAACTCGGCGGCGAGTTTCACGACTGGGTAAACCTGCCATGAACTACACACAGCTGTTGCTGGCCGGCTGACCTAGTGGTCTTAGCTAAGTTTGAACACCGCATTCACTCCCTCTCTCTTGCTTGTACTGCTATGCAGAACAAGAAGAGGTGGAAGACGATTGTCCAGGCTCACACGCCAGCCCCTGTGGGCAAGCCCCCTCCCCCCAAGGGGAAGCTAGGGGCGCTTTGCTGAGTAGAGTAGTTAGGGTTTTCTAGATTAGATTAGCTTAGAGTTAGCTGAGTTCGGTTTCGCGCGGCTTCGCCCATCTTAATCCACCCAGCAAGGGAATATGTGCTACACTGATGATCTCCCAACGGAGTCATGTTATAATTTAATTTTATTTTGATATGTAAGACGCAAACAGGATGCGTGTGCCATTTGTCACGTACCATTCTAATTCATCCGTGGATTTTTCGTGATAGACTCGGCATGGACATGTGCTACACTATAGACGTGACGGGCTCACACCCGGGCAGCCTCCTGGTTTGTCTGTAGTATGGAGGCAGATGGTGCTTAAGGATAGATGGCAAGTAGTGATGAAGGAGACCACCCCAAAGTCTGTGGGGGCTCCGCGTGTGACCGCGTATGGCATTCATAGCGATTCGGGCCGCGGTGCCCACACCCCTGTAACTAGGACCTAGATAGCTTACACCATCCATTCCATCCCATGTTCCCCTCCCACTGAGGACTTATGCTCACGTGACGCAGTAACGTGTCTATTAATTAATCAAATTCTAATTCATGCTGGACACTATTCAGCCTTCTAGTAGTGCTGCTGTGAGTGTACGCCCCGCGTCGCCGTCTCATAGCGTGCATGCAGTGCATACCACACATGTGGCTACAGGCCGGCGTCCCCACACAGTCTGGCTAGCAAGGTCGCTATCTCGCGGAACGTCCATTAAGCAGCTGGTGGAACCCCAAGTTGCCTGTATCATGAAGCTTACGCGGCCGGCCAGTGGCGGCCACAAGGTCCTCCGAATTTGATAATTGTTGAGAATCAACTTTTGCTCCATGACGCTGTCATGCACTTTATGGACAGGGGCGGGGCCGGCGCCTAGCTGCCATTTTTAGAGATCGAGAACCGTGCATGCGGCCGGGCTGCATGGGCAGACGGCCGGTAGTGCCAACGTACTAATGTAGCCAGTGGATCGATGGCCGGTTACATCGCAGCACGACTGCATGCACTAGATGGCCAGCCTGCCAGGCCCAGGCCCCAGCCGGGGCTTACAGCGTCAGGGACATGAGGCAAAGTAGCCTATGTCAGTCACGAGTCATCGCTAATCTGCCCAAGCATGACATGGATCATGGAGTGAATTTTTTATATTGGTGTCCGAGCTAGAGGGGTACAAAAGGGTATGTGTGCTAACAAGTGGTGCAAGTGGCTCACATTTGTACCGTTTGATAGCTGGGTTTTCAGCACATAGATAGTCCTTTCTCCCCTTCATCCACACATTCCGTTCTGGATTATGTTCCATAAGGCCGTCCCGGGTTTGCTTAAAGTTATCTTATTCTTCGCAAACGAATTCGGATCATCATCCCTGTCAGCAATGGCAGGTGATCCTCCAACATAGGTTCTGCTACCAATGCAGGAGGTGGCTGTCCCATGGGCAAGGCCTCATCACCTACCTATCTTAGATGCAACCTGAGATGCCCCAGAACTGGTTGCAAAAGTCGAAGCTGTGTCCTTGTGAAGTGGCAACAGTAGACAATCATGATGCCATAGTGGTAGATCTGAATAGCTCCAAGTTCAGGTTGTTGCGCGAAATGAGCCCGATCCTGGGCTCCTGATTCTCTTGAGTCATAGGCAGCCCATCTGGAAAACACACACACACACACGCACAGAGAGCGAGAGCGAGAGCGAGAGAGAGCGAGAGAGAGCGAGAGCGAAAGAGAGAGAGGGAGAGAGAGAGGGAGAGGGAGAGAGAGAGAGAGAGAGAGAGAGAGAGAGAGAGAGAGAGAGAGAGAGAGAGAGAGAGAGAGAGAGAGAGAGAGAGAGAGAGAGAGAGAGAGAGAGAGAGAGAGAGAGGGAAAAATTTAAGCATATGTTAACCACAGTGCTGCGAGTCAAACGTGTATAATGATGTTCCGAGAGTCAAGACTTCTCGCGGCATAGCTACTCGGGGTCCTACGTATCCAGGTGGTTAGCGCTTGGAATCCTACACGTCACCCTGGCCTAATTACAGCCTTACTCAGTAGATGCTCTGATATAGTGACAAGGCTGTCGTTTATCGTTCGCGAGCCGCATCCTCCAACTTTCTTTCCCTCCTGACCCCAGCCCGATTGTCACACCCCCTCCAGCCCAGCCCCCTCCCCCCTCCAACCCCACCCATGCCTGCTCACTGGTCTGTGCCTGCCAGGGTCCCTGTGATGTGCGCCAGGGCTTATGACACCATTCTTGGCCATAAGTGGAAATATCGATGCGCTGTTGACGGGACACACAGGAAAGTTGGCTCGTCATCAAAGTATTTGAACGTGGCAACAGTCTAGCACACATACATGTTTGGCTCAGACATGATGTGCTATCCAGGACGATGCCTCACAGGAGAACACGTGGCTGTCTATTTTTTATCTCTACACAGTGCTGCAGTGGAATAAACTTATAACGAGATGTTGCTGAGCTGGCACCGGGGCAAGGCAGGTGTTGACCAAACCTTTCAACTTGGTCATAGTGCCAGTGCTTGTCTAAAACGTTTGAACAAGCACTGGGACGATGACCACGCGCAGGCCGAGGCATGGAGTACATGATCGGCCCAAGACGAAAGGACTGTGGCCAAGAATAGAGCGTACACTGGTCTATCTCGGTCCTGCAAGCATCAGTCCTGTATCCTAGTAGCATCCTGATTTCAAGAGCTACTCTCACTGTCTGTTAGGTCATAGTCAGACAGAGCGTACAGTGGTCTGTCTCGGCCCTGCGTTCGGATCCTAGTGGCATCCTGATTTCAACTGCTACTCTCACTGGCTATGTGGACCTAGTCAGATATCTGCAAGACTTCTTGCAGGCAAAGGATGCGGTCTATGTGCTGACACCGTGGAGATCAAGAATTCAAAATGCTGTCAACAATCTAGGAGGTATCCGATCAAGACCACGACTGGTACTGACCATGACCTGAGCATTCAGACCAGCACTCCCGCCTCCCTGAGCTTTCGTGACAAGTTCATAGAGAGGGTGGAGCCGCGGTGTCGCTTGCATGCATGCATGTCACGCCAGGAGGAACACTGCTGGGAGCCACTCACGAGACTGCAGCCGGCCTTCCCACTCGTTGATCACCGTCGACAGCTTCGCAAACAGCGCCTCCTCCTTCGCGGCCGCAGCCTCGGATGACAAGGGGCCGCCCTCGTTGGTGTCTTCGGGCCCGCTACTTGCGTAGGCCAGCGTGGGCGTGCCCGCCCTCTGGAGTAACGTGAGCAGCATCTGGCGGTTCCATAGCAGGGTGCTCTTGGCTGCATCCACAAACGCCTGGGACAAAAGGGATGGGAAAGGGGTGGAAAAGGGATGGAAAAGGAGTGCCACAGGGATGAAAAAAGGAGTTGAAGAGGAAAATAAAAAGGGAGTTGAAAAGAAGTTCTGAAGGACCTTACGGAAATAACGAGAGGAGGTAGGCGGCCAGAAGATATGCCGGGCCTAGGAGTGTTGCGCCCAGGTATCCGGACCAGCGAAAAAGAGAGACATGTTGTAGCTGGTCTGTTAGGACGATGAAACATAGGATGGGGGCATAGGCAGCATAGGATGGGAACTGAGGCAAGGATGGGAATAGAGGCAAGGATGGGGGCATAGGCACATAGGATGGGAACGGAGGCAAGGATGGGAACGGAGGCAAGGATGGGGGCATAGGCACATAGGATGGGAACGGAGGCAAGGATGGGAATAGAGGCAAGGATGGGGGCATAGGCACATAGGATGGGAACGGAGGCAAGGACGGGAACTGGGAACATAGGCAACACAGGACGGGAACATAGGCAACGTAGGATGGGAACAGAGGCAAGGATGGGGGCATAGGCAGCATAGGATGGGAACGGAGGCAAGGACGGGAACATAGGCAACATAGGATGGAAGAGCATAGGAGGGTCCACTTGTATGGGACGTGAAGCATGAGACATATAGGGACATACAGGGGGCATGAGACAAACACGGCGAGACAAATAACAAGCTCGTTATTGTAGGACGAGCAAGGCTGCATGGTGGACAGCTCGCAATGAGGGCCAGGCGGGTCCGTTTGACTTGTGTGCAGACGCCATACACGTAACGCGCAACACAGTTGCGCGGGATATCCCTGCCTCCATTCAGGGATTGCCATCATCCTCATCCAACCTCTATGAACGCCTGGAACTATGCTTGCCCTGCAAACCTGTGTCTACCGCCAACGCCATTTTTGACACTTTGGCTCAAATTTCCTTGCATGTGCTACCTGCCCTGCTGTATTCAGTAAAAGTGGACTGCAGCACAAGCAAAAGGCTTTCTCCCTTTGTGGCTCTGTGAAGGCTTGAAACGTGGCTGCCGTTGGGCTTTCTGGCTCGCTTTGAAACCCAAGCGTAGCACATGTTATGTTACCGGCACTCCTATCAATACACAACTCTCTATTATGTCACTCATAGCAATATTCCTACTATCTCCCCAGTTCCAGTATGGACACCCTTTACACGCCCAAGGCAGAAGAGCAGCTCTAGGAGGAAAGTAACGCTGCATGCCGCGCATGTGCATTGTGGGCATATCGCCCGTCATATTTGTATAAGGGGGGAGGACGTCACAGCAAAGCTGCCCACTCCAAGTTTGGTCCGACGGGGCTCTGAGAGACGTGGAGCGAGCTCCAAAACCGCCCCGTCGCCAGAATTATTATAAAGGAGTGCGCTCAAGTTGGCTTTTTGAGGACGGCGCGAGGAAAATAGAACCGGAGTGCGCTCGGTAAACACACCCGGCGCCTGGTTTTCAGGAGAGGTGCGCGCTCACCGTGAGACTAGGTATTGGTCCGGCGCTTTGGCTTACATCCCGGAGTGAGGTACTCGTGGACGTACTAATGCACATATACTTACTACGGCAATTACACGGCAAAAGTTATAGGACACGCGGCGAAATTAGGACTGATCTTGGTGGCGTCAGATACAAGTCCTGACTGTGCCGACTACCTCCCTAGCGTATAAATGCCACGTGTCACACGTCCAACGCGCACTCCGTTTCGCCCCGACGGACCCAATTTGGCAAAGGTGTGCGCTCAGCTATTTGTCACTTTGGCTGGTGATGGACGGCGCTGGACGGCAAAAAAGTGTGTGGGCTCAGGTAGGAAAAAGGGGGGGGTATGTCCTCCCCCCTTTGGTATACTAGTATTACTACAATTAAACACTTACAAAAAGCGATCTGGCTCACAATATGCATTGGCAAAGGCGTCCAGGTGGGATGCACTCACTCGTGTGCCATGCACCCGACATGCTCCATCAAAACCTGCCCATCGTGCCCAGCAATATCCTGCGATAGACCTAGGCCTCGCATCGGCCATCTCTCATGGCCAGATTCCTTAGGGCTACGGCTTCACAAGGCAGCCCCCTTGTACTAGACCATGTTTCCGGAAGAGTCTGACTTACAAGAACCTAGCATGCGTACATTCCCAGGCCCGCATTCAGGAACTCTGTACGTGTGGTAGTAGGTACTGCTACTCCCATAAATATGGGTCCACTGAGAATGGTACACTACGGGAGTGGGAGCAGAAACGCTGGTAGAGAGAGAGGGAGAGAGAGGAAGCCATAGCACTCCCATATACGTGTTGTCTATAAATAGGAACGCTAGTAGAGCGAGAGAGAGGAAGCCCTAGCACTCCCATATACGTGTTGTCTATAGATAGGAACACTAGTCTAGCGCGAGAGAGGAAACCCTAGCATTCCCATATACGTCTTGTCTCTAGAGAGGAACGCTAGTAGAGCTACAAGAGAGAGAGAGAGAGAGAGAGAGAGAGAGAGAGAGAGAGAGAGAGAGAGAGAGAGAGAGAGAGAGAGAGACAGAGAGAGAGACAGAGAGAGAGAGAGAGAGAGAGAGAGACAGAGAGAGAGAGAGAGAGAGAGAGAGACAGAGAGAGAGAGAGAGAGAGAGAGAGAGAGAGAGAGAGAGAGAGAGAGAGAGAGAGAGAGAGAGAGAGAGAGAGAGAGAGAGAGAGGAAACCCTAGCACTCCCATATACGTGTCGTCTATAGATAGGGACGCTAGTAGAGCGAGAGAGAGGAAACCATACCACTCCCATATACGTGTCATCTACAGATAGGAACGCTAGTAGAGCGAGAGAGAGGAAACCATACCACTCCCATATACGTGTCGTATACAGATAGGAACGCTAGTAGAGCGAGAGCGAGAGCGAGAGCGAGAGCGAGAGCGAGAGCGAGAGCGAGAGCGAGAGCGAGAGCGAGAGCGAGAGCGAGAGCGAGAGCGAGAGCGAGAGCGAGAGCGAGAGCGAGAGCGAGAGCGAGAGCGAGAGCGAGAGCGAGAGCGAGAGCGAGAGCGAGAGCGAGAGCGAGAGCGAGAGCGAGAGCGAGAGCGAGAGCGAGAGCGAGAGCGAGAGCGAGAGCGAGAGCGAGAGCGAGAGCGAGAGCGAGAGCGAGAGCGAGAGCGAGAGCGAGAGCGAGAGCGAGAGCGAGAGCGAGAGCGAGAGCGAGAGCGAGAGCGAGAGCGAGAGCGAGAGCGAGAGCGAGAGCGAGAGCGAGAGCGAGAGCGAGAGCGAGAGCGAGAGCGAGAGCGAGAGAGCAAGAGAGAGAGAGAGGAAACCATACTACTCCCATATACGTGTCGTCTACAGATAGGAACGCTAGTACGCGAGGGAGCGAGGGAGCGAG
The DNA here is from genome assembly GCA_009746045.1 of Mesostigma viride. Lineage (NCBI taxonomy): Eukaryota > Viridiplantae > Streptophyta > Mesostigmatophyceae > Mesostigmatales > Mesostigmataceae > Mesostigma > Mesostigma viride. Next base: position 11,353,622 of record RPFO01000213.1, read on the forward strand.
GGAGCGAGGGAGCGAGGGAGCGAGGGAGCGAGGGAGCGAGGGAGCGAGGGAGCGAGGGAGCGAGGGAGCGAGGGAGCGAGGGAGCGAGGGAGCGAGGGAGCGAGGGAGCGAGGGAGCGAGGGAGCGAGGGAGCGAGGGAGCGAGGGAGCGAGGGAGCGAGGGAGCGAGGGAGCGAGGGAGCGAGGGAGGGAGGGAGCGAGGGAGCGAGGGAGGGAGGGAGGGAGGGAGGGAGGGAGGGAGAGAGGGAGGGAGGGAGGGAGGGAGGGAGGGAGGGAGGGAGGGAGGGAGGGAGGGAGGGAGGGAGGGAGGGAGGGAGGGAGGGAGGGAGGGAGGGAGGGAGGGAGGGAGGGAGGGAGGGAGGGAGGGAGGGAGGGAGGGAGGGAGGGAGGGAGGGAGGGAGGGAGGGAGGGAGGGAGGGAGGGAGGGAGAGAGGGAGAGAGGGAGAGAGGGAGAGAGGGAGAGGAAACCCTAGCACTCCCGTATACGAGTTGTCCATATTTAGGGCTCGAGCAGTGCTCCATGCCAGGGCCGGTCTAACCCTTTACAACTCCCCTCCAACCACCTGAGTGGGTGCCTTGCAATGCCAAGAAAAGTGGGTGCCTTGCGAAGCGGTAGCATGGAACCCACTGGTCACTATTCTGGTCGCCATAACCGTTGGTTGGTTGCCTTGCGCAGCTATGCATGAGTGGCCGCCTCACCTGCTTCTCCGTGAGCACCCTCTGAGCCTCCTCCTGGATCGTGAGGATGTCGGACTCCAACCGCCGGATACGCGCCACCAGCTGGACCGGGTTCACCTGCAGGCGGTACAGTGCCAAGCGGGTGGGGGCAGCTGTCAGCATAGATATGCAATTGGGGGAGGGGACCTACATGATACTATCATTATTAATGGAATACTAGCATATATGTGATGAAAAATGGACTAATAAATATGATTGGGCACGCACATCAGGGCTTGACCCCATCGGATCTTCTTTTACTACCATAATGGAACAGTAGTACTAGTATACATATGTGATGGAATCTTGACTTCAAATGATTTACATGATACACCTCTGGTACCAGACCGTGAGAAGTCCTGAGGGCAGCGATCTAGGGCGACAACGGGGAAGGCTTGGCAGAACCATGGCACCTAGTCACCCTAGCAAGGCGACTGTACCCGCGAACAGGTTCGTATTCGCATGAGGTAGAATGAGACAATTACTACAGCAGCTTCCCATAGCTTCCCCACCCCCTCACACCCTTGTTTCGTTCCCTGAGATTTACTTCACCGCAGTCCACATGGCAGGTTAGCGATGCCAATACGTCCCTACACGCGCATATCGCACGAGACGAACGATTGGGCGACATCAAGAAGCTTAGAGCAAGGCTTCGTGGTATCCTAGGCCCTGCTTCAGAGGACATTGTCAGATTTAGTGCCACCTGCGCTGAATTCAGGCCAGGTTTGGCAAAGTGATGCAGGAGTGGTTTGAAACCCATGCCTGAATAGTCTTGCGGGACTCACAGCTGTGGTTTCGGCATCACATGCGATATGAAGCTAGCGTGTGAAAAGTCGTAGTGTAAAATTTGTAGTAGAAAAAAAGCCGACGTACCGCGTATCTCTCCTCCAAGTCAGCTTCCAGCTTGTGCGACACGTACTGCACGGCAAGCAGACGCAGGAAGTATAATCCATTCAGATAAAAAAGAGCCTACTTCTGTAAAAGGCCATATTGAAACGTAATTTTTGGCGAACGAGGATAGACGCAAAACAAAAAAGACCGCTGTCGGTGTCACATGTTACGCAGCCAAGGTCGCAGTGAATTTACCTGCAAGTCCGCGTGGGCTTTTGCAAGCATGACCTCGACATTCCCAGGAAATAAATGTAAATGTTCCGATCGAGCCATCGGAGTTGAAGGTCAAGGGCAACCTCAATCTCCCTCAAGTGTGCAACTTGGGGTGACCGAGGCTAACTGAGTTGCCAGCAAATTCCTTCAATAGGACGCACTTTTGCAGGTATGCAAAGTTAAAGCGACACCGCAACCTCAAGCTTCTTCGCTGTATTGTCGCTATCGTATTTGCAGTGGATACTTGGCAGGCCAGGGGATGTTTCAGTCCTGACACTTTGTCTTCGCTTGCAAGGCGGGAGGGCCTACCACATTAGCATCGATGCGTTAGCGAAGAACTTCCCACTTTGTTATCGTTTGCGGGTCGTCTGATGATATGCTGCGCAGCTCTTTGGTGGCTGCACTTAATTTAAACAGAGTGCATGCTTGGTTCATACTTTCATGGCTGGGAGAATCGAATTCATTTACTGCAAAACTGACATTGCACGTAAAACTGACGCTGGTGACCCAAGTCAAGTCCAACGGTTTCTGCTCGAGTTGAGTTGATGTGTGGCACATGCATGAGGCACCAACACCGCGCCGGCGCGGCGACGCCCTCGGTCGGTCGGTCGGTCGCCGGTCGGTCGGTCGGTCGGTCGGTCGGTCGGGGGAGGGGAATCCAGTACCTAGTGGCCGAGGGGGATAAAGCTGTTGTTGTTGTGGTGGTGGTTTTGTCCCACGCCGCACATGGGCAGCAGAGAATCTTTTTAGTGGCCGAGGGATAATGCTGTAGGGGTCTGGGGGAAAGACTCGCTGACACCAGGCTGACACACACCATGACCCAAATACAGCCAAATGTCGTCATCTGAAATCTCTGTCTGGCGCGGGATCCAAAACATAACGGACTGACTGACAGCTAATAAATTTCATAGAAGATCTCTTACTGTACCAACAGTAGATCGGTATCTCCAAGGGTTAAAGGGTTGTCTGAAAGGTCTTTTGAACTTCATAGAAGCTACCTTATAGGGACTGAGGCAAGAAATTCAAAGGGACATAAATATCTGAAAGCTGGCTGTAACCGGTCGGGTGGTCATGGTAAGGAAACGCAGGGTAAATTATAATGCGGGACAGCGACACAGCGATATTGCAACGTACGCGAATGCAGCAGTCGTAAAAACCTCGTAGATAGCAATGGTGCCGGTTCGCACCTTGACACTGCGTCGCTTGCCCCATGCGACCAAGCCTCGATACTGCGCGAGACAACAGAAGCGGGCTTGTGTGGTGCTAACTAACTTCGTCTAGATTGCTTTTTCCGTTTCTTTTTTGAACTAACTATTTTCGTTAATCGCTGTCGTACTGGCAGTGTAATAATGTACTGTAAGTTACAGGTGGACGAACCCGGCGCACTTATGTATGGAGCCAGCACTACGTCTAGCAAGGCAGGACACCGAAAAGTGAAAACATGGGCATGCCTATCATTGTTCGCTGGGGATTCAATGATTTTGTTGGGGTCAATTGCAGTAACGTGGTTGTTTCCTTGCGTTTTCTCATGAGTCATGAACCAGTTTGGGTGAGTCTAACTCTCGGGAATGTAGAGTAATGTAGGCACGTGCTGGAGGCTGGCACGATGCCCAGAAATACATTTAAGAGTTTCAAGCACCAGGTAATTGTTTGTATTGCGAGCCCTTGCTGCTTTATGTTTCCTGGCCAACTATCTCTTCTGAATACTCTCAACTCTTCTCTACTCGCTACCTTCCGTCGAGCAAATTACACAGTCTATCACCCCGTCCCGGCCCTATCTCTGAGCACGATCCTGATTTTTGTAAAGCAGTGTTTCGCATCCGTGGTAGTTGTCGGTATGCGTGGCTTAGTTTGCGGCATACACACGCTACTCATGCGAGGACGCGCCGGCTCTGCTTGCCGCACCCACCATGGCCATGGACGAATAGATCTGATATCACGACAACTAGGCGTACGGCACATGCTCGCAGTTCACATGCGCCGGTGCACCTGTTGTATGATTTCTTTTCTCTGAGAGCTGAAAGGGTTTTGTGCATCTGAGCACTCGTAGCATGCTGATGGCCAGACTTCCCTTCGAGAAACCTTGGGCGAGGAACTCAGTAGCACTCCCACGTGGGTTCTCGAAACCCTACCATTTCTGTCGAGCAGTGTTCACAGACACGCATATGGATCAGCGAATTTGGTTTCCTCTGATGGGAGGCATGGGCACTCCGGTCTCTTCAGCCTCCCATCTTCCCTGATAAGGATTCCTTTGCATGTGACCTAAATTTGGAACAGCCATGGATACAGGGAGAAGCATATCCCGTTGCCGGGGACAGCTGCAGCAATTGTAGGGGTTAGGGCATTGTTTTTGGTTTTTCTTCTTAAATTTTGTGTGTTTGCAAGACCCCCGCCCCCACCCCCCGAAGGACAGTGGCTAAAGAGCCAAGGACTGTGTGTTTATCAATCACAGGACAATTTGCTCGTCAGTCCCCCCTCTCCGCCGGGCAGCAGCAAACCCTGGCAGATCCCTAGTGCATTGCTCTTGTTGTTTCCTACCCTGCCCACCCAAAATAAACCAGCATGTGGCCTGGTTTGCTTACCTGCTTACTTACTTGCTTACTTACTCATTCCACACCACGCAAGCCGGTCCCCCCACCCTCACCCCTTCCGCACATGCTGCTTAGGATCCTGGGTAGAATGGGCCCAGTAGTGATAGTCACCTTGGCAAGGGTATCAGGGTATGAGATAGAGGTTTCAGTTTCCCTGGAGCCCCTCGTCCCTTGGAATGGTTACACAAGACAGCCCGTGCGACAGCAGTACGATCCTGCTGCTGCTGCTGATGCTGATGCTGATGCTGCCGCCGCCGCCGCTGCTGCTGATGCTAATGCTGCCGCCGCCGCCGCCGCTGCTGCTGCTGCTGATGCTAATGCTGCCGCTACCGCTGCTGGCCGCCGCCGCCGCCGCCGCCGCCGCTGCTGCTGCTGCTGCTGCTGCCGCTGCCACTGCCGCTGCTTCTAGGCGTCATGAGGGTGACTCCCATACACCGCAAGGGCTTGGAGGGGTTGGTTCGGCAAGTTCTGGTGGGAGAGCGAGTAGTGCGAGAGCACTGCTAGGAGGGGGAACGGGTTGGTGTGGTAGAGCTTGCTAGGACACAAATACGCATGGCAGTCTGCTGCATGAGTGGTATAATCTTTGCAGCTTGTACTAACCTGAGAGCTCCAACTGGAATGGTTTCTACCCTCATGCTGGCCAGGGTTGGCTATCCTTGTCCGCCCCCAATACGGTGGGGGTGGGGTGGGGGGGTGGGGGGGCGTCACATGACATCCTGTTCGTTCAAAAAGGTTAAATACGATGAAAACTGTGTTTTCTCACAAAACCAAGGGGCCGTTACTGGTCATACCGCTTTAACCCTAATATGCTTTTCCAGGCCTCACGCCGCTGAGTGCGTGCCTCTGTGCCAAGCTGCACCTTTCTTTTCCCCTAACGCACGGATAGCTGAATTAATAAGAAAATTATCAATTGATACATAATTGATAAACCATAGTTTTATTGATAAATAGCTAATGCGCCCCCCCCCCCCCCCCCCGCCCTCCGCCTTTTTTCTTCTTGTACGCTTCGTCATTCTCCTTCCCCCTTTTCCTTTTTTTCCCTCCTCCCTAACGCTGTACTTTCGTGCATGTGTGGCCACATGGCGGGCGTGCAGTCGGGGGGCAAGAAGGACCTCTTCCGAACCGTCTACCCCTCCAACAACCGACGCGATGGCGCCCACTTGTCCAGGTAATTGCGTGCAAACGTGTGTGTTGCCGTGATGTTGTTGTAGGCATGGCGCCCACCTAGCTGCACACCATGAAAGATTTCTACTTTTTGGTACTTTTTTTTTTTTCTGCTGGAAACCATGCTACCATCTGACCCTACTTTTGAAACCGCGTCCTCTTCCCGCTTGATAGCAAAGGTAGATATTAAGTCCCTGTGATCACGTCAACATTTTCACAATCCAACCTCTCCCCCCCCCCTCCTCTCTCCTTCCCTTCCCACGCGCAATCCCCTGCTCTCTTGCCCCTCTCCCCACCCACCCCCTTCCCCCAACACCACAGCGGCTTTGCGCAGAACGAGGTGCGCAGTGGGCGCTACTCCCTGCTCTCCTTCCTGCCCGCCACGCTGTGGCAGCAGATGCGGCGCGAGGTTAACCTCTTCTTCCTCTTCATCATGCTCGTCCAGCTCGTGCCCGACCTGTCACCCACCCATTGGACGACCACGGGCCTGCCGCTCATGTTTGTGCTGCTGGTGAACGCGATCAAGGAAGGCGTAGTGGACTACCGGTGGGTGCATGCACGCTTGGCAGTGATGATTATACTATATGTCTCGTAGGGCCTGCCGCTCCTGTTTGTGCTGCTGGTGAAGGCGATCCAGGAAGGCATAGTGGACTACCAGTGGGTGCATGCGAAGTATAATACGTACATCGCTGTGCAAAGCGTCATAGTATGAAATATAATACTATAGAATGTGATATGTCCATCGTCATGCAATGATGCAATTATGCTAGCACCAGCGACCTCACCAGCAACTGCGCCAGCAACCTGCACCAGCACCAGCATTGAGTACTAGAAGGTGCAGGAACATTGAACCAGCATGCCGCCCCTCCGTCCGCCCCCCTGCGTCTTCCGCATTACTTTACCCTGATTCCCCCCTTATATTTCCTTTTTCCTTCCCTACCTCACCGCGTGTGCCTTTTACCTCCCCACCCTCTCGCTTACATTCCTTCTCCTCTTGCCCCTCCCCCCCACACACACACCACCACCACACCACCACCACACACACACACACACTCACGCGCACAAGCACACACACATGCACTCACACACACACACACACACGCGCGCGTGTCCTGCCAAACCTCGCTCACTTATGAGGCATCATCTCCCTCTCCCACCCCCACCCCCTGCCAACATGTGTTTATGCTTCCCACGCATCGCTTCTGCCCCCCCAGCCGGCACGCGCTGAACCGCTCGCTCGCTCTCGTGCATCGCCGTACCCCTCACCCGCGTCTCTTTTCTGCCATGGTTCACTCCCACGCACCGCCTCTCCACCACCAGCCGCCACGCGCTCGACCGCTCGCTCAACCACCAGACCGTGGGCAGGCTGCACGGTGCACTGTTCGAGAGCGTGACGTGGTCCAGCGTGAAAGTGGGCGACATCCTTCGCATCGAGTGCGACCAGGACGTGCCGGCCGACATGATCTGCCTCACCTCCAGCGAGCCGGATGGTAGGATCCGATTGTCGATGTCATTATTGTCCTGGCATAGTGAGACCAGGACATGCTGTCCGACGTGATTCGCCTCACCTTTCTAACCAACCAGACTGTGGTAATACGCTTTTTGCTGTTGCGACTCGTGCTTCGGTCACTATAACGATAATAACACGTACACTGAGACACGTCACTACAGCAATAGTCATTCTTATCAAAGAGACAACCAGCGCAGGCCAGTTCTTATGGTGCTATCTCTATGGCCACACAACGTGACTGGGTCTGCGAACCCTCCGGGCCCCCGCATGCCGGTTGGGACGATGAGGGTAAATATGATCCTGGTTTTACTACAATTGTTTCTTTTACGCTTGTTCCTCGGCCATTCACTGTGAGTAGGAGGGGTTCCTCTGCCTTACATCCAATATGCTAGCATTGCCGTGTGCCTATGGCCATTGTAGGAGTGGAATTCAGCCTTTTGGAGACTCAACCGCCACGGACATTGATGACTGTGCTAAAATAATTCTGTTCACCAGTGGCTTTGTAGCGCTTCACAAAACAGTCTATTTTTGTCATTAGTCAGACGACGCTGCCATCGCTGATTTCAATCCCAGGTCACACCTTGAAGCCCCTGGCATGCAAGTGCCATCCCTATTTCCTTTTGTTGAAGCTCTGAGCTTTTTATTTACGTGTCCAAGTCCCTTTGTCTAAGAGCCTTGTCATTCATGCGTGTGAAGTCCGCTCCTTCGCACGCTCCATCATCGTCTCATCTGCGTGCTTTCTTCGTAATGTTTCTTTACCTGCTATGCACCACCGTGTGCTATGTACAGTACCAGCATATGTTTTACAAAGCCTGCTAATGGTCATCATGCTGCACTACCAGAGATAGACCCCATCTCCGCGCTGGGAAATATCGATAATTACACGCACACTGAGGCATTATTACACGCAAACGTCACTCTAACGATAGTTGTATAACCCCGTCTCTACGCCGGGGCAAACTGAGGCATTATTATGCCCTCACTTCCCACGTCGAGCCCTCTAGAGTGGTTTGGCCAAAGGCTGGCGTCTACTATCTAATCGATTTAAGGGAAATCGATCGTCCCCCAGTGCTTTGGGGCTTCAAAGCACCTCACCGCTCTACATGACGTCCCAGCGGAGGCTCATGGGTCATTCATGGTGGTTTAATAAGTATTTGGTATGAGATTTTGATAAGATCCCGACTCCACATGGGTATTTATCAAGGTCTCAGCTAGGGGTATCGGTATAACTCCTGCTGATGCGGACGTTGGCTGTTGTGTTTCCGGCGTGCTGCCGCAGCTTGCTATGCTGTACCCGCCCCCCCCCCCCCCCCCTCCCGCCCATCGTCGCAACATCTGCAGGCAAGCCTGCTGATTATCAACCTGATGCATAGGTATCTGTGTGCCTAAAGCCTAATCAAAAGAAAGAACTTTTACAGAAAGCTTCCTCGAGTGAAGCTAAGTGAAGAGGAAAATCTCTGACACTGTCACCTTTGCGTACCTGCTATCGTCCGCAGGCAAGCTATATGTGGAGTCCTCACGGCTCGACGGAGAGATGCAGCTCAAGGCCAAGTCTTCTTTTGCGTGGACCAGCAGCGCCCGGCGCACGGAAGAACTCCTCGAGGCCATGGGCCTGCCCACGTCGGGGAACCTCACCAACAGCCACCGGGGTGGTGGCCATGATCCGGGGGACATGGGCGGGGGCGTGACAGGTGTCAGCTCCCCGTTTCCGACCAACCCGTCGATGTACGTGCGTTGCGAGCACCCGAACGCGCGCATGTATCACTTCGAGGGGCACGCGGTCATGCCGCGTGGCCACGGGGGCAGCGCGGCGCTTGCGATCGGGATCGACAAGCTGCTCCTGCGTGGCATGACGCTGCGCAACACGGCGTGGATCATCGGGGTGGTCGTGTTCACGGGGCGGGACACCAAGGTCATGTGCAGCACGATTCGGCCGCCCGAGAAGGTACCAGGGTTTATGGGGATCGAGTGGTGCCCTTTATACGAATATACTGATTACATTCCCCCTTCTGATCGTTGTACATGTTCACGCGGTTTTATGATAGAACAGTCATGTAAGGAGACGGTATGAATATTGGCTTTCTGGGTATCGAGGTCTTGCCTGGCATTACGGGAAGGTATAATACATGTATGTTGAGAACAAAAGGAGGCCCCATTCTCTTCCAGCTTGCCCCTCCTCATCTCCCCTCTCCCCCCCCCCCTTAAAACAACCTCACTCGCTTTGCCAAGGCGTCCGCCCCCCCGAGGTAATGCCACCATGAGATGAAGTACCTCCCTTGATTGATTGGTTATAAACACCCTCTGACAATCTACAATAGGAAGTAGGAAATCCAAAGCCTCTCGCCACTCATATAACACCTGCGACTTTACACTTTCACCCTCCTACCACCTCATCCCCTCCTCCGCCCCACCCCCCCCAGGTGAGCCGCCTCGAGAAGAACATGAACTCTGCCATCCGCCTCCTCGTCCTCTTCCTGCTCGCCATCTCCCTCGTCTACGGCGGCGCCAGCTGGTCGTGGACCCACATGCGCCAGCCGGGCCACTGGTACGTGCCCCGCTCCCTCGGGTGGCCTGACTACGACACCTCCGGCGCCAAGCACTTCCTCCTCGGATCCCTCCGGTTCCTCCTCCTCTTCAACCGGCTCATCCCGGTCTCAATGTATGTGTCCCTGGAGCTCGTCCGCCTGGGCCAGAGCCGCAACATCGAGGCCGATGCCGCGTTGGCGGATGCCAGCAGTGGGCTTAAGCTGGTCTCTCGCACCGCCTCGTTGTCGGATGAGCTGGGCCGCGTCCAGGTCGTGGTGACGGACAAGACGGGCACGCTGACCAAGTCCCGCATGAGCTTTGTCGCGTGCTCGGTTGCGGGAGAGTGCTTCTGGGGGGAAAGCCCCCCGGAGGACCAGGGGCTTGAGGACGAGGAGGGCCCCCCCCTGGGGGCGTCGTTCGAGCAAGGAGGGGACGGGTCGCGCCGCGTGACCCGACTCCTGCGCAACGTCACCGCCTCGCTTGAGGTGCTCCGGGTGATGACCGATAAGCTGCGGCCGGAGGGAGGGTTCGGCAGCCTCTCGGCCGGCAGCGCGAATCGGGTCAGCCCGGGCGCAAGCAGCAGCATGCGGGGGGCCGGTCTGAACAACCTCCCTGCGGCGCTTGATGCGAGCAGCTCCGGCGGGTCCTTATCCAATGCCTTGAGCACGCTGGTGGCCATCGGGGGCAAGGGGCGACAGGGGAGCACGGCCAGCCTGGCGGGGGCCAAGGTTGGAAGTGACGCAGGAGACGGAAGCGGAGGAGGAGGGGGAGGAGGGGAATCGAGAGGGGGAGGAAGTGGAGGGGGTGGACTAGGAAGTGGCGGGCTCGGAATGGGAGGAGAGGAAGGGAGTGTACTGAGGAGAGGAGGGCACTCGAGGGTCAGCGGGTCGCCTCCTGAGCCAGGGACTCCCAGCTCCCTGGGGTCCCAGATGGCATCCTACCGCCAGCATGGGGTTGCTCCCCCTGTGCCCTCTCGCAAGGGGTCGATCCTGGGTGCCGGGGACGAGAATTACTTGACACGGATTGCCACGTTCGAGACATCGGTCCCTGGAGCAGGCCCGTTGACGGACCGGGAGAGCGTGGACGCTATACCCCTGGCATCCGGCACGGGGATTCCGGGTGCTGGCGGTGGTGGTCCTGGTGGCGGCGGCGGCCCTCCTCATTGGTACAAGAACAAGCTCGCCGCGCCCACGTCGAGCCACATCATCCGGTACAACACGGTCTTCCGTGCCCTCCTCCGGCAGGGGTTTGCGCCGTATCAGCCTGGGGAGGACTTCTTGGATTCGAGTCGCCATCACAGCCACGGCTCCCTGGGGCAGCAGCAGCAGCAGCAGCAGCAGCATCCGATGCTCAACGGTCACTATAACCTCGCCAACGGCCCCTCTACCCCCCCGATCACGATCCCGAGCCCTGGTGCGGTCCCGTACCCGCTACACCTGTCCCCCGGCTCCCAGCGCTTGTTCCAGCTGCCGTCACCTCCAGGGCTTCCCCTCGACCAGCTCCCGCACTCCTCTTCCTCCGCCTCGACCTTCTGCCCCAAGTGCGGCCAGTCCATCACAAACGAACTCAAGATGGAGCACGTCTGCTACGGCACGGGGGACGAGGGTCCGGTGTCCGACCGCAGTAGTGGCAGCGTTGGGGGTGGGGAAGAGGGTGGGGGTGGGGGTGGGGGTGGGGGTGTCCTAGGGACTGCGGCTGGCCGCAGTCCTTCCATCTATGATGCACCATTGCGGGTGTCAGCAGAGAACCTGGGGGTGATGGGGGATGCGTTGAACGGGGGGGGGGCATCGGGTCATGATCCCTTGAATACCTCCCGGCGTTCCTCTCGCGGGAGTGGGGGCCGTGGGGAAGACGACCCCATGATGGCACCAGCGGCCGGTGGTGGCTTTGGTCCTGGTCTCGGCAATGGTTTGGGACCCCATTATCACTCGTCGGAGCCTAGCATGGACGAGCTGGCCGCCGGCTTTGCTCCCCGCCACGTCACCGTGCGTCTCTTCATGGAGGCCGTCGTGACCTGCCACACCGTGCTGACATCCGTCTCCCACAAGGCTATCTCCACGGCCGCCCAGGCGGCCGCCGCAGGGACAGGCGTCAGCAGCGGGGGCGGCAGTGGCGCGCAGGGTCTTGGGAGCGACCACCGCGGGGGCGGTGACGACGTCTCGAATCGCCGGCGGTCCATCTCGCGTGATGACGTCAGTGGGTCGATGGTGGCGCGTGCCGTGCCTGTTGGTGGTGCTGTGATGGCTGCTAGCAGCCATCATCTGGCTAGCAGCCATCCCAGTAGCTACGGCCCAGGGGAGGTTGACTTGTGCTCACTAGCAGCGACCGCCATGGGGGGGGTCTTGAGTGGCGCGAATTCATCACTGTCCGTACCGGTTGATCCAGGCAGTTTTGGCATCGTCGGCCAGCGCCGGCGCTCAATGTCGCACTCGACAGCGTCCGGTATCCCGCTCCCTCGCCCCAAGAAACCGATCGACAACGCCTGCAGGGAGGAGAACCGGCGCGTGAGGCGCAGCACCAGCACGGGGGTCACCACTGAGCCGGTGAGCGCGGAGACGATGGCCGCGGCATCGGGGGGGGTGTCGCTGGGGCGCGAGGGGGGAAGGGGGATCGGCAGAGGCAGCTTTTCCGCGGGGCCAGGTGGTGGCAACGGGAATGGAATCGGGGGTGGAAACGCCGTGGGTCTAGGAATCGGCATCGGCAGTGGGGTCGTCAGCGGCAGCGGCAGCGGGAGTGGACTCGGTAGCGCCTGGAGCAGCGGCACTTGCAGTGGCAGTAGCACTGGCAGTGGCAGCGGCATTGCTAATGGGATGGCAAGTGGTAATGCTTCGGTCATTCCCCCCAGTAATGAGCCCTGGCCCCCCGCAGCCCCCTTGATGCGGCGGCGGTCACTGGGCGCGTCCGGGAACGGCCAATCCGAGAGCAACCTGCAGGTGCTGGGTGAGTGCGGCGATGGGCCCACGGAACAGGGTGTGTCCCTGGGGGGGGCAGGGGACCGGGTGGGCCCTTTGCTCCGCTTATCTCCGACGAGCAAGCTTGCCCGGCACGGATCTACAACATCAAATTCACAATCCGGGATGCCTCGCGCCGGCAGCGCGGGAGGGGTGAACTCCTTGGGCCCTCGTGCGGCGTTGTCGGGTCGGGACTTGAACCAAAGCGATCCTTTTCTCCATCACAGCGTGTCGATGCTGCCCTTTCTTGCGTCCCGAGTTGCGGGCGGGTCGGGCGCGGAGCTGGGGCCGCTGGACTCCATGCAACCTCTGCGCGGTAATCCCGTGACCAACGGTCTCTTTACTACTGGCGGCGCCGGCGGTGGCGGGAGGGGAATGCTCAGCGGGCTAGAAGGGTTGGCAGCCGCCG